>CAVLJG010000003.1:98315490-98915490 GCA_963669975.1 Acanthoscelides obtectus | reverse complement strand
TGGGTTGCTTGTCTTAAAGAAAAAAATAGTGATTATAGAATTTAACCTAAAAAGATGACAGCAGGTTATGGTGAGCTTGTATATCTATCTATATAGGGTGTTCCTTAATGATATGTGAATATTCAAGGGTCTGAATCTACATGAAAAATTCATTATAGTTTGCTTTATAAAATATGGTCCAAAAATGTTTCCTTACAAAAACTCGGGTTGTTGAAGTTTTATGAAAAAAAAATGGAAATTAATTAATATTTTCAGTACCGCTTCAGATACTTCACTGATATTTAGTACGTAGTGAAAGTTAATAAAGTTGCATATTTTTCAATGCAAACATAATTTTTAGCTTTAACAGTGGCGTGCGTACGGGTGCAATAGTTCTAAATTTATACCACAGCCGACGTCAACTACGAGCCGTGATGAAAGAAAGGCAACACCGCGCTCGGACGGCATGGTAGTGCTACCTGTGAACGTCGGCCGCCAGCGGCTGTGTGCTCCGTCTCCGTGTAACGTTCAAGAACTAAATTTAATTTTGGAAAAGAGGACAGTTCGATTCGATACAAATCGTCTGAATATGAAATAGCTCTAAAAAATTTAAAAATACGAAATAATCGTGATAGCACACTGTGTTCCAACAGGCCCAGCTTGGAAATGTGGAGTTACCTGTTTGTTTTTAATACATTTACTTTCAGTTTTACTGTTATTTTTCAATTTTACATAATCATTCAAAATTATGTTTGAAAAAATAGACAAAAGCTTAGATAAAATATCTGCATAATTGCGGCCACAGATGCAAGAAAATTCACTGTATATAAAGTCAGACTGAATGCTGAGCAAAGTTAACTGACACAAAATATCTACATTAATAATAGATTCAAAAATGGCATACATATGGTAGAATATGATTGGTACATAACTGGTTGGAATTGACAGTCCTCCTCTTTGCAAATGATCAAAATAAACATTTGTTGTTAATGAACCTTTTTCTTTAACTATTAGCGATTTGCATATCTTGCAGTTTAGGTTTTTAGAGATAGCGTGTGAAGCATATCCAGATATATAAGTCTTAGTACTATCCTCTATGTCACAATTGGCTAAGTAATTTGTCTCAAATACTTCATTGAATATATCCAAAACTTCAGGATTTTGTTTGGTATCCAAGAAATCAAAATTTTCTTGAGTTTCTAAGCAGTTTTGGAACCTTGTTTTAATTTCTGTTAAAGAAAATGACGATTTCTTTTCATTGAAAATATGCTTCAGCCATATTTTCTTTTCAGCATTTAAAATTTCATCATATGACACATTGTAATTGCAGCCACATATAAGTCTATAATTGCCAAATCGTTTTTCTAAATTATCAGTGGTGAATTTTCCAGGCAATACATACTCAATGTCAAATTGATTAAATGAATATTCAATTATATTAAGTAGTGTCAGCGTGCTTTGATATTTTCTAACCATATCAGGAATTTTTTTAAAAATTCTACTCTATAATCATATTTATTGGTAATAGGCTTACAAAATTCGTTTCGCTTCAATTCTCCTTTTATTACACTTTTATTACTGACAATATCCCACCAATTCCTGATTATTTCCAAAAAGTGTGCAGCATCATTAAACTTTAATTCTTTCATAGCAGCTATTGTTGAGTGATAGAATAAATTATCTACAAAATTTACATTTTGCCTTTCAAATGAATTTGGATGCAATGTTTTATAATTTAATTTATATATGCTTTCTTAACTACAGCTTCTTTTTCCAATTGATATACAGCACGAATGTTTTCAAATTTAGCATACTGAATAATATCATTATTGTCAAAATTAGGATATACAAAAGTTTTGTCTAGGTTTTTTAAATTAATCCAATTATTTCTGATACTCTTGAAAATATGCACAACATCATAAGTTAAATATATGTTCTTATCAGGATTATGTGGATTTGGAATAGAATAATTTTCTGATGAATCCTTTGCTAATTTCCTGAACAATGCTCTATTAATTCGGTGATTATCAGTAACAACACAAATAACTTCAAATCCACATTTTTGAACTAAATTTATCACATGTTCAACCAAAGGTGTCATTTCATCACCTGTTAGATTTGAAACTGGTAGTAATTTGATAATTTCTGTTATGTTTCCAAATGCTGAAAAAATAGTTGAAATCCTTAGCGTCCTGAGGCGCGAACAGCCACAGTCACACTCTTAGTTTATTTTTAAAGCACAGAAGCACTACAACTGGAGTCTATTTCTCATATATTATAGTCACCGATGACTTTGAACACATACACACACTTTGAAGCTTAGAAAACAAGCTTATCTCTTAATTACAGCCTCTGCGATTCCCAAATCACAAATTGAAAAGGTTATATTTTCTCAGCGTTTTGAGCGGCGGGAGTAACACTACCACCTACGTTGCCAGATTTCTTTGCTCACGGCTCGTAGTTGACGTCGGCTGTGTTTATACTATAAGATGTAAAAGTACGCCACAAAAATGTTTTATACACCTCAGTTTAGAGCAAATATGCTGCAGGAAGCAAATTTGCATTTTACACAGCATTTTGGTATTCGAGCAACAACAAAAGAGAGCTTTTACGGTTTAACAGTTTTTTTTATCGATAACTTATAGCACCACTTTGCTAGTTAGATGGGGACTTTTCGGAAGTTGGGGAATAACTGTTGCTGGATTTGGAAAGCACACATTTTTTTATTGACATATACTACTAATAACGCGTGGGATTTCTGCGCCATTATTATATTCCAGATGTCCCGCCTCTCCTCTGCGATCCTTGGCTTTTATGGTTTTACGCGGTGTAATCTTGAAACTGTAATGATGGTTTTGTATGACCGGGGCATGCTACAGGGCCGTTGAATTGATTGTCGCAACAAATGAAGAGAGGAAAAAGAAATAAACTGTCGCCGGGAAGACAGTTAAACAAAATATACTGTCATTGACATCATTGTACCTAAAAAGGTGGTGATAGAAATCTGCAATAAACAGTAATTTACATATATATGTGATTTGGTTTGATTCGGACACACAATGGAGTCCTATAAAAATGGAAACCACAGGATAAGATTTAGGAATTACGCTATGGCGTCTTACTAACTTTCATGCTCAAGCTGTAGATCAACTGACTAAGCTGGTTGGAAACATACGTTTCTTTCAATCTCTCGAGTTGTTGTTTCTAGAAAAACAACTTAGCCAAGTCAGTTTCAAAAAAGTCTTGCGCCAAACTCGGGAGTGGTATCATTGTTTATTTTTTTTAAAGCGTGCACGTTTAATTTACGTATCAGATTCATAATTAGGATACTAGATCAATGAAAATGGACAGTCAAATAAATAGTCTGTACGTTCAATCTCCCTATTGACGCATAGAACAAAGCTAAATAAAGATAATAACACATTTTGCAGGGACAGAATGCAATTGAAGGCCCTACTGGCTTACGCAAGTTTGTTTTACAACCAAGGGATATCTGTGGTAATCTGGTAATAATACTGATAAATCTAGCGTAAGTGGGTATTCATGTGGGAAACCCCAAAACATGAAGATAAATATCCCGTAGCTGTCAACAAATTTCTCCCTAGTAGGATGGTCAGAAGGGAAAAGGTCATTACCTCCTCATTTTATCTAAACACGGGGTTCAGGTAAATCCCTGAAGGCCCTATTGATACGATAAGAGAATTACACAAGCCCCTTTTAGAGTGAGGGTTGGCACCGGCACACCAGCAAGGGTGCTGCTTCGAGATTTCAATGGATTTTCTTTGAAAACAAAAACCGGATAGATATGGAAATTTCCGAGCTTCCCAGTTAATGGTTCGGGGATTGCCTGGAATAATACTAATAAAAGGTGCAATAACACTAACGGCGCCTCACCACCATATTCGGAAGGCGGAAACTGCTCAGTAGATCTTATACTGCAGATATCTGCACCCACTGCGTCAGAGCTAGTCATACAGTGGCGGGTTTAACTGCAGTAGAGCTGTAAAACAATCTAAACTGAATCCAAATTCAAGATGAGATGTAAATAATAACAGTTAGCGCGTGATCTCTCGATAACAGGTGGGGACAACGCCTCTTATTGGTCAATTCGCCATTAAATTTCAAGCGGTCGCCTGGTGGAATAATGCGCGGGGCAGGGGCAGGGCAGGCAGAGTTGCACTCAGGCCACCGTCCGTCGCGTGTATCACTGCGTGCTAGTGTTTTCGTATTCACCTTGCTTGGTTGTTGCTGTTGTTAAGTGTATTTGAGTATTTAGTTTCTGTTTCTGCTAAATACTGTCATCTTTGTTTTACAACACGTTGGTGGTAGTCCATCATTCGGAGGTAGCCCTGAATGCGGCCCTGTAAATACACTATATAGTCGGCGACAAGGCTAGTGTTTCTGTTTATACAGGGTGTAAACGTTATGATAGTCATTATTTAAATGGGTGATAGAGGGGGTTAAATGAAGCAAAAAGTTTCATATAACATGGGGGTCAAAACGGCATTTTTTAGAGAAAAGCGACTTTAAAGTAAAATAAAATCTGACAACGCAGTGTAAATAAAGATGGAGTTTGTTATTTTTTGCTCTTAGGTATTATTTCATTATTTGATAATGTACTCGTAAAATGCAAACAATTAAAAAACGGACTTACCACTAACTGTGTCAGCGCTTCACCTGGTGTGTGAAAGTTTATTGAACGTATTAAACGAATCCACTTATAAATAGGGAGCACAAGTTTGATAGATACATTGTTTTTCTTTTTAAAACCCACACTGCACTTTTTTGTCTTTAAAGAAGTTGTTTAAAATGTCGTCCTCCACTTTCCACACAAGCTTCGGTACGACCTTCACGAATGGTATGAGGATTTTCTTGGGCCCACGTGTGATTATTATGGAAATTTAATATCCCGTCTCGCGTAAAAGTACATTCATCCGTCGCTAGAATGTTTTTAAAAAAATCCGGATTTTCAATGTTTTTGTGCAAAAAACCACTGGCAGAATGTTTGTCTGCGAGGACAGTCTTCTGATAACAAGGCCTGCACTCATTGTACATGGTGATAAAGCCAATTTTCCTGTAGGATTCTATTGACTGTGGTATGTGATAGTCCTACGCGGCAGCCTAATTCCCGAGTGCTGATATTTGCATTGATTTCCACGATACTTAAAATTTGTTCCTCCTGCTCTACAGTAACCTGTCTTTTACGAGTGCGAATATTAGTGGACTAATCACTTCCTGTATCTCGAAGTCTTTGGTACACTTGTACAAATTTCCTAAATTTGAGCTGCAAGATTTGAATTGTGACGAGCTTTACCGTAAACTAACAAAATGTCGGCGAACTCTTGATTCGAGAACATTTTAAATAAACACGGCGATGTATGCGAACAATAACCACTGTTTTAAATATTTAATTTAATGAAACTTACTGACTACAAATGTTGGCTTAACTTAGAAAAACTTAATGCCATTTATTTGTTAATTACCCAATTTTAATACGTTGTAGATTAGAGTATAAAAATTAGTAAGGTTGTGGTGATTGTGGTCGATATAAAGCACTTAGGGCCGATTTCACCAACATTAATATTATGGACCAATGGGAAAATACCTTATCGAAATGCAATTTGACGGAAGCTGTCAAAGGTCTCTGATATCAGTGAAATATTGAATAAAATCGTAAAAATTCGACTGTATTATAAACAAGACCACTTTTTGATTCCAACATGATGCTTTTTGTACAGAAAAAACAGAACAACTTTCATGTATTTTGATATGTTATAGGTTTACATTTTACAATGCGTTATCCGCCTCAGCGAATGGGAATGCGGCAAATAATAAGTCGATTTTCTAGCTTTTAAATTTGGTAGCAGATTTGGACGTTTGTTAATGCATGGCACTCTCGAATTTACCAACTTCAATATACTGAAAGTTATCATTACATACCTGTTGAATAGTGTGGATTTGTCTGTATTTTGCAAGAAAATAGAATATAAGTACATTCCATCCAATTCCTCATGTTCCTTTATGTCATAATGGTAATCATTTATTAATTTATGGGTTAATGAATTTCTTCAAAGCAATAAAAACATTATGAACTCTCCATCCTAAAACCCAGATATGTGTAAGACGTGTCAATCCTTACATCTCCCTGATGCATAATGCAATTACTATGGACATAGACAAAAAATTATGACAAATGTTTCACAGATAATGGCTTTTAAGTCAAAAAATCAAAAAAAATAGTAATGTTTATTGTTTGTCTATTTTTCTTTTTTGACTGGCGGTGATATCTATCTGACACTCGCAGGGTTGCCAAGTCTAACGACGATCACGTCCCGTGGTGGAGGGTGCGAAATGAATCTTTGCTGGTTTTGCATTTTTTTCATGAAAATTTACTAGGTATCATGATTATAAGCATCTTTGGTAGATCTTTCGATCCGGAATGGGAAAGATCTCCTATTTATGAAAATATTTTTGGTATCATCTAACCGTTGCAATCAGTGCACAAACACTGTGACATATGATTTATAGCATAACCCGCTGCCCTATCAATACAAATTTAACATACAGGTCGCCTAGCCGTGGGGATGCAGTAGTCGGGATGAATATCACGGCAGCAACTGATGTTTTGGGCATGTCTGGTAACAGCGTATGAAGTGAAACTCGCTAACTTCACAAATTTGAAGTTTTTGTACAATTTCTTTGAAAATGATGAAAGATATGTCTGATTTGGCAGGGTAATGTCGCAGCCAAATGGCAGTCACTCTTTCTGACACAGTCCGGATCGAAATATGACGATACTCGTGAAATGTATTGATACTTCTAAATATAGAATCGTATCGAACATCCCTACTGTCAAGATGTATAACCCAAGCTATATTGCAGCTTCATGGAAATAATTTTAAATTTTCATTTGCATTTTTCCAAGTGTTGTGCAATGATTTTGGGAAAAATGTCACGAATAGTCTTATAAAGCATAGTAGAGTATATTTCAACAGTTGGGGGAACTTATTCCACTGGGACCAGGAGGGTGAAACGGGATATTAATGCACAATCTGGCAACCCTGTCGCACCCTCACAAAATGGCCGCTGATAACCACACAAGTCACCGTGTTGTCATTGAATAGCATGGAATTAAACCTTCAGAGTATATGTTTTGTGACTGGTACCAAGAGTTGACAGATCCCACACGTGTGTCACTCCTTGAAATGCAATAGGTAATCAGCTGTATTCAAATAATGTCTAATATAAATATAACCTAGAATGTGTACTCGTGAAAAAAGAAAAATATAGCAAGTTTGTAGTTTTTTTGCAGGTTTTAGGTTTGCTGGTAGCTTTAAGGCATATATTTGGGAATTTCTTAATCGCTGTGATAGTGTGGCTCTTTGTTCAGTTCCTGAACAACGAAAAATATTCAACTTTATGGATGTATGGATATCAAAAACCCTGAATGGTTTTGTGGGAATATCAATCTAAGGTGCCATAATGGTTCTGATGAACGGCAAGTAAATGAATGAATGTTTGGAAACGAGCAATATCTTTTGGTTGAGCCTGTCATCAAGTAGGTGCTTAATGGCTATCTGCAAGAGGTTGATAGGAAAAAACCCTCAGTATCACATATGAATTGAAGAAAATAATATAAACATGAATAAAAAATCAACAATAGTAATTAAAACATGAATTTAATTCAAAAATCAAACATTTCTTAAAATTTTGACTGAATTATATGTAATTTCTTAATATTCAATAAGCTGGTGATGTTTCAATGACAAGTTGTCATCTCACACTTTGACAGTATTTTGTTTTCAACATTTCATAGCTATTGGTTGCCAAAATTTGTTGATTGGAACTTGAAGCTCATTCGCTGTATCTGACGGTCTATTACCCTATAGGTGGAGAATAACGGACTGTTGTTGGTGAAGTTGGCCCTTAAAGTTGTAAACTATAAAGCCATTTAGACAAAAATCTATTGACTTTTGGACCATGGGTCATATGAACTTTGTGACTTGTTTTGACCCCCCCCTATTACCCATTTTAATAATGACTAGCATAACGTTTACACCCTGTATTTTTCGTGCTTCTCTACTATTGGGTTTTCCACTAGAGGCGCAATTTTTTGTGTGGTTGTCCAGGTTACGTTTGACGGTAGAAATGTCATGGTTTATTGACATTTGTAAACTACTGTAGTTGGAAATTTATAAAATGGATACGTACAGCGTGGAACAACGTGTGCAGAGAATTCAACTTTATTATGAAAATGGACGTTCAAATAAAAATGTTCTTCGTAAATTACGTGAGTTTTATCAACGGCATAATCGTCCAAATGAGTCAACAATATCGAGAATGGTGAGGAAATTTGAAGAGACTGGTTCAGTTATAGACATAAAAACACCGATTCGTCCACGCCCAGGCCGCTCACAAGAGAATATTGCTGCAGTTCGTGAGAGTGTTCAAGATGACCCAAGAATGTCGATTCCACGGCGTTCACAACAACTGCATATTGCACAAACCTTTGATTGGCGTATTTTACACAAGGATTTTGTGTTAAAAGCATTTAAGATCCACTTGACATCGACCATGCAAAACGTCGTGAATTCGTTAATTTCATTGAGCAACAGGAAGAAGGATTTTCAAAAAAATCTTTCTAGCGACGAAGCACATTTCCGACTTAATGGGTATGTAAGGGAACAAAATTGTGGGATTTGGGGTGAGGAAAATCCAAGAGTGTTTGCTGAACAAGGTTTACACCCACCAAAAGTCACAGTTTGGTGTGGTCTTTGGAGTGGTGGAGTGATTGGCCCTTACTTCTTCGAAGGTGGCGCTGGACATGCAGTTACTGTGAATGGTCTTCGAAACCGATGAATGCTACAAGATTTTTTGTGGCCTGAGCTGTACAATATTGATGTCCAAGACATTTGGTTTCAACAGGATGGCGCAACCTGTCACACATCACGAGACTCAATCCAGTTATTGGAACAGAAATTTAATGGTATAGTTATCTTCAGAAATGGATCCGACACCAGCTCGTTCGTGCGATTTGACTCCGTTGGATCCTTCGGAGTTATGTTGAAAGTAAAGTCTACAGGAACAATCCCCAGACGAGTGAAGCATTGAAAGCGGAAATAACCCGTGTAATCGCTGAGATAGAGCCGCAATTATCTGACCGTGTCGTCGAGAATTGTAACAAAAAAATGACTATTTGCAAGTTATCACGGGGCGGTAATTTGCACACATAATTTTCTCAAATATCCATACATGTATCTTTCATTTTAAATATATGTTATATTCATTCCACTTAGACTTTATTGTTTTATTACTTAATAAAAAAATACGTCGATATTGGACAACCCTTTATATCGGCTCACTTAAGTACACCATGGTTATTGTATAATATACAGGGTGTTTCAAATTCGACCCTCACCATTGGGATCTCGGAAACTGTAAGAGATACGACGTCGCTAATGGGGGCAAAGCTGCATATTTAGATAATCAACAAAAAGTTTCGCAATTCGTAGTACTTCCGTAGGGAGACGGAAAAAACGAGTTTTTCCAAAATAGTTTCAATTTTTTCCCGACATTTGTAGTGGGATTCCAAAATAAATTGCACATTAACATAGCCACTTTTCCTCCTCTACAAGATGGCATAATTAGAATTTCAATATGACGTTTCGTTTCTTGTTCTCCAGCTTCTACATTAGTTTTTCTTATAGACGTCATATTGGATAACTGCACAAATGTTTAAACTGTAGCAAATCTAAAGTAAATGACTAGTTTTCATTTGAACTTGGTAAAAAATGAATACACGTTCACTGCGCTATGAATAATTCGGCACCACAAAACGCTCGCAGCCACCTTAAGCAGGTTGTGGATTGAGACTTGCGTCAAGAGCCGCAGTCAATGTAACAGGAAATGAGGAATTTAATAAATTTCTCTGCTTGGAAATATCATTAGATTTAAGATACTTATAAGTGCCAGAAATGAAAACTGCAACTTGTTGCACCAGCGCCGGGAGCAAAACTGCACTAGCATTTGTGGCGCGCAACACTTGTCTCCATCTTGTTTAAATTGACACGTACCATCATGGAGGTACAGTGTACCGGAAGTACAATTTGATTTGTTGTATTTATGTGCGATATGACACTTCATTTGCTTTTCTTACAACAAAATATGTTATATTGGCATTGTCAATCATTGTAGGTGCTTGGAAAATGCAACAGCGGTAGCTGAAACGAGTAGTAAAAATAATTGAAGCTTATGTGGTTTTACTTAACCATGGAGTCCTACAATCGCCATATATTATTCTGTCGTACTGTCCTTGGTCACTTAAGTAAAAATGTCAATGATAAATAACAAATCCACAGAAGGGACTATCTGTACTGTATTTTTTGAGCTTATATAATTCATTTTACTTCCCACGCCTACTACACAATGTTACTACTATGCCAACGACGCAAAAGCTTTGTACATCAGTTCAGTGGCGGCGGAAAAAAAGGACAAAAACAAAAAACAAATAAAAATCGCCTTTTTCCTGACATTTCAATCAATTCTCACCATTTTTGGATTTTTTTTTGTAGTGGTTAAAAACTGGGGGTTAGAGGTTACAAGTGGTGGGGAAGAGTATATCTAAATTTTTTGACGTTGGTATATTTATACGCCTTCAACCAAAGTGATTCTACGCAATAGGCTCATTTCACTCATCATAGATTACCTTTCAAACTTAACAATATCTCCTACAGTCGGACGTCGATACGTGCGACATGCTCGCTGGGATGGACAAGCGTCATCGTCGGTGGTCGTGCGTTATAGTCGGCAATTGCTTCCGCACTGTTGTGGGCTGGCCTGTGAGCAGTGTGTATGGTGAAAGCCATTATCGTTATTCACGCGGGATGTGCTCCTCCAGCAATTCCTTTCAGGGGGAGGAGAAAGGTCATTTAAATTTTTGTTGTACGCGTTCGTAGCTAACTTTTTTCTCAGAAGGGCTAACTTGTGCCAAACGTAATCCTTAACGAACTGATCACAGCGTAGCGTGGGAAGTACAGAGTCATCTTACTTGACGCCATTTTTCATGAACATGTACGTAATATTGTGTGCTTAATTGCGAGTTAAACTTTCGGAAAAGCAATTTTGCAATTCAGACTACCCTACTGTCGCCTAGTACAGTAACTACTCTAATGATGGCATTGTACAAATTGGACTTGCATTATATGGGATACGTTTCGCGAGCGAGAGAGAGAGAGAGAGGTTTCTGTTAGTTCGCGTAGCAGTAGTTACAGTTGCTTGGACTAAGTAGAAGCCACTGTTAGAGGTGTGCATTTGGATGCGCGTGTTGCATTGCGATTCTAGGTCATAGAAGGCATTACCATAATTTCATTCTCCACCAAGCAGAAACCGTAGATAGGACAACAGTAATCTACAACTTTATTAATACAAATACTAAGTTATAGAATAACAAGGAGGCTGGTTATGTATCAGTATTTGGTACGCAGAGAAACGCAAACACGTGCATCTTATCGTCATAGAAAAATGCTGTTAATAAGAAGTTTTTGATGAACAGCACAGACCGAATATCCAACGCCAAGCAAGCGAATACAAACACATGAGACGTTGGACGGTATTGGAACGACTAAATACTAGAAGCGCAGCAAATCCTGTCCAGACCAAATCAAACCTTCCTTTGATGTACCGAATAAGGAGCGAACGCAATCGAACGCCAACGCTGACCTCAGAAACCGTTGGCTTATGTTGGCTCGCGCCGTACACACCGATTCAAACACCTCCAAATCTGTAACCACATGTGCCTTGGCTTGCATCGGAATCTCGGTCTGTACGCGGCTTTAGGAAATATTTTATCGCGAATGTATCTTTAATATCCGTACAATGGTTTAATATAGTAACTTTTAACCTGGTAGATACCTCAAATACGAGTTATGACAATACTGCCTCACTAGATATGTTCAGTGTGAACCACCATGATGGCTCATAGTCTAAAGAATTTTACTCATACTGTGTATTGCTATGCCTCGATTTCCAAATGGAATATCCACTATAATGTATGATGACATAAAAAGAATCTAGAGCATGTACACAAATCCGCACAGGAGCAGCGGCAATCCATTTCCCTAGATTTCATTCAATTTGCAGTGGCACGACACTAAAATATAGATCGGAATGAGTATGTCGGTCAATAAATTACAATTTTCTGCATTACAATGGAGGCGCGCGGTCGTCGAATATTTTCCAACAAAAAAGGACTAAGCGCCATGACCAGCCAAGCTATTAGGCCAGTTCAATTGAACATTCAAGACAATGGATCAGTACGATGGGTTTATTCATTTGAACCTATTCATTTTATTTCAATTGATATAATATCACTGTGATAGCATTAATATCAAAGCCATATATGTGAATATCGCCTTGCGAGGCAGCAGGAGGAGAAATGTAGAAATTATAAATGAATGTATTTCATAATAGTCGCAATCTCCTGATACGGGTATTTTGAATTTGGTTAAGCCTGATAACGTTTATATAAAAACAATATGGAAAGTTGTCAGGAAGAGAATCACGTAAAACAAGGTTATCAGCCGATGCCCTAAAGTTTCAGGCGAAATCTGTTCCCTTTAATGTTTTCTTGCTAATATTTTTTTATTGATTATTCTGTATGTACCAGCTGGAACAGGTTCGATGTACTAACCACTTTTTAATCTCTCTGGAAAGCCTTGAATTTTCTCAGACCTTGGACTTCCTTGGATTTCTTTGTATTTACACTGTGGTAATGGCAAATGATCGTCTCGGCTTACCAGATTGCCTCTTGATTTCCTTGAATTACCTAGAATATTCTTAGATATTCTCCCAGCGGTATAGCAATGCTGCTGAATTGCCTAGGATCTTTTCCTAGTGGGATAGAACATCTTCCATAATCTCGGATTACCTTGAATTGCCTCGGATCTCCTGAAATTGCCTCCGATTCCCTTGGTTTGCCTCTAGTCGCCTCCCATTGGGATACCCTCGGATCACCTTAAATTGCCACGGATCTCCTTGGTTGACCATGTATTTCCTTGAATCCTTAGTCTCTTTGGTTCTCATACAGGGACGGAAAATCGCTTTCCCCTCTTCGGTTTGATGTTATTTCCAGGCTTCGTAACGCCATATACTACAATGGGGTCCGACGTTTTTATACCTAGAAGGGGAAAGTCATATCTAACTCACCTAACGATGTCTAGTACGTAGATAGCCTGTGAGTCTTTATCTTCTGATTGCAGATATATCTCTGATTTTCTCATTCATTCATTCGTCCCTATCCAGATAGTTTCTCACCTACGATCATGATCATTGACCACGGACCACGGAATGTAATCTTAATTTTCGTCCTCCTGCACTAGATTTGTGTCGTATGACAAGGTTCCTGGTTATGGAGAAGCTGTTAGACGACGATTTTTGTAGCGCGATATCATATTTTTAAAATAACAGCCGTTTGCGCAGCGTCTCCGCGCATCCTGTCACGTGAAGTTCGTCCTACTTCAAACACTAGACTGTCTGTCACTAGGCCGCCATTACGTTTCACGTCTCTGTCGATCATGCTTCATGGTTGTGTAGTTATACTACTTTGTTTAACGACATGACAATCAATAATCCAGCCGATGGAAAAGTAAGCTCAGTTAGTCGGTTTTTAAACGCAAAATGAGTGCAAAATTCACCAGCAGCTTGTTGAATTAGGCGCGCTTTCCTGCTATTCAAAACCTCCGGCGAAGCTTGCTTTCTAGCGGCGTCGTTCTGCTTCATAACAATGCTTGGCTGCACATTTCGGCAAGAGCACAGACGCAACCGTACAAGTTTCGTTACGAATTATTTGATCATCCACGATACAGCCCTGACTTAGCACCACCAGACTTTCGTCTTTTCCCAAAACTTCAGGAATTTCTTAGTGCTTGGAAAATGGTGACATGTTTAAAAGTTACTAACAGGCTTAACTATAGTATGTGGCAGCTGCGTTCTTTGACAATCCAAAAGCTGGTGCCACGACTTGAACGTTTGTGGGGACTATATTAAAAAATGAAAAGAAAATGTTCATATTTTTGTTCGTGATTCAATTTACATTCATAAATGAAATTTCTCTGATTCCATTACAAAACGGTTTTCACGTCGCGCGGCATGAAGCAAATATCGCGCGGAAAAAAAACACAACTTTGCCGTACGACGTGGTCGCCCGACACACATCGCTGGCATGAATGGGTTATAAGCTTCTAATTCGACTGGCCTGTATGAATTTGACAATATTTCACATGGAGAGGCATAAATAACTAGCTGGTGCTGGTGCTGGTGCTGGTGCTGTATATACAGGCATGACCGCCAGCCATGCCTTCGCTATGGCGGACGAGCAGCGTCGCGTCGTTGCGATTCCAGCGCACTCTACCAGCACACATAGCACATATAAATTCAAACGGACAGGACGGTCTAATGCCCTTTCGAATCTACTCGTGACACACTGACGTACACATATCATCATGGTATGCAGCTGTGCTGAATGTATTCAGACTGTTTATACAGGGTGCTCCTTAATGATTGTCGAATATTTAAGAGTATGAATCTACATGAAAAATTAATGTTCGCTTTATAAACTATGGTTCGAAAATGCTTCCTTACAAAAACTCGGGGTGTTGATGTTTTAGGAAAAAATGGAAATTAATATTTTCAGAACCGCTTCAGATATTTCACTGATATTTAGTTCGTGGTCAAAGTTAATAAAGTGGCATATTTTTCAATACAAAAATAATTTTTAGCTTCAACAGTGGCGTGCGTACACGTATTGACTTCAATATTTTTTAAGAAAAAAATGGTACGCCAATGGTTTTTTGCCAAATAAAAACTATGTTTGATTCTCCCGTTCAATTTAAACCAAATGATCTCTCTTGAATTGTTTTCCTCCGATGCGAAATATTTAGGAAAAAAATAAAAACCGCTCTATTGTCTAACTAACTAACAAAATTATTATTAGTTTAATTGGAAAAATTAAACACATTCGGGGTAATGAACAACAGCAACTGACAACATAAACATAACATTAAAATCAACGAAATGATTACAAAAATTGTTGAAAATGACCCCCTTCACTTAGTATGCATGCTTCCGCCCGCCTTCTCATGGAATTGCGCACTCCTTGAAAGATGAAGATGTTTTTTATTCTATCACAAGCTGCAACTATTCTTTCTCTTAGTTCATCTACAGTATTAATAGGCTTGTCTACACTGGTGCCTTAAGATAGCCCCACAAAAAGAAATTTAAACTTTTGAGGTCTGGGGATCTTGGTGGCCATTCTTCGGGCCCACCGCGGCCAATCCAACGATTTGGATGGTCAAAGGCAACTGTTGTTGAAGAAAATTGCGGTAAGTCCGTCCGTCAAGTTGTCGCGGCAAGAAGAATGGGCCAATAATTCCTGCCCGTACGTTAACCGAAAATTGGTGTTGGAAATGGGTTTCGGTTACAGCATAGAGATTTTCTTCTGCCCACAAATGATTATTGTGGAAATTCTGAATGGCATTTCGAGAAAAATTAGCTTCGTCCGTGAACAGAATCACTGATTCAAATTGCGGATTTTGTGTAATTTTTTGAAGATACCACTGACAAAAGGTCACACTCCTTGGAAAATCAATGTTAAGTAATGCCTGTACTCTTAAAATATGGTAAGGATATAACAAAAAATCCACTAAAATTCTCCAAACAATTTGATGGCAAATATTTAAGTGTCTAGCGATCTTCCTCGTACTCGTTTCAGGATGTTCTTCGACTTCGTGCAGCACTGCTTCCTCAATTTCAGGTGTTCTCATACTTAGAGGTCTACCTCCAGATGTTCCTTTTCGGACAGAACCAGTTTCAACAAGACGACGGTGAATCTTAGTAAAGGTTCGACAATCTGGCAAAGCACGATCGGGATATCTCTGGTGATAAATCCGTCTGGATTGCTCACCATTACCGTCGGCAAGGCCATATACGTAATGCATTTCCGCCATTTCTGCATTTGAATAATTCACCCTGATTAACAAGATTGTAAAAACTAAGTAATAAAAAAGTTGCCACAGCGAACAAATTTGAATAACAGACTTGCCAGATATCAAAAGCCAGTGACATATTCCAGAACAACTAGAGATATTTATTGCTAAATTGCATTCTTCAACTATTACATTAATTTTTTCGGACAATAGAATGGTTTTTTACTCAAAAATGACGCATCGAAGGAAAACAATTCAAGAGAGATCATCTGATTTAAATTAAATGGGGAATTCAAAAATAATTATTTGGTAAAAAACCATTGGCGTACCATTTTTTTCTTATAAAATATCGGAGTCAATACCCGTAAGCACGCCACTGTTAAAGGTAAAAATTAGTTTTGCATAGAAAAATATGCAACTTTATTAACTTTCACTACGTACTAAACATCAGTGAAATATCTGAAGCGGTTCTGAAAATATTAATTGATTTTCATTTTTTTTCCTAAAACTTCAACACCTCGACTTTGTTAGGAAACATTTTTGGACCATAGTTTATAAAGCAAGCTAACATTAATTTTTCATGTAGATTCACACCTTTAAATATTCGCATATCGTTAAGGAACACCCTGTAGGTTAGTTTTATCGATTTTTGGTCGGCAGTAACAAAATCCGGTATTTTTTTACCGAAAAGGTAGATGCGTATTCTCGGTATATTTCACGTAAGTCGCTACATTCGTTTCCCTTTCAAATAACACAACACAATACGCGTTCAGAGCAAAAACGTCCTAAGTCCGGATTTTTCGCGCGCTACTTGACGGCGGATACTTGAATGAGTCATTTCATAAACAGTACCAGTTTGTTTTATTTTTATATTTATCTGCTATATGTACCAAAATATCAATTATAAATTCATTACAAAAGTAGTATTACATGCCCGATATCGCTTGTTGAATAATTTTCTTGTTGGCATGGAATCTGTTTTAAAAAAAATGAACAGACAGATTCTGCAACGGAATTATATTTCAGGGGTAATTGAAAAGGTTTTCCCTCTGGATACGGGTAACTCTACAAAAAATGGGTAACTCAATGTCACCAATCAATTGATATGAAGTTTTATTAAATTTTGTTTATATTTAATTTAATTTGAAAACAACTAAAAGTCTTTTATTTCGTCGCCCAATTGCAGCGATTTATTTTGAATACAAGTTTTTGAAACAATACAAAAAATCCTGAAAACGTCAGTCCTTTGGTATGTCACAATCCCCAAAACGTACAATCTATTACATCAATCTGTGATGTACTTAATAATGGTTAGTACAACTTTCATAATATAATATTCCGACCGTTAGTTATAAAAAAATTGAGAAATTTTGTGTTTAGTTCCAATCGCCAGTCCGTTGTGTGCATGCTGTTAAATTTTAACGTCGGTAGTGAAGAGAGCTGCAGACCTTGCCATTTGCCATCTGCCCATGCTAAGCCAGTACTAGAGTCGTTTTATTTTGATTCATATGTAGTTAACTAGAATATATTAAAATATAGCTTGTTGATAGTCGAAAATACCAAAGGAAACTTTGGTCCGAATTATAGTCTCAAAATAAGGTCATTTTCGTCAGTACTTTGGCGTCAGTCCTTTGTCTAATATTGCGTCAATGGACTGACGGGCTTCCATGGTACCGTTTTTTTTTTAGATCGCTTTTATCTCAACTGCAACTGTGAGTAAGTATTTCGTTAGCTATTATAGTTTGAACCCCCTTAAAAAAACAATTTGTCTAAAGAGTATATATTAAAGAAGAAAAGAAAAACTGAATTAAAACCGACTGCATTAAATTAGCTAAATGTAAAGGAAAACAAAGGATGGAATACTTGAAAAAGAACAAAGGTCAAAGAAAACCTTTGGAGTAACGGGCAACTAGAAAAAATGGAGAAGATCAAGATACAGACAAAAAAGCAACTGTTCAAACAAACTCATAATTTTATACATCAGAATACTCCTCTAAATACTGAGAATGAAATACAACCGGTTCTTGAAGAAAGTAGACCTATTGTGTAGAAGCGAAAGAAGAGGAAGTCAGACAGAGAAGTAAGCAATTAAAACAACTCTGAACTAAGCTAAATACCTACTTATCCCCAAAAATATAGACGAGTTGAAAAGCAGTTAAAGAAAATTGTAAAATCTGTTGAAAAATCGAAAAAAAAGAATTGAAGTCAGTGATGTTATATCTAAAAAGAAGGAATTAGTAAAGAAGGCGAAGTTATTAAAATTCAATTAGAAGAATACTACACTAAAAGAAAAATCACCAAATCGGTGCAAGATCAGATAGGTACATTGCATTGCTGGAGGTGGTTTACTCAATAATTAGTTATTTGTAGTTCGTTTGTGGAGCAGTACAGTGTTGGTACTACGGGGTCGGCAAAAAGGGTCATAGGTCACTAAAACAAAAAGTCATAGAGAAAAAAGAAACAGTTCAAACAAGCTATATCTGGAAATGTAATAGACAAATACAAACTGTGGAGAATACAAAACAGAGCAGTGACTCACAAAAAGACTGGACATTAGCTTGCAAAGGAAAAGATAAGAACAAGGTTTGGTTTTGGCAATTTTGATAAGACGATGCTAAAAGTCGTCAAGCAGCTAGAAAGAAAGAATGAGTGTCTTATAATATATAATACCATGCAGTAAGTGTATATATTTTGCTGGATGTTATGAAAAATCTTTCTGAAAAGTTTTCGAATACTATTCCATATTTACTTATTGTTAATAGTTACTATAACTACAAGACGTGCCGTTATTAGATTCGAAGATATTTGTTCATAGTTCTAATAAATTCCGTATGTTTTCTATGAAACTGCGTATTTTGTCAGTCCTAGGTTACTTCCGTCAGTACCCTGGCGGTCAATTTTAGAAAAATCGAAATATCTCAAAATCTACTGATAAAAGTGACTGGCAATATATTCATTAGACTATCTGTCTTAAATACCCGAATTTGTAGAAATTTTACTTGAAAACTATAGTAAACGAAATATGTCTAGAAGTTACCCAATTTTTGTATATTCACCCATATACAGTATTGCTAACTAGCTTTTTTATTAAACGTCAAAGCGCAAAAAAACTATTTATTGCGAATATTAATGAAGCTTTGTAGTGCTTTAAGTAGTTTACAGATAAATTGTAGAGGATGAAAAGACTTTTAATATGCGACCACATTGGTCCACATAGCCAAAACTTCTGGTCCGCACGTGATTCTTTTAGTTGCAGTGAGGGCATGTGCAGCGCAGGTTGCTCCAGTTCTTTCACGTGTCTTCCATATATCTTACGAACTCCCAGAAAACTGAAAGTTTCTTCATGTCCAGCCCGTTCAAAAAACCGGGATGATAATTTATATATTTGCTGTCTATTATGGAGAGGTGCATAATTCGGGAGCTTTTGGAGTAAGTTTAACAGTTAGTAGAAAGTTACTCACTAAAATTTCTCGTATCTCTAGATGAAGAACCTCTTCATTTACCCCCAAGAAAATATTTCTAATGCAAAATTTTTCTGTAAATTTTTTTCTGAAATTCGATATCCTGGTGAATAAAGCCGGAGCCGATCATGCTTTTGATTTGTTGTGTTATCAACGTTTTGTTACACGCATCGACCGGGGCATGTAATCAAGCCAACAAGTTGTCGAACGTTGATTGCTTGTTGATTGCTTTGTGCTTTGTAGGTGCTGGTGCCTGACGCTGTATTTGCATCACGCACCCGCCTGACTCAGAGACGCGTCATATTTTCATTGCTGTCGACACAATGTTGCCGTACACGTTCTTGAAATAAACCCACCAGTTTGGTGTTCGCCTGAAAGACCTGGTGAACCTTCCATCGCCACGCCGCGACGAATTTCAGTTAATTTTCAGCTGCCGGTACGAGCAGCAAAGTAACTCATAAATATTTATAGAACATCACTGGGTATGTATCTCTATCGAGCCTCTATGTGGATGGGAGGCTTCTGCCAAGCATCGTAGGTTTTTTTTGGTGTGTGAAGGCTTTGATCGAATCAGCGCGCAATGTTAGCAGAATACAAAGACGAATTTACAGATCTACTTCGAAATATGTTGGTTCTGATACTGTATCAATCTATCTTCAGTGTAGTCCTTATTTTAATTGGGTATCTTCAAGTGGATTATCAATGGGAGCTAACTTAAATCGGTAGAGCCTTGCAGCGCTTTTATCCTGAACAGCAGTAGCCGTGGAATAGCTTTGACAGATCGCAACATTAATAATCATACTATCAAATCTGACAGCCGAGTGAAAACTGTTGATAAAAAGACAAAAGTTATCCCATGGCATAAAAGCGCTGGACCGCTTCACGTGTGCGGACCCTCCCAATGCCTTTTCAAATGTATGTATCATGTACATCCGATTGGTGAAATATTGCAGACTGCGACTTTTTCCACTTTGAGGTGCCAAAAATTCATTTACATTTGCCCTCAAAACTTGAATGGATGATAGAGAAATATTTTCAACACACGGATCGCAGCAACGCGGCACTTAGCGGCCACAGCGGTGACCCAGCTGACAATGGGAATTAGGATACAATTCCAATAGACAGCTTGCTGTTTTCACTTTCCCAGTAGTCGACTCTGAAACCTTGACGATATCTCAAAAACTAGACATTGCCGGACTGCAGAGGCTCCCGATTCATTGACCCAAAAAACGTATTTTTAAGCTCACAGTTCTGACTGACTTATTTTTGTCCATTTTTGTAACGTGATAGATTGACACTAAAAATAAAACATGCTTTGAATGTGATTTAATTACTACTGGTATACATATTTTCAGTAGGTGAATATGTCTGGTGCCTTTTATCATGTACATCCTACTATTTTAGGGAATAATTGCTAAGGTATGCGAAGTTTAGGTGCAAAAATCTATTTTCGTTATTGGTGGCTAGATGCGATCGATGCTTTGTGAGACCAGGTAATTTGGGACGTTGAATTTCAATATCGTCATTAAAAAATTCAAAGTGTTGGACAGAATTTTGGTTGAAAAAACTAGCCGGAATCGGAATCCAGTCACCCGATCGACCCATGAGACGAAATTTTCATCATACGTAAGAATTCTATGACAAATTTTGGAAATGCTTTGTTTTTTTTTTGAAACGGAGTAATGAAAACGGTCGCTGATCAGGTTAGTGAAACTAGATCATTGATCTTTGCTCTTGCTGTACAAAAGTCTGCTTAGTAAATCCTTTGAAGACAAATAAAATTACAGAATGTAGGGTAGAGTAGGGTAAATCGTACCGATTTTTAAATAATTGACCACTGTACTCAGAAATTAAACTCTTTAGCATTCATATTAGCACACAAGCAAATATAAACATTTATTTTCTCCTCAATCAAGAGTTTAACTAAATCAAACAACATCTTAAGCAAAAAAAATACAAAAATAAAAATGCTTGCAAACGGTACGATTAAGCGAACAGGTTGCTTTAATCGTACCGTCGGTTTTTAAATCGTACCACTAACTTTTTATTTACAGTTCTCACACACGTATTTTTTTATTTGCTTTTTAGTTCCTGCACATGATGTGTGGGCCCATTTCTCACATTTCATACATTTCACCATATCCTCAATAATGTTCTCTTCACATATATGGCAGTACCATTCAGTAGTATCATATTCAATTTGAGCATTTACTACATCAGATTTTGAAGTGGAAGATTGGTCGTCACGTGCTTCGAAAAGGAAAGTAGAAGAAAGCCCGAGATTTTTCTTTACTTTTTTAATTGAGTTCTGCCTTTGATTACGCTTGCTCTCCAATTCATCTTTATAGGGCGTACTGCTTAAAATGACGGCTGGTTGAGACAATTTTCTTTTCTTAGCATTACCTTTATTCTCAGGTAAAGGATAAATTTCTTCAATGGAGGTATTCAGATCTGTTGAGTTGCAATTGTTGTTTAGTTCAGTACTATTACTTTTAACTGGTCGCTCAGTAGCTTCGTCTTCAGGCTCAATAGTCGTTTCACGTGGATTTATTGCCCCTAAATCCTCCCTTGCTGTTTCTGAATCATTTTCAAGCAAGGCGCTAGCAGCGATAAAATCTGCATCAGAAAATACAGTACGGTCAACCGGCCATATTCCAGTTCTTTTAAAACCACCCATGATGTTGCTTATTGATGCAGTTTTTGCATAGGCATCAGAGAGCAATCCAGTCATGTTATATTGAGTAACAGTGTTACCAGGATTGCTTCTCAAAAATGTTTCAATACCTTGAGAAAAATAGGATTCCATAGGTTTAAAAAAGCTTACGTCTAATGGCTGTAACCGATTTGTAGTATGGCCAGGAAGTTGCAGTAGTACAATTCCATGCATTTTTGCTAAAATGAGTGCTTCCAGATTTTTTGAGTGCGTTGTGTGGCCATCCAGCAAAAGCAAAACTTTTTTTTCGGTACTTGGTTTTACGTACTCAATGAAGTGCTTTAACCATTTAACAAAAAGTTCGCTATTTATATATCCAGAATCTGAAATTGTAACAATAGTGCCAGATATTGCACCTATGGTTAGCTCTGGAGCCATACGTTTTCTCTTGAAAATGACCATGGGTTACAGTTTACCGGCAGCACTGGCACAAACGACAACTGTGGTATTTACGCCCCTCTCACCACTTACTATACCTCCAACTTGGTGCTTTCCTCTACGTGCAATTATTTTTTGATTCCGTTTTTGAACAGTTGAAAATCCACTTTCATCAACATTATAAGTTGTTTGAGCCGTAAAACAGTGCACAATATTTGATATTTACTTGTATTTTGTGACAATAAACATTATTATTATTATTATTATTATTATCAACACATCTTTCTAAGATATCAAAAAACTCATTGACATTTTTTTGGTTGAATCCAGTTGCTCTAGCCATGGAGATTTTCTCTGGTTGCCTTAGTGACAGTTCAGGATGTCGGTTCATAAAAGAATAATACCATCCTTTTCCCGCCATTTCTTTGTTGATGTTGAAGCGATGTGGAATATCATTCCGAACAGCTATTTGGAAAGCCAATCGTCTAACATCCCGAATTGTTACACCAAAAAATCTTTCTTCCAGCTTCAAAATATGTTTTGCCAATTCCATTTCAGTTTCAGGACTGAAGGTTGTGTGACGACCCAAAGACTTGACATTTTCATTTAAAAAGCGCAAATGCCTTATAAAAGTTGGCTTTGGAATGTTATAGCGCCTGCAGCATTCATTAAAACCACATTGGTTTTGTTTGTATGCATTAATTGCATGATCCATATCTTCTGAGGTCCATCCACAGTATTCCCGTTTTGTTTTTTCTTATTATTTACTTTACTCATCTTCTTTTTTGAATTCCTGTAACAAAAACTTATGAAAAATGGAGCAAAAAGTCTCGGTTGGGTAAATCGTACCGGTACGATTTACAAAACTGTCGGTGGTACGATATACGACACAAGCACAATTTTACTTTTTTATATAAAATTTCAACCTAAACAAACGTATTTCCAATTGATAATTTCAGCAACAACTAACTACACGTCCATAAAATACGTGAATAATACATCTTAAAAGTATCTACTTACCAAATGTAAGAAAAAAGCTTATGAACCGGAGTAAAAAATAACATCAACAACACTGCTCTTAATTTAACCTCAAACTGACTGACAGGGTGAAGTGAGCGGCAATTATTAGCTTGGGCGGGAAAAATATAATCCTCAAAGCTTTTGGATTTTGCCAAGAGATGCCACGCGTAGTAAATAATTCTCTTGAAAACGGTGGTGGTACGATTTACCCGGCGGTACGCTTTATCCGACTTTACCCTATATTCTTTAACTCGCATCGAGTGAATATTCAATTTAATTTACTTACTGCCCTTTTTCTTTCTGACTACTTGTATGCTCATCACGTGCTTAGAACTAATTTTCCCTATTTATCGTAACAAGGAGTTACGGCTGGCGCCCTCTACTGGATGGTGGTAAAGTAGAGTTAGAGGTAGCGTAGTCGTTCCAACATCCAGCAGGTGGCGCAAGCCGTACACTTGTTGCTATAAGCCAGGAAATTTAGCTCATAACACTTACTTAGACAAAAAGGGGTTGTTCGCACGGTAGTAAGTAAATTGAGTATATACTCGATGTTTCTAGAATAAAAGCATTCTGTAAGTATATTTATGTCTTCAACGAATTTATTAAGAAGAATTTTGTACTTCAAGTGCAAACATCAGTGGTCTAGTGTGACTGACACAAACATATAAAGAGAAAAGTCGTTTTTGGTAGCTAAACCAGGTGATTTATTTGATTTCATATGGGGATTTGAGGCCCTTCTTACACAAATTAATTGCATAATTTTTCGCAAGTTTCAATCGCCTACATTTATTAGAACCATTAATTCGAAAGCGCCTCCTAATTGGTAAAGATTGATCCACGGATAGAACGTTGCGCCCCGGATAGTAAAATCGGGCCATACAATAATTAAAAGGATCATGTCTTGAATGTTTGTCTTATGTTTGGAAACACCCTCTATACAAACATTCAGGTAAGGCAACACCTGGGATAATCTCATATCTGGGAAACTGCTCCCTCATCGGTGCATGATCCTATTAAGCAAGATTATAGGTATGACCACTTATTGTTCCATATACATCAAATATGTAGATTGTCGATCCGTTTCACGATATATTTTATACTACGACGATCGTTTCAATATTGCACATTAGATCTCATAAAACCGGCGAATACAATTTGCGCTGAACCGACGGCCAACAGGTATCAACAAAATGCAGGTCATAACGATAGTAGATCGTAGAGGCGAATCGCGTTTCGGGTCGCTTTCATGGCGTGCAGTATATGCGAAATGGCATCGTACGCTGCAATATTATGGGGCTATATCATTGTTGGTGCATTAGGAACGATATGAATACTCAATTATAGCCTAAGCTGTATAAACCGAATGCTGTAGACGCCTAAATGGTAGTGGATGATATACGTACGACGCTCGTATTTGACATGAGACATGATATAGAGAAGATGATATGATTATAATAATATACGACGCAGTGTTGTAATTATTAAATATTGCTACGGATAGCATATGATGCTATCCGTTGATGTGCTTCACTCATGCATGCACTTTGATGACTAGCTCAATACATCAACAAACGTACTATAATCTGCAATCCTAATAAATGATATTGATGGGTCTGTTCAAGAATTATCTCTCTCTGGTAGGTATAGTGACGCTGTTATTTTCAATGACATATTCAGTAACTGCTATCTAGATATTGTATTAGGTTTGATTAAAATTTTGGGCAAGGCACAAGTCCTTTTGCGAATAGGTCGCAAATTATTCTGTTCGATTGGTCAAATTTGCATCTATTTCGCAACTTTTGCATTCGGGGTCAAATGAGCAAATATTTTTTTGGATCAGACGCTCATCTTACACAAATCATATAATTTTTCGCTAGTTGAAGGTATAATTTAGAAGAAGTCGACTAGATACATTAGAACTATTACTTAAAAATGCCTTCTGCAAATTTTGCGCTCCTGATAGTAAAATTGTATTAGAAAAATCGTCAGAAAACAAAGTAATCCTTCAATAAAGCTCCCCACCTCAAGTTTTGGAACACCCTGTAGCTTTTTCAGAGCAGCCCCTACAATGAACAGTATATTTATTCCAAATTAGTAGGGGAAATATACAGTTGCTGCTCGTTTGGTTGCTTATTATATTTTTCAAGTGCTGTGTTTACGCCATGGGTAGCTAACTATAGGACCATGCTATTTCATGCTATATAATCGTCCAATATTCAAGTTAAAACCAAGACGTTGGAAGAATCTCTTTTGTTGAAGGATTAAGGAGTTAAGGACATTACATTTTAGAAGATCCATGCGATTTGTAATGTTATGTTCATCTTACACTCATTCTATAACATACGGAAATTTCGGAAAATGAGCTGATTTTTGAAATTTGCTTGTTTTCAAAAGAACCTGGCAACCGGCGTGATACCTTGGTAGCGCTAAGCGGACCAAGCCAGTGGGAGACGTTGTCAAATAGATTTTTTCATCGTATTTCCGTATTATCTCGCTTATTTTTTGAGCAGTCCCAAAAATTTTCGCACATCAACAGGTTACCATTGTATACATGACATGAGCACGTGACAGAATAAACTTAGTGCAAAAGCTATTAAATGAAATTTTCTGAAAATAAACGTGTATTTTTTAGAATTAATTAATGCTCGTGTCATTAATATACTTGAAGTTAGTGCGAACACGAAATTTCAATTCGGCCACATTGATATTTCTCGAGAAGGATTGGAAGTTAGATTAAAAAATCGGAGGAAAAAAATTGGACTTTTGAATATTGTGTAAAAACAACCTGAAAATATAATATCATCGACAAACCAGATACCACTTCAGACCATCACAAAAATCCAATCAGCGACGACAGAAAAACAACATAAAAATGGACCAACCGCTTTAACACCGCATTATTTGCGATAATGGCGCAGCACCAGCCCATTCAAACTGCGTGCAAAGCAAACCCTCTAAAATAACATCAGATACCATGTTCATACTGTGGTCACTTACTAGTCCTACTCTCACCCATTGTATAGTGAACAGCGTACTGTGTAAATGCAAATGCAAACGTGAAGCGGATACCGAAAAAAAGTGAAGTAGTAATTTTCCATAAAAAATTAAATTTTAAATTAAAAAAAATAAGGTTCTACAATTTCAATTTTTTTACATCAAAATGTAGCCTGAAATGTAGTTAAATTACACTAAAAGTTTTAAAATGGAACGCACATTAATTAAGGAGATGGATATTTTTATGTACTGACATATTGCACAGGGTATGACGTGAAGCGCTTATTTCAGTCGACTGGTTTTGGTATTTTTAAGCTCTAATAGTCTTTTTTAAATATATTTTAACTTAGAATTATACTTTCTTACAAGATTTTTCAAATATTGAAATTAATAGAAAAATATGACGCAAAATTTGGGTAACTTAGGATAATTTTATTTCCTATTTTTTTCCTCTAAAAGTGTGCTTGAAATACACTAAAAGTTTTGAAATGGGACGTAAGACGCTTGTATTTTGACAGAGAGTTGCATTTTTTTTACAAGAATTTTCAGGAAATTTAATAAAAGAGGGTCTTAAACAGGAATTAAATATTTCAAACCGAAATCTACGTAACTTTCACCATTTTTCTACTCCAAAACATGCAAGGTGTTATCTATCATCTACTGACCTGGATCAGTTGTACCGGGATGGAAATGCTTGATATGTCATAAACAAGGAGATACCAAAATTGGTCTTTGATTGTATTGCATCTCGTTATTCAAAAGGTGATGCTCGAAATGCGTTAGAAGCTATCTGTTGATCATTTCGCTCAGAAAATATGGTATAACGCACATCAAATTTATCACATTTAACTTCCTTGTTCCTTCAACATGCAGAAGTAGCAATAGCGGAAAACAGGCATGCACACAGCTGTGAAAGTTAAGACAGAGTTTCTTGAAGGTCCGGCGCCCGATTCTTCGGGGCGTAAAGTTGTAGAGCGCTGAAGCATTCGCCATCATCACAACCCGCAAGCATCTCGGGCAAGTTATTTATGCCCGTTGCATGCCGCATATAATTTGCGGTGGGCGGCCGTTGATAATTTTCTGAATAATAATTTAGATTACCATTTCGCTACTGGATTCCACTGTGGCAACTTTACTAAAGTTTGAAATTAATTTCGTGAAGACGGCATTGCGCTTGCTGATTCGACTACTGCATGTTACAGTGATAAGAGACTGCGTACGGGACCTTGGTTGTCTACAGAGTGTTGTTCCTGAACCATGGCCTAGAGTAGTAGGAAGGTCAAATCAATTTTAATAGACTTATCGTCATATGATGTCGACGATTTTAAAATGTACTGTAGGAACGTTTTTCTTACCTAGATTCTTTCCATTTTTCATTTTATTTATATTTTATATTTGTAATATGTTGCTAATGTTTTGAATATCCCTGTGTACTGTACTGTGTGTTATAACTTTAATATGATGTCTGCGTTACAATGTATATAGTCACGCTTGATGTAATTGTCATTTATATGTGTATGCATTCTGTATGAATCTTATCTGTTTTTATAATGGATTATATATTATTTATATTTTTTTATTGTCTGAAATCCTCGACTCACCAAACGTGTCATTGTACATTCTCTGGCTCAATAAATATCTGTCTATCTATCTAGAATCAATGGAGAATGTTTGTATAGCCGTTAAATAAAACCAAATATGTTTCCGACATTTCGGTCACCTCGGTGGCCTTTTTCAAAGTACAAATCAGAGATGGCAATGACAATATGTTTTATATTGGAAGCTCATTTGTTTTTGTCGCTTCTGTAAAACGTGTTGCTACAAAAAACCTGAACGGCTCTGTACTACTCCGAAATCGCGCGCGAACTCATCATTACAATTTTGAAAATGCTACTACGCAAACACTACAAAGTTCATGACCGCCTAATGTAGGCATTCCCGCTGCCAAATGGCGTCCAGCCTCTCCAAAGCGATAACCGAGCATGAGGTTATCTGTTATTTTGGATGTACCAGGCACGTCACCGTCGCTCATTGCCTCGAGTACACCAAATGACTTCGAGAACGCGAAAATCCACCCAGAACTGTTGTCGCAGAACACCGGTTGACTATTATGTAATTTTCGACTTCTAATACTGCATCTGCATTGTTGTTGGATCCGAAATGCGAGAAATAGCGTTACGACATGTCAGGACGCCATTTTGTTTGTGCTGTCTTGTCAGTAACATGGAGAATTGTCAGCATGAAAACCATATGTTCCATAACGTTCATCATTGTGCAATCTGTTTCTGAACATTCATAATATAAGGGCATCTAATTTTTCCGAAAAAAAAAATAAAAAAAAAAACACCTTGATATTATGATATTTAAAGAAATAACAGGAGTCTACACACTACCTATTAAAGTATTTTTGTTAAAAGTACATACCTGCAAATTGCTTCGGTTCACATTACGAGCTTCCCTACGAGACTTAAAGATAATATATATATATATATATATATATATATATATATTTAAATGGATCAAAAATTATTTTCCACTTCATAAAATTGCAATAGTATTCCACATTGTCTTCACAACTAGTTCTTTGTAATTTTCACCGCTTTCTTCATATACCAAGCCTAATCTTTCAGGATTAGGTTTAGGTTCTCTAAACTTGTAGTTTAGAAAAGCTCGTACTTATTTGCCTTACAGAATTCCGTAAACTGTTTCCATATTGACGTATGGGTTTTAAAGGTATTGTACGTACAATTTTCTCAATCGCCAGATCAATATTAGTCAAAGAATCACTTCCAAACTGATTCATTTTCACTACTTAAGCTGACTAGCAATGTTTAAAAACAGTATTAACAAAATTGACTCCACGTATTTGATGCATACACACAAAACGATAAATGTTTTGCCTGACCACCGACTAGTGCGTTATTTTTATTTCTCACGTGTACTAGCAGGGAACTATTGTAATCGCGAAAAAATGACATGTATTTGTACATCACGAAAAACCGTATCCCTAATTTTCGTCGGTCGCCGGTCTTCGGTCTGATGTCAGTTCGTCGGTCTGTTCTCAAATCATTGACCCGTCTGTAACTTGGAAATTACTGTTCGGATTTGGCTGAAACTTTCACAGAAAGTTACTATTATGTCAATGACAAAATAGCTTGGTAAATTTTGGAAATCGGCTCAGTAGCGGCGGAGCTAAGGGCAGGAAACAGAAAAATAATCGCTCAAACTCTGCATGTCTAAAACAGCAGCATGCCATTTCATGATACCAAGAGCAAAGACCACCATATTCCTGGATACGTTCATTCCGCACTTGCGTGGTGCAAGCATTGAGGTCTTGCGTTGATCTCTGGGACCTAACATCTCTCCGTGACCATCCTCTCGATTTCCTACCGTTTTGTCAAATCTTTTATGCTATTCACTTGACAGTTGACCGATTCAGAGTCACTGGTTCTTGCAAGCTGAATTTCTTTCTTGATCCACTCATCAGCTCTCGCATTTTTTTCAGCGTGTTGTCTGGGCCACTTCCTATTAACAAAATTTCAACTAGCAAGCTACAACTGTTGCGTTCTAGGAAGTACTGGTGCGCTATTACCCTGCAAAGTTGTCATATAAACCGGCAGTTCAAGCTTCAAGATGCTTGTAAACATTATGCATGTATATATACAAGAAGCCCTTATTCGTAGAGCATTAGTGGCTGTAAAATACAGCTATGGTCCGTAGCACGTCGTAAAGTACTGCAGGAATTATAAATTATACCGGAACGGCGCTCTATGGTATAACGTAGCTGTAAGCGTGATACATAGTATAGTCGTTTAGTATCCATATACTAATTGCGCTATAAGTGTAAATGCAAATATAGTTGCCCAAGTGTCGAGTTGATATAAGCTAAAACCGTATCTGCATTCAGACGGAAGTACTAAATTGGTACTAGCGTTTAGTCATAATTTATATGAATGTCAATGTTTTGTAATTTCACAAATTTTGTAAAGCTCAAACTTATATATAAAAAAAGAAAAAGGATCATGCGAAGAAAGGTATATAACAAATAGAAAAAAAATAATAGGCAATTCTGCAAAAAGAAGAAAAGTGGACTCGAGCAGAAGAAAAATAGCTAGGTAACTCGAGCAATACGTATTTCAGGACCAAAATGAATGCACATATACTCGTATAACTAAAAAGGTACACACACATGCCCATACGTCCGGTTACGGGTGTAACCTGAATAAACTAAGATGAAGAGGAAACAAAACGACACACGAATTCTTTTTATGGAATTGCCCATTATTTTTTTCTATTTATTATATACCTTTCACCGCATGACCTTTTCTATTTCTTTGATGAAACTTTGAGCCTAAAGTACCACGGCAAGTGGTCTTGCTACTATTCCCAATGTTTAGGTTGGCTCTTGTTGGTGACTTCGTGTGTCATTTTGTTTCCTCTCCATCTTCGTTTCCTCGAATTACACCCGTAGCGGGTTCTGTGGGCATGTGTATCTACTTTTGTAGTTAAATTTGTGCATTTATTTCGAGCCCGATGAAGCCAACAATCAGAACATATTGCTCGGGCAACCTATCCCTTTTTTCTGCTCAAGTCCACTTTCCTTCGTTTTGCGGAATTGCCCATTATTTTTCATATGTTATACTAATATTTTAATACGGCACTGGAGGGACATTAAAATGTTATCTCAAAATTTAAAGAAGAGCCAGCATTGCGTTTTTTAAATATTTGCCTTGGGATTTGATAAATTCGTAGTGTCCGTTCTAGTGATGTTTTCATGAAGGAAAAAAATCAGAAATGTTTAAAAACTAACCGTATGAAACTTAATCAGCATTAAAAAGAAAATCCTTTAGCAAGTCAGCCGATACATCCACAATTTCTGTCATATTCGGTCATGGTCCACATACAATTCAATCATGTTTGGGGAGGCTTACCTCCAACAGTTGCACTGATAGTACCTCAACAAACACATTTTTTTGTGCTAGGCAATTGTAGGTACTTCATTGTCGCAATTTGAAAATGAAGCCAAAACTGATCTCTCTGGAACACCCACGTTAACGTGCCAACAAGAGAACACGTCAATTACGACTGATTTGACAATTAATTCTTTTCAGTTACTGTAGTCAAGTTTTTTCAAATTTACAAAAATAAATAAAAGTCTCGGAATATGACTTAACAAACAGACGCAGAAGGCTGCATGTTACCGTATGTTGAGACATGTCCGTGAGTGCATAGTAGCCGCCAGCAGCACGTCTGTTGATTTAGTTGTTCATTCGTCTTGACGGTGCAAAGTGCGGGCTATGGCATCGTGGTCACATAGTGAGATAAGGGCAGTTTCCCGGTATAACTTTACGCGTGGTTTAATCATAGACCAGCGCTTAGAAGAAATAACGCTTGCATTAAAGAATGATTGTCCTCTTGGTACGGCTTTATTCTTGTGGTACAGACAATTCCAAAAGGACAACAGATAGAGGAGACCTTACACCTTCATGCACCAGCAATTCATTCAATTCTCGATTACCATTTATTTACACGTAGGAAACTTTGTTCTCTCTGGCTACCACGTAGTCTGACGGAAGAACAGAAGTCTCGTCATACGACTTGGTGCCGAAGGATGCCGAAAACGTTTCATGAGGGGCAATCTCGGTATGCGAAGCGCATCGTGACAAGTGACGAGCCTTGGCTCTATTATTACGATGTGCTGGCCAAGGCTCAAAACAAAGTTTGGGTCTTTGATGATGAGGAGACACCCGTAGCTGTAGGAGAATCCCTATCTGTTAAGAAACATTTTCAAATCGAGCGGGCTGTGGACACACAGAAGACAGTCACAGCTAAGTGGTACACGGAACAGTGCCCGCCTAAAGTCATAGCGTCTATGAAAAACATGCGTTCAAAGTCAAGAATGGACACTAGGCACCTCCACCATGACAACGCTCCAGCTCACCGCGCCACAGCCTGCACCGAGCATTTGACTACAACTGGACTGAAAATTATTGAGCACCCTCCTTACAGTCCAGAGCTTGCTCTCTACGATTTTGCACTGTTCCGCATGTGAAAATGATGCTAAAAGGAAAACGGTTTTCTGGCGATGAGGACCTGAGGGCCTGGGATAACGAGTGTGCCGCATTCCCCGGTGAAAGTTGGCTCATGATACTTTTCAAGCTTTCTGTTCCTCCATCACCTTGCTCATCATGGACAGAACTATAGGTCATTATTAAGATCGTTCTGGGATATTTTATCGGTATAGGAATATGACCAAACTTCCAGTAACCTGAAGAGGCACCATTTTAACATACTCGAAAAAAGATAAACACGATGCCTCCATTCGACCAAAAGACAGCCAACTATGGACAGCTGTTTCGTCCTTTTTAACTGCTCGTCAGCATGGTCTAGGATTGGTTTCTCGTCTCTGGGACAACGAACGAAAGTATCGCAACTATCCTCTATCCAGGAGATATGGTCTATCGAAATAAGACAGCGCAAAGCGATATCTATCACCAAAATAGACCTTTGCGGAGGGTGCATAACAGCGATTTGTTGGAACTGTAAAGCTTAAAAGTTCGGGTGTGGACTACTTGCCATTGAAGAAACTAAACATGATGCTTTCTTCCATCCGACGGCCGTTTGGTGCTTTTTGTTCATGGTTGCCTGCTTTTCGGCCTGTTGGACGAAATCATCCTGCTTACTTTGTTCAATGGCAAGTAGACCACATCTACTATACAGCCAGAATCGTCAGCCATCTAGAGGTCATATGGTGACTGTTTCTATGCACTAACCAAACTGTTCGAGTCTGATGATAGATGGCGCTTTGAGCTGTCTCATTTCAACATATTGTATAATGTTTGTGTTCAAAAAAAGGTGTAATTTGTGACTTGTGATATTACTGTTGACTGTACTATGAGATAGTGGAAACCTAGAACGACAATGGAGTTTGAGATCGCGACGCTCCGCTCCTTTATTAGGCGCGCTGGGAGATTACACAGAACACATTAATTTCAAATTTCCGATATTGGATCGACCGATGATGGCGATAAAGGCACAAGAAGGAGAGACGTGGCATACTGAGGATGAGAGGTACTTTGTTTGACACTGCTATCAGGTTTACTCAAGCTTGAAATTAATTTACCTCGTATTTATCACCATTGCTTATCTGGATATTTGTGTACCAAATTTACAATTGAATTCGTCATTGCAAATACCACATAAATCACACAAATTAAATTTTTCAGGAGGTAATAAAAAGTGTCATTGACTAGTACTTTTTTGAGCTAAAAATATTATTTTAATTTAAAAGATTGAAATTTCGGAATACCTTGACAATGACTTATTCGTTCAACCTGCTTCAATAATCAGCAATCTAGTGTAGAAGAACCCACCTGCTGATTTGATTAATAAACAGCAAAATGTTTTTTAACAGAAAAAAATGCAATATAGGTGCGGATGTAATTCTGTTTCAATACTGACCGTATTCTGAAATATTTAGTATACGAGTACCATTTAAAGGACATCTCATGCATAGAAATGAAGAGTTTTGTAGTTAGTGAATTCAAAATTGATATGTTGGCGTATCTAGCACATGAGCATGAAAATGAAATAAAACAAACAATAAAGTGACCTATTCAAGCACCCACCGTCAAGTAGTGCATGCTAAACCCCGGATTTATGTTTATGCAATGAACGTCGATCACGCCATATTTTTTGAAGGGGCAGGGCTTACGAGGTGTGTACTCATAATACTCGACTACCATGAGTGAAGTGTTTTTAGTATAAAATGATGTTGTAAAATATGGACTTGAGAGGTTTTTGATTCAGTTGTAGATTCACCAACGTCAAAACAGTTTGTGATAAAATCATCATAGGATTTTTCTGCCCCAAGCATCGCGGAACATTCAAAAGGTGTATTATGTCAAATATATTTTTACTTAGGCAAATGTTCAAATCTTTCTGTGTCATCATGATTTCGCTGCTTTTCTATAGGGACCCAGTGCAGTGATTTTGATCTCCTATTTAATAAACAGACAAAGTGGAAGCGTATATGAATTATCACTCAACAATAGCTTGGCAAGGGTTTATTTTAAAATATAGTGGACGTCAATTAATACGACTGCTAGGATAACTCTGGATGGCCGTTCAGGAATAACCCACAGCACTGTTTTAGACATATAATAACACATTTATATATTCCTACAATAGTTAGTAGTGCCATCTGAATGAGGCACGTTTTAGGAATATGTTATGCTTAATATCTAAGACATTTTACAATGTTTTATAAATTCAACCGTGCATGCAATCCGAAGACAATCGGGAGTCTTTACATTTTTTTGTCCAATGGGATATGCACAAGACAAGCCGGTGTTCGGTGGAAATTTAAGGGAACTCTGTCTTGCTGGGTGTTTTTCCTTTTTTGGACGAATGGCTTCCACTTTAGCCGGAACCTTACAGTCGCAGTAAGATGTACGACTTGAGAGGAGAAACACGTCCTAGCGATAACAGGGCAATCTTTTTGCAATTTATTGCTTTCGTAGAATGGGAGGAGAGAAACTAATACGGGAGATAAATGCGCATATAACATACAGTGCCAGAGAATAAGCTGTAGATTTTACTACGAAACCAGGGCTAATCCCAACATTTTGGTAACTGATAGTAGCTATTTACCGCTTACAGGGCAGGTCAATATTGTGTAAGCGAAGCTTTCCGAAAAAGCTATTCTGTAATTAATTGTTGTACATCGTATCTAGATTTTAAAAACATTTTGCAATATTCAGACTATCACTATTGTATCACATACCAGAATTATCCAGGGTGTTCCTTATTGATATGCGAATAATTAAGGGTGTGAATGTTCATAAAAAATTAATGTTAGTTTGCTTTATACACTATGGTTTAAAAATGTTTCCTTCCAAAAACTCGTTGAAGCTTTAGGAAAAAAAATGGATATTAATTAATATTTTCAGAACCGCTTCAGATATTTCACTGATGTGTATGAAGTGAAAGTTAATAAAGTTGCATATTTTTCAATGCAAAAGTAATTTCTAGCTTTAACAGTGGCGTGCGTACGGGTATTGATTTCGATATTTTTTAAGAAAAAAATGGTAGGCCAATGGTTTTTTGCCAAATTTCGAATTCCCCGTTCAATTTAAAACAAATGATCTCTTCTGAATTGTTTTCTTTCGATGCGCCATTTTTGAGTAAAAAAATTAAAACCGTTCTATTGTCTAACTTGCAAAATTATTATTAATTTAATTGGAAATATTAAACACATTAGGGGTAATGAACAACAACAACTGACAACATAAACATAACATTAAAACCAACGAAATGATTACAAAAATTGTTGAAAATGGCCCCCTTCACTTAGTATGCATGCTTCCGCCCTCCTTTTCATGGAATTGCGCACTCGTTGAAATATCCTGGAGTTTTTTTTCTATTCTATCACAAGCTGAAACTATTCCTCCTCTCAATTAATCTACAGTGCTAATGGGAGGTGTGTACACTAGTGTCTTAAGATAGCCCCACAAAAAGATATCTAGACTGTTGAGGTCTGGGGACCTTGGTGGCCATTCTTGGGGCCCACCGCGGCCAATCCAACGATTTGGATAAACAGATTGTAAATAGTTACGAACCACTACACTGAAATGCGCTGGTACACCATCATGCATGTACCACATATTGTTTCTTATTACTTACGGAACATCATCAAGCAGCAAAGGCAACTGTTGTTGAAGAAAATTGAGGTGAGTACTATATGTCCATCAAGTTGTCCCGGCAAGAAAAATGGGCCAATAAAGTAGTTGCCAATAATTTCTGCCCATACGTTAACCGAAACTTGATGTAGGAAATGGGTTTCGGTTACGGCATAGAGATTTTCTTCTGCCCACAAATGATTATTGTGGAAATTCTGAATGGCCTTTCGAGAAAAATTCGCTTCGTCCGTGAACAAAATCATTGAGTCAAATTGCGGATTTTGTGTAATTTTTTGAACGTACCACTGACAAAAGGTGACACGTCTTGAAAAATCACTGCGAAGTGTCTGTACTCTTAAAATATGGTAAGGATATAACAAAAAATCCACTAAAATTCTAAAAACAATTTGATGGCAAATATTTAAGTGTCTAGCGATCTTCCTCGTACTCTTTCAGGATGTTCTTCGACTTCGTGCAGCACTGCTTCCTCAATTTCAGGTGTTCTCACACTTAGGGGTCTACCTTCAGATTTTCCTTTTCGGACAGAACCAGTTTCAACAAGACGACGATGAATATTAGAAAAGGTTCGACTATCTGGCAAAGCACGATCGGGATATCTCTGGTGATAAATCCGTCTGGCTTGCTTACCATTAACGTCGCCAAGGCCATATCCGCCATTTATGCATTTGAATAATTCGCCATTAACAACAAGATTGTAAAAACTAAACAATAAAAAAGATGCCACAGCGAACAAATTTGAATAACAGAGACTTGCCAGATATCAAAAGCCAGTGACATATTCGAGAACAACTAGATATTTATTGCTAAATTGCATTCTTCAACTATTACATTAATTTTCTCGGACAATAGAACGGTTTTTTACTCAAAAATGTCGCATCGAAGGAAAACAATTCAAGAGAGATCATTTGTTTTAAATTGAACGGGGAATTCAAAAATAATTTTGGCAAAAAACCATAGGCGTACCATTTTTTTCTTAAAAAATATTGAAGTCAATACCCGTATGTACGCCACTGTTGAAGCTTAACATTATTTTTGCATTGAAAAATATGCAACTTTATTAACTTTCACTACGTACTAAATATTAGTGAAATATCTGAAGCGATTCTGAAAATATAAATTAATTTCCATTTTTTTTTTCTAAAACTTCAACACCCCGAGTTTTTGTAAGGAAACCTTTTTGTGACCATAGTTTATAAAGCAAACTAACATTAATTTTTCATGTAGATTCACACCCTTAAATATTCGCATATCATTAAGGAACACCCTGTATTTTTGCAAATGGAAATATGCATAGGGAATGGTGTAAAACCTAGACACGCTGTGCATAAAAAGTCCTTCCAAGAGCAGAACCCTAGTGTAGCGTCAAGTAGGGCTTTGGCTACTAATTTTCGAGTCTTAAGCTATTTTGCTCGTTTTCTGTTACAAAAATGTGTTCCATCGTTATATGCGTGTATCGACGCTTCAACGTAACATCTGCCTAACGATTTTTAGTAGATGTAATTGTGATGCTTAACCTACCCAACCTGTAGCACCTATCCACTGTTCGCAGTGGTCAATTCTAGTGGTAGATGGCGCGTATGTGACTTACGGTATATTTGCAGTAACCTCTCCATTTAAACCGGTGGACAGTTCTTTTGCTTTGCGATATTCGGGAGGTTCTTGACCAACTCTTTGAAAACACGAATAGGGTTCGATTGTTACATTTTTTTTTATTTATCCTCTTGAACAGATTGAGCAAAGGAAGTCAGGTTTTTTATCAAAGTTTGGGGCTATGTTAGATTCTCAATTTTTGATCTTGGAAATTTTTCTATGCATACTTTTGATCTTGAAGCTATCCTTAAAACAAGTAATTTTCTCAAATTTTTCGAAAGTTGGCTATATCAAATTTAGAATTTTAAAAGATTGTTACATTTATCCCTAAAAAAGGACTTTCTTGGAGTTTCTCTTGAGAATGGGTACTTTTGCATGAAATTGAGTTTCTTTGAAGCACTCATTGAACGTTATTGAATCCAGTGACGTGCAGTAAAAATTTGCTACTTTGACATTATGTAATTTAAACTGAATTTATCAAGTTCGCTATTCAATTAAACAGCTTAATGAACAAATCCAAGTTACTTCTCTCATCATGGGGGTACATTCCAGTGGCATAACACCAAAAGCAATGGTTTTGTTTGGTAAGAAGTGCTAATAAATTGAAAAAAATTATTTTTCGAAGTGCTATGATGCTGACCAACACTGCTATTCCTCTTTTATCTGGAATCTGGACTCTATTGAATTTCTAAACAACATCAAACAATTTATTTATTAACATTAATAATATGTAACATTTTAGAAAACAAAATTTTGAAGGCCAGTTGAAAACCTAAATTATTTATTTATGACAAAGACGAACTTTTTACAAAACAGCAACAATTATTTCAAACAATATTGTTAGGACCTTGTAGGGCCACACCACATACCGATCACAGCCTGACATCTTCGTGCATTCTGCCGTCGGTTGCTTTTGGTGAGAAGATGCAGCCTCCCAGTCTCGGACTGTGCAAAAGTCTTGTGTCACGCTGTATGGAAGTAAACCCGTGATAATGTAGAGTTAATTCAATATGGAGTAAAGACTGATGGATCTGTTTACGTTCACCGCCTACTTACTAACCAACCAACACGACATGCCATGGCATCGCTATCAAATGGAGTATAATTTAAACGCACTACTATTAATTGTGCTGTCAGCGTCGAAATCAGCGTAAACGTATCGCAATCGCACATGGCATGCATCATTTGAGCTTGCACCATGCACCTACTGCATCAGATGAAATGAGGTAACTTGTTTGTGGATTTAGATACAACGACGTTGCATATTGTTACGTTATGTGTGGCATCCAATTAGTTCAGTGATGTTTTATGTTTACTTATGTTATACTTGAATGGCTCACATATTGTAGATTGGAACATCGATCATGTAATTAAGTACAGGTATATCCTGTAAATGTAAGTTATTGCTATGTCCACGACTCGCCTTCAACAAGAGGTATAAACAAAATTTTCGAATGGTTGAGAATGACATACTGTTGTTCGAAGTTGACGGCATATCGTTGGTATTTCTTGAAATATCCCCCTGTAAAATATCATTTTTCAAGTTTTTCTATAACTTCACCTGTTAGTATGTTCGTATATATTTGTATATATGGAACAAATTATTCAATGTAAATGCCCCTTGAACTAACTCTGTATATTGCTCAATAAGCTAGTAGTGATGTCCGGAAAACAGGTGTTTCGGGATAAACAATTAGAAATTCTCAAAAACTACTTGACCAATCTACTCCAATTATGTTGTGGTTATTAAGAAGTACGAATTTTACGAAATTGAATAGTACTATTCGTCATTATCTGTCAGAGCGGTCCGTAGGACCGTCAAACATCTGCGAGAAACTATCGTCGCATTACCAACAAGTGCCAAAACCTGCAGTTTGCTTTAGTTTTTACGTGTGGTCTTATTTTGTAGGTCTCATAAATACCTAAAAATCTTGTATGAAGAGTTTTTTCGTTCCTGCCAACACTTTCGATTGAATCCCAAAAAACACGTTTTCTCACTATTTGTTGTCAATTAAAAAGCGTTTCCACAAAAAATGGAGTACCTATTTTATGCGTCCATGTTTTCAATACTCCCTTGAACAACTTGCACCAATAAAACCAGACATAACAATTTTTTCGCAAGCCAGAGGTATTTTCGTCTAATATGATTAGACTACGATTAGGATGAATCCATCGCAGAATTATAGTAAAATATCGCAATAGTGGGTTTACCTACAGATTACTTATATACGTAATAATCCGGATGCAACTGTATTAATTTTACTACCTAATGACTTTATTGAAAAGCACTACCTTAAATAATATTCACCACAAACTCAGAAACAACTCAATTTCACATTCAAAATAAGTAACTCTTTTTGCAACTAGATTTTGTAAATAAGGCGCCAAGTATTTCCCGCAAGCCGCACCAAGGAGCGAGATGTCATTTTTCGTACATCGTGAGATCGAGCTATCGAACTTGATCTACATACAACAACTACACATTTACTCCATGCTTGTAGCAAATTAACATAGCACGCTTTCGGTGTGAATACTGTGTTTGTGCATTGATTAACATATTCCTCACGGCGTTGGGTCACCCTGGTTAATACTTGTGAATGTTCGGGAACGCATCATTCCAGCCCCATATCTAGTATTTGTTTTTCTCTACTACTGACAGTTGTAGTACTGCCAAGCTAATAATAGTAAACATGAATAATGTGTATTAACACATAGTTGTTAAACCTAATAACACTTATTTTGTGGATCTACCACGATTTCAGTCCCACGACTGTTCTGTCACTTTACAGCGCAGCTGAAATTGCACTTGGCGGCTCTGGTTTCATATATAATAAAGATGTTTCTGTGTTCTTTCTTTTCCCCTGGAAACGTACATACGTTATATGCATTCTGTAATACTTTTATTAAACATATGATTGCCACTACTTTGCATAAAATTCGCGCACACACAGAGGATGTGTGTACTGAACAGTGGTTCATAATATATATACAAATTACATTAAACGTTAATTTAATCGGCAATTGACATAAGGATGTATTTTTAAAAAAAATCTCTCAGGTAAGTAATACACTGTTATTCTCAATTAAGTGCTCTTTGATTGGCGTTATATCAGATTTGATCCACGATTCTGGCGGGGATTAAAGGGTCCCCTCCGGTTGACCAATTTTTTATCCGATTTTACTAAAACGCTTTCTAATTGGTCATTGTTGATCCGGATCACAGGTTTTGATCTCCAGATCAAGTGAAAAAATATATTTTTGTAGCTAAATCAGGTGGCATTTAAAGAATTTCTTGATATAATAGGGAGATTAGAGGCCCTTTTTACACAAATCAGGCCTTAGGGCCCCACGTGGAATATTTAATTTAATCACAAAAGAGAAAGGTATGCTCGAAATTCAAATGTTTTCTAACCACATCTGAGCAATGCGTCGTCAGCCGTATCTAACCAATCTTCCCACTGTAACATCGTAGTTAACGCTTTGAGCTGCTTGGATATAATTTTCACCCAATAAAGCATCATGGTCGGAAAAAATGGAGTCATAACGTCGCGATGGCGGCGTAGGTAGTAACGACAACGAGGCAGCCGGCACGAAGAAGGGCAATAAAACAAAAATTGTGGCTGCATTACACATAGCTTATTGACATTAACCTCGTTCCTGGCGACGTTTAATGGCACTTATCTGGTGAATAATAGGCTGAATGGTACACGGTAGTTCTTAATTTATATGGGGGCCTGTCATTGGCCCTGTTATAGGAGCGAGCAGTGGGGGGGGGGGAGGCGTAACGGAACGGGTGCTGGTGTGGATTGTGTTAGGGACTACGGAGAGACACAACATCTACCGCCAAGAGAAAACTTGTCTTGGAATACTGCTTATCTAGGACACGTTACAAGGGGCCAGTTCTTGAATAGTCCCTTTTCTGAAAAGCACATGTTTGCTTCCTGATGCTGATAGCTTGACCAACCGCAGACAGCGCTGTTTTGTACTCACTGTGAACTGATCAGTACGTTATAGGTCTTTTAAACAACTCAAAACATTGTGCGCAAGTTGGTAACGAACGCCACCTACCAGTGGTTTGCTATGCTAATTTATCCTCATCCCTTATGATGAAAATGATAGGGGACCCTCACGTAGACAGAATTTATCGCACCACCAATTGGGCTGTATGGTCAACCGCGACATCTTTTGTGCATAGTACAGAACGTCGAGCAGGTATGAGCCGGAAGACATAAGGGCCATCTTCATCGTATGAGATGAGGATGAATATCAGCTTGGCCAACCATTGGTCGGTGGTGCTCGTCACAAACTTGCACACAAACCTCATTATTCTATTCACAAGAAGTAGGCGTGGTTCTATCACCTTTCAGACAATATATTCTTCTGATTCGCTTCCCATTCTCAGCAGAAAAAGTGCCGAACTCTCGCCTTTGTCAATCGTTCTCGTCTCTAAGGACCAAGTTAACTTTGTTTTAGATTAAAATAATCCAGCATCTTCTTAGCGAAACTGATGTATGTTTGCAATGAAAAAAGAGCTATTAGATATAATTTGGGACTTAATAGCTTATATTTGTGGAAGTACATTCTTAGACGACTAAAAGTTTTAACTACCCTCAATGTCTTTATATATACTGTCTGTATGTTTTCAGTAATAGAGATAAGCTTTTGATTGAGAAGTTTTATACAACCAGGTTGGCAACTTGAATGTGGATTTTGGCGTATGCAATTAAAAAAAAAAACGCACAATATACTGGGATCTAAAATTTTAACTATCCACGAAATGGTATTGAGGAATGCTCCAATATCATCACTTTAAAGCTAATTTCAAAAAACTCTTTTATCTAAATGCTATTATGCCATCCTAGAATTTGTTTGCTTATAATTGTTGAGTTGTTTGTTTTTTTAAACATTTATATTTATCATTTATTTTCAGTTTTGTATGTTAACGAATCCTATAAGTGTATTTAGTTGCTTAAATTATAATTAATAATTTGAGGGAAGCGAATCAGTTGCACTGAGTCTCCAGTGACTAACAAATACACTTAAAATACCTATATGCAGTAATCCAGGAAAATGAACTTTTAGTTTTAATATCGAGACAAATTTAAGGGCACTCCAAATGTCAAAATCCATCAAGCCGTTCCAGTTGTAGTCGACCTTTTCGATTAAAATCTGGCATTTTAGATTTTTCAATTACTAAAATATCCAGTGTCAATCGCGGTGCTAGCATCTAACAACATCTCATATGTCAAAATCCATCAATCTGGACTGTAACCCGTCAAATAGAATTATTCTTGGCCACGTACGTGCACACATCACAAAACATCAAACCGGTCGATCTCAAACGGATGTGAATTCACCTATAATGCAAACAAAATAAACAATTAATTGCCTAACTGTTGCTTGCAACAATAGCAGCATCAATTGCAACCGTACATTCACGTGTATCAGTTTGCACAAACATGTAAATTATCGTCCAGATCGCTTCCACTTCAAAGGTCAACCCAACATGTGAAACGAACTGTCACAGGACAGCTACCAACTAACAGAAATATCAATCGCAGAGTTGCAAATATACCCGTGGCTGCCAGTTGTGCTGTGATAACCTGATATCTGAGTGCTGATAAAAAATGTCATCGCAGCGTGCAATCAAGTTGCGTTTACAAATTTTCAGTTCACTGTATTACCAGGCACGTTACCAAATAGAAGAGTTATATTCAGTAGCAAAAAGAACATTGCAATGTTGCTGCTTTTAATATACATATAGTCTCTTCATTTAGTTTACGACATAACAAACATAAGCACTCGATCACCGCTTTTATTTTCCTGTCGCTGCCTACCCAGGCACTTATGACTCGCTAGCCAGTAGGAGCGTGCGCTCTGTTTTTTTTTTTTTTTTCATGGGGCGTAGATGTGAAATCCTAGCAGATTCCGTTCCTGTTTTGGACACAAAAACACCGACCCAAAACCATCTTCTTATACATACCAATCATGCCTAATACAATGTTTGCACCCGGCAGGGGTATTATGTAAAAAACGTCAAAAGAAACCGACAAAATGTCATCTTGCAGACTAGGTAGTATTTAGTCTGCAAATAGTTCATTCCACGTTTCTTCTCTAGGATCGATGTGAGCGTCGATCTATGGAGGAATGACTCAACAACACGACACGCTCAAGCACGCATTGTTGGTTGCAGAAAGCCGAGTGTATATTTTTTGTGAAGCCGAGTAGTCTGTAGCGTTTATCTCTGAGATGTGAATGTGTATTGGTCTGCATGTGTATAAAATCAGTTATATTTGCTATGTGAGAATATATGCTGCCAATGCAGAACCACCTTGATCAAAAAGTTCCCGGAATGGTCGCCGTGTGGCGCTCGTAGCACTCGGCTGTCAATTCTGTTTGTCTTGTTATTGTGCCCAACTTTCACTGATATACCCTCCGAATTTTGGCATCATTTCATTATCAGTTGTCAAAGCTACGTCGAGTACATGTGCCTTTGAGCGTGTTCACGATTTATTAAGAGTTTTACAATGGATCTGAATAAACAACAATGCGTTTGCATTAAATTTTCTGTTGAATACAATATCAACTGAATGCAAACCACGGAAATGCTAGGAAAATGCTTCGACAACGATGGTTTGAAGAAGGTCCGTCGCCGATGATGAATGCAGCGGCAGGACATCGACATCTAAAACAGAAGAAAACGTTGACAAAGTGAAGAAAATATTGGCCACCAACCGCGAATTAACTATCACAGATATGGCAGAGGACTTGAGCATTGCTTATGGACCCATTCAAAGCATTTTGGTCAACGATTTGGGTATCCGTCGTGCTGCAGCCAAGTTTCATGCAAGAAAATGACAGTGTTGATATCGCCAAAGACATGATTTCAATGGCTGATTCTGGGCCAACATTTATTAAGCGTGTTATTACTGGAGACGAGTCGTGGGTTTATGAGTACGACACGCAGTCAATGCATCAGGCGAGTGAATGGCGCGCGCCGGATGAGCCGAGACCGAAGAAACCGCGTCATTTCCAGTCGAAAAAGAAGATAATCCCACGGTTTTCATGGCCTGGTGCATAGTGAATTCTTGCCAGAAGGTCAGTCTGTCAACAAGGAGTACTATTTGGGTGTTTTGAGACGTTTGCGTTAATCAATGCATCAAAAACGCAAGCATTTGTGGGCAAACAACTCGTGGATTTTGCACCACGATAACGCACCATCGCACAATGCCATAACTATCCAGGAGTTTTTGGCCAAAAAAAACACGAATACTATTCAACAACCACCCAATTCGTCTGATTTGGCCCCCTGTAACTTCTTCTTGTTCAATAGAATCAAAAAGCGACTGAGAGGAGTACCTATTTAGCATTGAGTTTAAAAAATGTTTCACGGACTGGATCAAGCGTTGGCATAAGTGCATTCCAGTCAATGGGAACTACTTTGAAGGGGACAGTATTGATTTTACACAATAAACTTGTATTGTTTATTTTTTTAATAAATTCCGGGAACTTTTTGATCAAGGAAGTATATCTATACTAAGTGACATATAAATCCGAACACCCAGTTTAAATGGTTTTATTTTAATAAAAGTTGGTGAATGTATTTATCTTACTGTAAATAACAAAATTTTCAGCCTTATCAGTTGGACATTCCGGTTTTTATACTGCTTTTTTTTAATTCACTAACGCTCTAAAAATGAATATTTCAGCCGCAGTAAAGAATCAACGTTGGCGGATTTTGATTCTTGACATCCTTTACGATCCGTTACGATGCCTAGAGTACGAAGACCTGTACGATTTCGTCAACTTAGTGAGTTTGATAGGGGCCGTATAGTGGGACTTCGGGAAGCTGGACTTTCTTTTCGGGCAATTGCAGTTAGAGTGCAAAGAAGTGTAAACACTGTGGTTAGGTGTTGTCAGGCATGGCTTCGAGAAGGCCGTACGCAAAGAGCAAGGGGCACTGGATGCCGCCGTAGAACAACAGACCGTGAAGATCGCCGCCTAAGATTATTGGCCTTAAGGAACCGTTTCTCCACTACCAGATCCATTGCAAATGAATGGTTTGCAGAACACGGAAGACCTATTGGCATGCGAAGTGTTTACCGATGAATGAGAAGTTTTGGCTTGTTTTCATACCGGCCACACTGGGTCCTCCCTTTAACTCGAGAACATCGACGTAATCGCCTTGAGTGGTGCAGACAACGGTCACTCTGGGATCAGTAATGGAACAGTATTGTCTTTAGTGACGAGTCTCGATTTTGTTTAGGCATGCACGATGGTCGTGCCAGGGTTAGAAGGCGACGTTGTGAAAGGAGGAATCCACAGTTTTTTGTTGAAAGACATGTTCATCACACTGTTGGAGTTATGGTTTAGGGTGCTATAGCTTATGGTTCCAGGTCACCTTTAATCTTCATCAGAGGTAACATGAACGCGCAGCGTTATATCCACGAAGTTCTAGAACCCCTTCTTTTACCCTATCTTGACACCCTGGCAGATCCAACTTTCCAACAAGATAATGCCCGACCACATGTTGCAAGAGTCACAATAGACTTCTTTCAACAAAATGATGTCACATTGTTACCATGGCCACCAAGATCTCCCGACTTATCCCCAATTGAGCACGTGTGGGATATGATGGGTAGGAGATTGCTCAATTTGCAACGTCCTCCTCAGACTCTAGAAGCACTTCGAGAGGAGTTGGTGGTTGCCTGGAATGAGATACCACAGCAGGACATTGACCACCTGATCAGAAGCATGCCTAGGCGCGTTGGAGAATGCGTAGCACATCAGGGTGCATCCACACATTATTAAAGGTCAAAGGGCTTTAAAGCAGTGCAATCATTAAGTACTTATACAAAATTTTATTAAAATAAAACCATTTAAACTGGGTGTTCGGATTTATATGTCATTTAGTATATTAGCTGTGCCCGACGGGTTATTGATATGTTGTCCTTTCTGAAGACAGGTCATGTTCAAAGTTATAAATTAAGATTTTTCTCGTTTCTTTTTGTGTTTTCAAAGCTTTGAGGAGCATTATGGGAAATCAACACTGCGCTCACGTTGTGTGCTGCAAATAAGCCAAATCACAGAAAAAATTAGAAATGATGCATCACACAACAAATATTTTCACAGTGCCTCACATCTAGGCATAAAATATATTGCAGTAACCTTTTCTCATAAATGTTCCAGTCTGTAGCATACCTGTATGTTCTCACGTGTTGCTTCACCAACAAGGGATTTTCTTTTATTATCTCTCTCATTTTTCTCAAGTGGAGCAAATTTATTTATGTAATTTTCAGAATAAATAAGAAGTGTATGCGCCACTAACATAGCTTTGAATACGTCTCGAGCAACATTGATAACTGAAGCGTCATGACGTTTAGGCAACACGTACAGCTACAAAACGAGTTCACAACAAGTGTGCAACAGCTAGTGCTAAGTTGACATCCCCAACCTACGTTATGTCATGAAAAACTCACTAAATGTCAAAAAACCGACAAAATGTCACTTTTCCATATATTACTACTACTAGTAGGTAATACCCATACCGGGCACAAACTTGATCAATCAGAAGGCGTTTTCCAATCCATTACTAATTAATATAGTCAATATCTTGTAAAATAACTCCCAAATCAAAGAAAAATTATACGATTTGTCCAAGTACGACCTCTAATCCCCATATTAGATAAAAAAATACATCATGTACCACCTGGTTTAGGTACAAGACCCTATTATATCATCTGATAGTCGTAAATTCAGAAAACAAAGAGAAAGGTGTGCGTCCTCCTCGAAACATGAATCATGATATAATAATATCTAGATTGATATGGCAGTAGTTAGCGTTTTATTGAAAATAGCAGGGTCTTTACTTATTTGAGAGAGAATTTTCATGTCAGTCAAGCTAGATTATTGATTTTTGTCTTTGCAGTATAAAATTGTGCTTAATAAATTCTTGAAATACGTAAACAAAATTAGAGAATGTTTATTCTTTAACATCGACTAAATATTCAATTTACTTGACTGCTGTACAAAAACCCCTTTCTTTCTACTTATATGATCAACACGTGTTTTAAGCTATTTTTCCTGGTTTATCACGACAGGAAGCCAATGATACCTGATACCACTGGGACCCTCTGCTGGACGCTGGAACGACTACGCCACCTCTAGCCCTAACTTGCTACCGCCCAGTAGAGGGTGCCAGCGGTATCATTGTGATGGACCAAGAAAAATATCTCTAAAAACGTGTTGAGCGTAAAATTAGTTAGAAACATGAGTCTTTGCACGGTATTGCTCGATATATTTTTATTAGACTGGCGAAAACCCTGTCCGCCATGCTTCGCCCATACATTAATGTGATCTGACGTCATACTATTTGTAAACAGCAGCTGACAGCAGCATAACCTCTCAAACTTTTAAACATATAAACATGACTTCTAGTATTTGACTTCTTTTTATGTCTATCATTACATCTGGTTCACTGTTCTTATATACCATATAAGTCTTGATGTTCCCCAGCTTAGAAGAGCTGAAATATGGACTGAAGGCAAAATTATTACCAACCATCAATGTATAAATTTTTGGCAAATTTGTGAAATTAGATAACATTCAGGTAGCCTATTATTACCGAGGTAAACTAGATGAATCGGAGAGACAACAACAGTATAAAAATGTATCCCGATATTCCTAAGTACGCCGTCCATAATCCTCACAAATCCACAAAGAAGTAATTTTTGAAATAACAGACGATCCAATTCCTTTCTCAACATTGGTCGGCCTACGGCTTTCAGCTGTCTATATTTTGCTATTTTTAGCAGGGCGGATCAATTAATCGACATGTATCATGCTCAAAATGGGGGTCAATTCAATTTTAGCGCCGCTTACCATGATTGACTGTTAACGTAGCGGTGATTTAGTAGTTACGTCATGAATAAAAAATTAGGCAAACGCGAACGATAATCGTTGAAATGGAGCGAATCAATGGAATAGTTTTACAACCCGTGCCCATCTACGTATTTTATGAAAGAGAATTCTGATACGCTGTTTAACCTATTGGTAAAAGAAAATTGGGTTTCATGTCAATCATACTATTTGCTTCAGGAGAAAGTAAGTAAGTCTGTAACAAATATACTTCCGTCAAAGTATACAGACTCAAGAATAGCGGCATCGCTTCGAGGTCAAATCAGTTTCTTTCTTTGTCCCTCCTCTAGTCTGGAGGATCGCCATGCTTGTCAATTAGACTACTGCGACCACCGCGAGTAGCTGTTTCTTCAGACATCAGGCCTGAGGAACTCATTCGGCTGATGCAACTGCTTCGCCTCGACTGTCCACTTTTCATCATTAAGTGCTTTCTACAAAGTCCCCCTACTTATTTTAGGTTAGCACGTTGGAGTTTGAGATGATAAAATTGACCCAAGAGTACTATACTTTAACGTAAAGATACAAAAAAGATGGCGGCAGGGCACTACTGGCTGCAGCTTGCTCCTAAAATTATAGATTCATTTTCTCGCACCAAAGGGGATAAATCTGAAATCCTGTATCGTACCTCAAAGATCCTCAATAAGGTTCATGTGTAAGTTGCAATATTTTTACTATAGTCTTTTTTAATACTTGGGGCAGCTGTCGCTGTAACACACCACTATCTTGTGCATACGAGTATCTTTACCTTCCCGCCTATGGTACAATTTGCATTAGGTGGCTTACAGCCAATTATATGGACGTTAGTCACTTTATGCAAGACGCTGCTAACTACGTTTGCTAACACTGCACAAAATCTAGTGGTTTGGTAACGGGTTGCAACATGAACACAACAAATATTACGTTTGATACTTAGCTTAAAATATATTTGCTCTTCAATGACAGACCTCTATCCCAACTAACAATTATCACTCCTATTAGAGTTGCAAGAATGATTATACAGTATTCCTTAAACAGCATTGTATACTGTAAGAACATTGGCAAAACTCTCTTAGAACAGCTATACAAGCGGAATGGGCACACCTAATAGGACACTTCAGTCATTTAAGAGGTTAAATAAGGGCTGCAGATAACAGTTATAAAACAAAAGTGTAAGCCTCTTGCAGCCGCTATAGGACATTTGCGTCACTGCAAGAGTCAGTTTTTGTCAACTATACAACTATTCTGTTATGTAATTCTACTTTATTGCAACCAAACTATTTCTTATGAATTGTATAGACGAAGTGAAGAATATATAACTAACACATTACAGTCATCTTGTTTACTTACATATCGGCCATTGTGAATTTCACAGGTATATGATAAACTTCTACTCTGTGATATTGGGCTATTGAATTACTTGCGCAGCAAATTTTATTGTGCAAATTAGTTACCCAATTTCTACGGGCTTCGTATTTGATTCATATTTTGACAATGATCAAAAGTATGTCTAGATTTTCAAGATGGAAAACTGAACTTATCTGCGTTAAATCTTCCACAAATCCTATATTTAGACACAATTACACTAATGTTTATCACTTTATATCTGTAATTTCGAACTGAAACATAATTATTTAATATTAAATAGAGGGATAAATGTTTGCCCAATATTGCGGGTGGTTGTGTACAATCATGGCATTGTCCATGTTGTCTTTAGGTTATTAGAATATTTGGTCTTGCCTGCAGGTGTTATACAACAATTTGACAAATGTCTGAAATGAAATAACGACAGAATCGAATGATTCACCCAGAATTTGTACCGGATCTATATCTTCTGTTTGAACAGTTGATAAAGCCTTTTGAACCAATATGCATGCGTTGTTTGTCTTAAAACATTGATTTTGGCATTTTAGCATTTTACAAAAATATGACAGCAGAAAGTTAGGTTATGGTGAAGTTGTTTACCAACATATTTAGCATATGTACAGCCTTTAACAGTTAATAAACAATAGTTGTATAAGTGCTTCCATTGGGAGCAATTTGTTGGCTAAAGTAGTAATATGCACAGGAAAACAACAAGGCTCGGGTTAGTTTTATAAACGTTACCATGGATGTCACAACACTGCTATTTTGACTACCGCGCACATATGCAGTATAAAATAATTGTATAAACGTTTATGCAACCGTTCAAAATTTGTCCTATAAGGTGTTGTATATCTATGCTATCAGAATATTTTAAACACTTCATTTTAGAGCAAATATGTTGCAGAAAGCAAACCTGCATTCCACACAACATTAAGCCAGCATTTTTGTGTTCAGGCAACAACAATAGAGAGCTTTTATCGCTGAACGGTTCTTTTATCAAAAGCTTATACCACTGCTTTGCTAGTTGGGATGTCATCTGTAATTTTTTATAAGTAAAATGAACTACTGCGCATCTAATGGTGGCAAACCTAAAAATTCATCAAAGGGCGCTTGGTCAAGTTATGCATAGCGCGGTCCATTTAAGCACCTAGATAGAGCTTTCTGAGTTACAGCGTACATCAATCCTTACATACCATTGTTAGAAACCGCAATTTATCTAAAGTAACTAAATTTAATTAAAAATACGTCCGAATTCAACGTATTATCTAAATTGAATCTAAATTAAAACGTTCCAAGTCTCGCTCCAGAAAGCTCAGTGTGAGTTCTTTTTCTCTAATTGCAATGACTGTATAGTGTGTCAAGGAAGATGGATCGAGGTTCTTTATTCTCTTTTTATATTGTAATTACTGCTGTGTATGGGAGACCTTTATAAACACAGTAAAAATATAAGTAATAGAAAACCGAAGCGAAAGTTGCATAAACCCTATGGAAGTCAGACACCAATAATTCTCTGGGAGGCTTTAAGGTGCACTTTTGTTTAGATGAGCACCACACCACAGCTGATCGAAAGTGTTTGTGATATCAAGAACAATAACGTGAGGCCAAATATGGTATTCTCTTAATTCGAGTCTTAAACATACGCTAAAGTAATTTGTAATTATTCTCACTACCCAAAGAAAATGGCTAACGAGTCCACACTGGAGATCGGCTGGTATTATCGCCGACGTTGGGCATTATCCTTATTTAGGGTCGGTCGCTCTTAGCTAAACACAAACTTTTCGGACAAATTTACAGTCGCGTTTCCGCAAAATGGTGGTAGTCGAGCTCCGCAAGGCTCTCTGTGCATGCATCGATTTTCGACTGGGCGCACTTCCCTGGAAACTTACAGTATTGATCACCACATTATTGTAACTTTATATTGTACACGGTGGTAAGCGGTACATACAGATTACAAAATGAACAAAGCCATATAGATAATCATATTGTAACCAAAAAATATCTTTACCATTTAAAGTCTAATTTAATACAACACTTGCAACTAATTTATTACAAACTTATGACTATATTTACTGGACTATGGTGTTCCGCGTGGTTGACTCATAATCTGCGCTTGACTGGTTCTGACACACTTTGCCCTCTATGCGTGTATTTATTTTTGAATCGACGACTCCAGACGCGTTTTGGCGTTCTCCAGCCACAACTCAAAGCCTTCATCGAAGCTGATAGATGGCGCTCGATATTTTTTGATGTGTGGCGAGTGTTCTCGCGTAATTATGGTCGTATAAGCGTGGATGTATTATTGTTATTCAGAGTTCTAGTTACGAGGACGTTACAGTATTATGCAATTATTTTTCGTCTTCCTGATGGATAGAAGTTGAAGGGCGGACATCAGTTGTTTTTTTTTAAGTTGGTATTATTTTGACAGTTGGTAGCACTTCTATATTGACAGATATATTGTGTCAAACTACCACTGCGAGCAATGGATCGTTTTAATCTCGAACAAAGGTGGGAAATATTGGAAAACTATTGAAACTTTGCGAAAATTGAAAAGACTAATTGGTCGGAATGAAGCTCCATCCGCGACTGGTATACCAAATTCGTGAATAAGGTTCGTGAAACTGGTCTGCTTGTAGGTAACAGAAGGTATGAGGGTGTTCGGTCCGTACGTACTGCCGAAAACATTGCTTCTGTTGCCCAGAATGTGCGTGAAAACGCAAGAATGTCAACTCGTCACAGAACACAACAAGACCTGGGAGGAACTTGTGCAAGAGTTGAAACAAAATGACCATCTGCTTTGATATAGTTTCTCTGTGTGGACTCTAAATCAATTGGTCGCCAAAACATCTTTTCGGACGAAGCCCATTTTCATCTGGGAGGTTACGTTAACAAGCAGAACTGTAGGATTTGGGGTTCTGAAAATCCACATGTCATAGAAAAACCAGCGCATCCATTAAGAATAACTATTTTTGTAACCATTACGACGGATGACAAAACGCAGACAGTTCAGGGTGTTCAAAGTTTCGGAGAAAAAGTATGTTTTAGAAATGAAATGAGGAATAAAAAAATTGTTTTGACACAAAATGTGTTTCAGTATCTCTCAAAGTGGAGAACTGGCGAGCTCTCAAAGTTGATCGTTTTTATACATTGACAAGCTTTAACTCAGAGACTTATTATCAAAACCTTGTATACCGTGAGAACCATTTACGATGAGGTCGGACGAGTTTCTATGTCTGAGAGATAGAGAAGCAAGAAACGTGCAACACATATGTTAGAAAAAAAAACTCAGTTTTTCATTTAATTATTTTTTTGTTGCAGGTAAGCTTCCATGTTCAACATCAGTCGCACCCCTCAATTCGTGAGTATTTTTAATACTAACTAACGCCTTCTTGTTTGATTGTAATGTTGATATTGATATGTTTTGTATAGAAATGAGCCACAATAGATCATCTAGCGGTATCAAAAGTAGTACAGATTTGAGAGTTCTAAGACAAAAGTCCTCTCTTCTTTCCAAGGTCAAATCAATTACCTCCAATAGGTTGTTATAAAGCAAAGACTTCACCTTATTCAGGGTCTTTATCGAGTGTTCGATTCTTTTTTATTATGAACCTACTTTTTTAATCCTTGCGTCGTTAATTCAGCTCGTTTTCCCATTCCAACTTCTTGCGAAAAAGTTTCAAATAGCAGCCGCAGGAAACCGCTGCTAGTTTCTAGACATTTCTCCGAATGAAATTTATTCATGAGGAGGACAAGAAGTACGCTGCTCAGTTTTTGCCCCATTTTTAATTGCTACAGAATACTGGGTGAAAATAATCAAAATGCAAATGGCGATCAGATTGGTGCAGCTTCCAGAGTAGAGTAGGCACCACGAGGAGCTGCGATACAAAATTAAAAACTTTAAAACTAATTCACTAGTCTGTTGCAATGGTAGTACTTTATTAAGTGACGACTGAACAAATAAAGTTTGTGTACAAGTTTATACAGTAAAAACAAAATATTCTGTTTTCTATAAAACGTGAACTGTACCTGCTCTGACGCTCACGCTAAGCAGTACTACCACAGAGAAGGTAGAAAGTCACACATTTCTGGATCTTTAAATACACAAAACACTTTCTTGAGAAACACACATAGAGTATGCGGCTAGTAAGCCTAACTCAGCTTACGTTGCATTAAGGAACTACGGAAACTGGTTAGTCGTAGGTGTCTGCTAGATACTAATTTTTAGTCACATATCCTAATCCATATTCATATAAAAAATTTCAATCTCGGCGCTTAAAAAAAAGTCCGATGTATGAGATAGATATTAAGCTGATTACCAACTTATCTTTGTGGTAAAGTAAACTTAGGGTCGATTTCACAATCTAACAAATAATTATTTTCCACCAATAGAGTACGAGTATCAAACCCATACCCAATGAGCCTCAAGATCTCTCCGTCAGATTTTTGGCAGCAGATAGCATCAAAAGTATTTAAAACAAAGCACTGTAAAATGCTTGTCATTGAAATGTTATCAGTTTATTAAAGATGAAATTATATAAAATTGAGCCGAAGTTTTAAAAAATGCTTGATGTCTGAGTAAAATCCAATTTTTTGCAGTTTAGCTGAATGTACCTTCATATCTATTGCAATTTTTTTAATCCATATGTGATTATACTAACTTAACATCACCTACCGTGTGTTTATAATTTATCCTACATGAAAAAAGCCTTACCACTCCAATGTTTGTTAGGTGTTGCATTTCAACACATTTATACACTTCTTTCCAGTTCCTCAACGACATTTTGACACCACTGGTCTGAAACTATTCAAGATTTTCAACATTCATACATGCATTGCTGTTCAGAACTTTTTTGTGTATAATCAATGGCACCATCGGTGATGGTACACTCGACATAACCACGTATTTAGGGGTTATTACATATTTAACGTGTACACGACAGTGTAATATGTAATTCTGCACAAAAAAGCTTGGATGGAGCACTTTTTATACGGAAATTTGTTCTTCCAAAATTCCATTTTCCAAATATCAACACAACACGTAACCACAAAACATAATATATGAACTACAGACAGCAGTCACGTTGGAGAATAGACGAATAGACCACAGAAGATCGATTATCGATCACAGGATGGAATGGATGCGCTGCGTTGCCATATTTCGCCATCTGAGTATACTGTATAGTCACATCGTGGTTGACTTATTTTGAAATATATTCACATGTGAGTCATACACGATAGCGTTTAAAAGTCTTACGACGATGAAAAAAAAATTAAAAAGATATAAAAATTCTGTTATATATATATATACATATGTATATATATACTAAGTGACATATAAATCCGAACACCCAGTTTAAATGGTTTTATTTTAATAAAAGTTGGTGAATGTATTTATCTTACTGTAAATAACAGGTGAAAAAATTTTCAGCCTGATCAGTTGGACATTCCGGTTTTTATACTGCTTTTTTTTAATTCACTAACGCTCTAAAAATGAATATTTCAGCCGCAGTAAAGAATCAACGTTGACGGATTTTGGTTCTTGACATCCTTTACGATCGGTTACGATGCCTAGAGTACGGAGACCTGTACGATTTCGTCAACTTAGTGAGTTTGATAGGGGCCGTATAGTGGGACTCCGGGAAGCTGGACTTTCTTTTCGGGCAATTGCAGTTAGAGTGCTAAGAAGTGTAGACACTGTGGTTAGGTGTTGTCAGGCATGGCTTCGAGAAGGCCGTACGCAAAGAGCAAGGGGCACTGGACGCCGCCGTAGAACAACAGACCGTGAAGATCGCCGCCTAAGATTATTGGCCTTAAGGGACCGTTTCTCCACTACCAGGTCCATTGCAAATGAATGGTTTGCAGAACACGGAAGACCTATTGGCATGCGAAGTGTTTACCGACGAATGAGAAGTTTTGGCTTGTTTTCATACCGGCCACACTGGGTCCTCCCTTTAACTCGAGAACACCGACGTAAACGCCTTGAGTGGTGCAGACAACGGTCACTCTGGGATCAGGAATGGAACAGTATTGTCTTTAGTGACGAGTCTCGATTTTGTTTAGGCATGCACGATGGTCGTGCCAGGGTTAGAAGGCGACGTGGTGAAAGGAGGAATCCACAGTTTTTTGTTGAAAGACATGTTCATCACACTGTTGGAGTTATGGTTTGGAGTGATATAGCTTATGGTTCCAGGTCACCTTTAATCTTCATCAGAGGTAACATGAACGCGCAGCGTTATATCCAAGAAGTTCTAGAACCCCATCTTTTACCCTATCTTGACACCCTGGCAGATCCAACTTTCCAACAAGATAATGCCCGACCACATGTTGCAAAAGTCACAATAGACTTCTTTCAACATAATGATGTCACATTGTTACCATGGCCACCAAGATCTCCCGACTTATCCCCAATTGAGCACGTGTGGGATATGATGGGTAGGAGATTGCTCAATTTGCAACGTCCTCCTCAGACTCTAGAAGCACTTCGAGAGGAGTTGGTGGTTGCCTGGAATAAGATACCACAGGAGGACATTGACCACCTGATCAGAAGCATGCCTAGGCGCGTTGGAGGATGCGTAGCATATCAGGGTGCATCCACACATTATTAAAGGTCAAAGGGCTTTAAAGCAGTGCAATCATTTTGAAATTTTTATCATTTACTTATTATGCTTCATTAAGTACTTATACAAAATTTTATTAAAATAAAACCATTTAAACTGGGCGTTCGGATTTATATGTCACTTAGTATATATAGGGTGGCGCATCGAAAACGAAACAGACGCTTTTACTGGCAGCTTTTTTTTTTTGTTTTTTTTAGAACAACCCCTCGATTTTGTTTTCGAGGGGGACACAAGCAAAAAATCACGTTAACACGTGCAGCCACCTGGGCGGGGTGACACCAACCCTAAAATCTTAAATGGAAAGGGTGGTGGAGTGATACCTTATTTTCAAGGCCTTTCAATTCCCTTTATAATGATGTAAAATACATGAGCTTCAGTTCAGTAGTTTTGAAGATTTATTGATTTAAAGCTTAAAGTAGGCTTTAATAGGTACATCAGATTAGTTTGTACTACTTTCAGAAGCAATTAGACCAAAAGAATTTACTTAATAAGTAAATGCCTTTCTTCACTACCCCCATGGTTTGTTTATCATTTTGTTGTTGAAAATAGCTATTGGAGCGTTTTTTTTTTGTGGCTAAAAAGCTTTTCTTGAAGAAAGATAAGGAAGTATGTCGTACTTATTTTAAATAGGAAATAACTTGTAACGCTTTATTACATAAATTAACCATGGTATATTCCACAGCAGAAAGAGTTGAAATTATCGAAATATTTTTCGGAAATAATCAGTGCGCTAATAAAACAGCAGAAATATTTAATGAGCGACATGAGAACAGTAACGTGCATCGAAAATATGTTCTAGAACTTGTAGCTAAATTTCGGGAAACTGGGTCAGTCTTCAATAAAAAAACGCAACATTGAAAATCCCATAAAGAACGAGGCAATAGAAGTGGGGGTTTTAGCCCAAGTTTATGTTGATCTCACGTTAAGTTCCCGCAAATTGGAGACTGTGTGTGGTGTTAGTCGACGTACTGTCCAACAGATTCTATAGGCCCATAGTTTTCATCCGTATAAAATTCACCTGGTACAAGAACTTAATGAAGACGATTTTGCTCGTCGATTACAATCTTGTGAAGATATGAGTGAACGAATTATATACGATGAACATTTTCTATTCAACACTTGCTTTTCCGACGAATGTTCCTTTTTCTTAAATGGCGTAGTAAATCGTCATAACTGCCGATATTGGTCCGATTCTAATCCCAGAATTTGTCATGAGGTTCATACACAGCAGCCACAAAAATTAAATGTTTGGGCTGGTATTTTTGGCGATCATTTAGTTGCTCCTTTTTTCTTATCTGAAAATTTGACCGCTGAAATGTATTTGGAATTACTGGAAGACGCCATTAACTGCCATAATTGAAAATCAGAATGATCGGCGGTACATTGCGAATAGGTTGATGTTCCAACAGGATGGTGCCTCACCACATTACGCATTACGTATTCGACAATATTTAGATCAGAGGCTTCCAGATCGATGGATTGGTAGAAGAGGTGCCATTAAATGTCCCCCAAGATCGCCAGATTTATCACCTTTGGATTTCTTTATGTGGGGTCATTTAAAAAGCAAAATCTATGCTACTCAGCCAACATCATTAGAAGACCTGCGACAAATAATTGTGAATGAGTGCCTTCAAATTACTCCTCAAATATTGCAATATGTGCGGCAACGTTTTGACCAAAATCTTTATTATTGCATGGAGAGTCATGGTGGCCATTTTCAACATTTACTTGCCTAACGGGTCAGTTCGTTCTTCATTTTGCTGCGAAATGTATTGATCTCCACTAATGATGATGTATTAGTTTTATTTAAGCTTTAAATCAATAAATCTTCAAAACTACTGAACTGAAGTACATTAATTATATAATAATTATAAAGGGAATTGAAAGACCTTTAAAATAAGGTATCACTCGACCCCCCCTTTCCATTTAAGATTTTGCTGGTGGTGTCACCCCCGCTTAGGGGGCTGCATGTGCTAACGTGTTTTTTTGCCAAACTTGTGTCCCCTCGAAAACAAAATCGACGGGTCTGAGCGTTTTACAAAAAAAAAATGAGCTGCCAGTAAATGCGTCTGTTTTGTTTTCAATGCGCCACCCTGTACATATATATATATATATATATATATATATATATATATATATATATATATTGTTTATTATGTTGTTTTAGAAAATACTGTTTTAGTTACTGTTCTTGTTCATTTGCTGTTCTGATTATTTATTGTTTATGTTATTATTTATTCACCCGTTTTAAGCAAATATACCTTTTTTATCTCTAACGTGTATAATTCACATGTTCATATATTTCAAATCACAGTCAACCACGATGTGACTTAACAACTCTCAGTTGGCGAAATATGGCAACTCAGCAATGTCAAAATTAGCTTCCATTGCGTCCTGTGATCGATAATGTGGACTAATCTCCAACGTGACTTGTTCTGCGTTAATGTTGATATTTGTCGTCGACATATTGCTGGAAAATGGTATTTTGGAAAAACAAATTTCCATATAAAGAGTCCCTATCCAAGATTTTTTTACTGCAGGATTACATATTACACCTGCAATCCCTAAATACGTGGTTATGTTGATTGTACCATCAGCCAGCTACGATTTACAGTAACTACTATTTTCACATCATACTAGATTCGATTTTGTTGAGTGGTCCATTCTGCTCTAGCAGATTCAACTTTCTTCGAATGTCTCTCATGAGGTCCTGACCGGAATTCAGGTCTATTCCTCTCAGCTTTTCGTAAATTCGCCGTCTTAATTGTTCTTCACCTTGTGCTTTCCAGCCTCCATGATAAACCTTCCTATACAGTAAAGCCCAAAAATCCTCAGCTGGGCGAGCCTGCAGCAAGTTTGGAGGATTATCGTTTTTGGGAACAAAAGGTATATTGTATTGTGGAAGCCAGATTTGGGTACTTCTTGATATGGTCATTAGCAAGATATTCGTGGACAAACTGAAGCAACTTGCAAAAGCAGTTATCAGTATGCTCTGGCTATTCAAAGCTTAACCTTTTACTTTATGTTTGTATCTAACATTGTCAGGGCATCCTCTACGTTGTACGTATGAAATCCGTCGTTCCTAATTATTTTTCCATTGACAAAGTGTACCCGCCTCAGATGACTACAGCATCTTGGTATAAGAATGTGTTACGCTTGTGAGTATTTGGGGCACTTAAGTCTCTTTTGATATTTGGGGCACTTAAGTCTCTTTTGATATTTATGACCATTCCTCCTCAATTCCAACGACATCGCGCTCTTAAAAGATCTGTATTGACGAGCCAGTCTCCTTGTTGACATTCCAACCTGATTTTTTGCTCTTCTCATCAACTCCTCTGTGCAGTAAATGCACGTGGTCTTCCACTTTTTGGGAGCTTCTGCGTGGAATGCTTTCAATCTGGAACATTCGACAGATATCAGCTTTGGGTACCCACCTTGCAGATACTATTTCTTATTTTTAATTTATACATCTTAAAGCGAAAATAAATAAATTTGTTTTTTTTTTGTTTCCAAGTACAACATTATTTTGTGTTGGTTAAAATCAAATCCAATTAATTTTTTGCCAAAACTGTTAGGAAATACGTTATTAAGGCCCAATTTCTCCAACATTAATATTGTGGACCAATGAGAAAATACCTTATCGAAATGCAATTTGACAGAAGCTGTCAAAGGTGTCTGAATATCAGTGATTTCTATTAAAATGTTGAATAAAATCGTGAAAGTTCGACTGTATTATCAACAAGACCACTTTTTGATTCTAACATGATGCTTTTGTACAGAAAAAACAGGACAACTTTCATGTATTTTGATGTATGTTATAGGTTTACATTTAACTATCAGTTATCCACAAAGCCAATGGGAATGCTGCAAATAATAGGTCGATTTTCTAGCTGTTAAATTTAGCAGCAGATTTGGACGTTTGTTAATGCATGGCAATCTCGAATTTAAGTTCAATATACTGTTATCATTACATACCTGTTGAATAGTGTGGATTTGTCTGTATTTTGCAAGAAAATAGAATATAAAATACATTCTAACCAATTCCTCATCTTCCTTTACATCATAATAGTAATCATTTATTAATTTATGGGTTAATCAAATTCTTCAAAGCAATAAAGACATTATGTCCTCTTCATCCCAACAAACAGATAATATGTGTAAGACGTGTTAATCCCTACATCTCCCTGATGCATCATGCAATTACTATGGACATAGACAAAAAATTATGAAAAATGTTTCACAAATACTGTCTTTTAAGTCCAAAAATCATAAAAACTATTAAATTTTATTGTTTGATTGTCTTTTTGACTGGCGGGGATATCTATCTGTCACTCGCAGGGTAGCCAAGTCTAACGACGATCACGTCCCGTGGTGGAGGGTGCGAAATGAATCTTATACATTTGCTGGTTTTGAATTTTTTTCGTGAAAATTTACTAGGTATCATGATTATAAGCATCTTTCGTAGATTGTTCGATCCGGAATGGGAAAGATCTCCTATTTATGAAAATATGTTTGGTATCATCTAACCGTTGCAATCAGTGCACAAAAACTGTGACATGATTTATAACATAACCCGCTGCCCTATCAATACAAATTTAACATACCGGTCGCCTAGCCGTGGGGATGCAGTGGTAGAGCCGTTTTACACACAAGAGAATTACTCCGAAAATTATGGTTATAATTATGCCGAAAATTATTGCTGTCGTATTACACCTAAAAGAATTCTTGTGAAAATTTTCATGGTAAAAATATAAAACCCGTTCTATATAATATGCGCGAGAATCGGCGCAGAGGATTATTTCCGTGCATGTCATTATCAAATGTCAACGTCAACAACATAACCCCACTTAACATTTGTGGGTATGGTTCTGTTCGAGTCGTACTACGAAGAAGCGTTTATTGTTATTGTTTATTCATAATGTCGTGGAATCAGGAAGAAGTTACACTGTTGTTGTAGGAGTGCCAAAAATGGGCAAACCTGTTCAAGGTGAAGTCACCCAATTTCAAAAACAGAAATTTGCGGGATCAGGTGCTGGATGCGATAGTCCAAGCATTGAGAAGTTTAATAATATTAACCAAGATCTCGATTTCAAAAATAAATTTAAATCAACGACGTCTGTTGTCTTTCCGATTATATTGGACGTCATACCCGTTAAGGTTATGTCCATTCGAAAATATTACTCTAATGCGCAGGCGTATCATATGAATTACTCGGAAATTTTGTTTGCTTGTGTCATACAGGTTGTAGAGAAAATCTTCATATTTTTTCCATACAAATTTTCGGCATAATTATGACCATAATTTTCGGAGTAATTCTCTTGTGTGTAAAACGGCTCGTAGGGATGAACATCACGGCAGCAACTGATGATTTGGGCATGTCGGGTCACAGCGTATGAAGTGAAACTCGCTAACTTCACAAATTTGAAGATTTTGTACAATTTCTTTGAAAATGATGAAAGATATGTCTGATTTGGCAGGGTAATGTCGCAGCCAAATGGCAGTCACTCTTTCTGACACAGTCCGGATCGAAAGATGACAATACTCCTGAAATGTATAGATACATACTTCTAACTATAGTATCGTATCGAACATCCCTACTGTCAAGATGTATAACCCGAGGTACCGACGGAGCTACTTTGTGGCGTCACGGAAATAATTTTAAATTTTCATTTGCATTTTTACAAGTGTTGTGCAACGATTTTGGGAAAAACTCCACGAATAGTCTTATAAAGCATAGTAGAGTATATTTCAACAGTTGGCGGAGCTTACTCCACTGGGACCAGGGGGATGAAACGGGATATTAATGTACAATCTGGCAACCATGTCGCACCCTTACAAAATGGCCGCTGACAACCACACAAGTCACCGTCATTGAATAGCATGGAATTAAACCTTCTTCAGAGAATATGTTTTGTGACTGGGACCGAGGGTTGACAGATCCCACACATGTGTCACTCGGGGAGTCTTGAAATGCAATAATCAGCTGTATTCAAATAATGTCTAATATAAATATAAGCTAGAATGTGTACTCGTGAAAAAAGAAAAATATGGCAAATTTGTAGTTTTTAGGTTTACTGGTAGCTTTAAGGCATATATTTGGGAATTTCTTAATCGCTGTGAGGCTAGTGTGGATGTTTGTTCAGTTCCTGAACAACGAAAAATATTCAACTTTATGGATGTACGGATATCAAAAAACCTGAATGATTTTGTGGGAATATCAATCTAAGGTGCCATAATGGTTCTGATGAACGGCAAGTAAATGAATGAATGATTCGAAACGAGCAATATCTTTTGGTAGAGCCTGTCATCAAGTAGGTGCTTAATGGCTATCTGCAAGAGGTTTATAGGAAAAACACCAAGTAGGTGATGTTGAATCAGTAAAATCGCATATCAATTGAAGAAAATAATATAAACATGAATAAAAAATCAACAATAGCAATTCAAAAATCAAACATTTATTTAAATTTTGACTGAATTATATGTAATTTCTTAATATTCAATAAGCTGGTGATGTTTCAATGACAAGCTGTCATCTCATACTTTGGCAGTATTTTGTTTTCAACATTTCATAGCTATTGGTTGCTAAAATTTGTTGATTGGAACTTGAAGCTCATTCGCTGTATTTGACGGACTGTTCCCCTATAAGTGGAGAATGACGGACTGTTGATTTGACAACCTTGGTGAAATCGACCCTAAGTGTAATTTCTTTATCTATCCATTCCATGTATTTTGTCATTTCTACATTAATGTAGAGTCCTTTGCTTCCTGCTTTATTTTCTGATCTATTTATGATGTCCATCAGTTAGACTTTATTTCTAGCTATAATTGGCGCTTCCTGTAATATACCAGCCCTGTTTATGTTTGCTTCTTGCACAGTTTTCTTGATGACAATGTTGAACAGCAGCGATTTCAGTGAATCTCCCAGTCGAACACCTCCTTTGACTTCTAACTTTTCGGTAAGTCTTCACCCTCTTTTCCGTTTTTTCTAGCGTTATTTCAATATCAATCGGTTTTGAGCTACAAGTAGATCTTGGAGCGCTTGATTACTCTCGTTCCTTTTCACTCGATCGAAGGCCTTATTGAAGTCAATAAGAACAGCACAGTCGACTTTTCATATTCATAGCTCTCAGCTGAGATTTCTCGGAGTCTTCGAATTGTAAATGCCCCTCCAAAATCCAAATAAGTAGTTGTTTAAAAAAATGGTATCATCGCTACCACACTGATTTCTTTCTGCTGAGCAATACCGTTGTTCAACCAACCGAAGGTATTTTATATACGTTGCGCCGGCCGATGTACGAGTTTTCACGTAAACACTTTGCGGAGGAAAAGCAGCGGCAGCATCAGAAGAAGAAGAAGAAAAACTTCCGCATTACGTTTTCTCCGTTGAACGTGCTGCCGCCGAAAAGAATATATTGTGACAGCCGCCATTTTGAATGCGATCTGCATTCGAGACTAGTAGCCGTGCAGCGCAGCGTCGTCTTGCGTTCTTGCACTCCTATTTTCGAAGGTGAATAGGAGAATTTCCGCATATGTAGGGAGCATCAGAAGTCGCTGGCGTGAGTATGAAAAGAAATGGAAACATTCTGAAAATAGTATGTTTCATGACGCGGTTGACGAGAAAGACATTTATCCAGGAAACAGCACGGCTATTATTTAAAAAATCTATGAAATTTCAAAAACAAAAACAACAAAACGCCATCTTGCAGACTAGGTAGTTTTTAGGGTGCAAATAGTTCATTCCCCGTTTGCTCGCTATGATCGCGGTGAGCGTCCATCTATATAGGAATGACTCAACTACACGCATTGATGGTTGAAGAAAACAAGTAAAGGGTGTTCCATCCGTTTCTTCTTTTTTTAATCTAAAGATTAACACACGTTTTATGAGTGAGAAACCAAACTCTTTACTAAAAATTGTAGATCGGTCTTTGCCATGTATATATGGAATATAACACATGTCCACCTGGGTTCCGTTGACATGCCATCATCCGAACATCAAAATGTTCGATAACTTTTTGCAGTATTAGTGGGTCCACGGCCGCAGTTTCGGTGCGAATGTTGCGCTTAAGATCTTGAATCGTGCGTGGGGCAGTCGCGAACACTTTACTTTTTAAAAATCCCCAGAGAAAATAGTCCAGTGGCGTTAAGTCGCACGATCTTGGAGACCAATTCACGTCGGAATTTATCGAATTAATTCGATCTGGAAATTTCTCGGCCAATAACTGGATTGTTTGGCGAGCTGTGTGCCAAGTTGCACCGTCTTGCTGGAACCCAAGGTCGTTGGCATCAATACCTTCCAATTCCGGCCAAAAAAATCCACGACAACGTTTTGCGGTGACCGTAACGGCTTTTTCTTCTTCATCCTCGAAAAAGAACGGTCCAATGATGCCACCAGCCCATAATCCGCACCAAACAGTTACTTTTTGATCATGGAGAGGTTGTTCATGGATCTCGTGTGGATTTTCCGAATCTCACATCCTACAGTTTTGCTTATTTACGTGGCCTCTGAGGTCAAAATGTGCCTCGTCTGAAAAGATGATTTTAGCCGAAAATCCCTCTCCCTTTTTAAGCATCCAATTAACAAAAATACGCCATTGCTGATGGTCCGCTGGATTCAATTGTTGAGCTAGTTGGATCTCGTATGGGTGTAGGTAGAGATCAAAATGCAAAATCCTCCATAATGTTGTTGACCTGATGCGGTACGGTCACTCACAGTCCGTCCGGCACGTGTACGTACGGGCATGTTGATATGTTCTACGACCTTCAACTGAGGCAGTTTCCTCAAAACAATTGATAATCCACCGAATTCCACGCTCTGTAGGACGATTATGTCGACCAAATTCATCACGAAGTTTGCAAAAAGTACTTTTTAAAGATCGTCCGTTTTCGTAATATTTTTGAACGACCAAAATGCGTTCTTGCGTTGTTAAAGAATCCATAATAACAAATGCCAGACCTTTGACAGGTCATATGGCAAAAATGGTAGTTGAAAAAAGACACAATAGATGGAACACCCTTTAATATTTTGTGAAGACGAGTAGTCTCTAGTGTTTATTTCCGAGAAGATATGAAAGAAAGAAAGTTAGTTGAGTAGCAAAAGCGCATCTGGATGATTATGTGTATTGGTCTGCATTTGCTATGCGAGAAAATTATTACTGAATATGCTGCCAATGAAGCAGATACTAGTATATCTATTAACTGTGCCCGACATGTTATTTATTATGTCATCCTTTCTGAAGACAGACTATGTTCAAAGTTATTCATTACGATTTTTCCCGTTTTTTGAGCTTTCAAAAACAGCGGGAAATCGCCACCGCGCCCGCGTTGTTTGCAATTAAGCCATATCACAGAAAAATTAGGAATGACGCATCACATATCGAACATTTTCGCAGTGCCTCACATCTAGGCGCTGATTTTTATACTCATATTGTATTGACATCACAATATAAATTTTTATAAAATTTAAAGGACTGGAAATACAAAATAATGTAATAACCTTTTCACTTTCATAAATATTCCATGCTGTAGCATATTATTCCTTTACCAACCAGGGATTTTCTTTTCTTATCTCTCTCATTTGATGAAATGCAGCAAATTTGCTTATGTAATTTTCAGAATGAATAACAAAGAGTATGCGAAAATTTCTAACTTTGAATCTTAAGTAAGTGTACTTGAGGCAAGAAACTATTATAATTATCAAAACATATTATTAGCACACAAATCATCACTATGCACTTATGCAGTACCGTTTCCTTCCAGCTATATTATACAAGTATAGCTTAGACCTCCAACAATGCCATCTCTGAAGCAGATTTTACATTACAACAGAACCAAACATTGATAACTGAAGCATCAGGCAACACGTACGACTACAATATGAGTTCCCAACAAATGTTTATCAGCTACTGCTAAGTTAACATCTGTAGAAAGACCTACATAATGTCACAAAAAACCTATATAATGTCAAAAAAATCGACATAATGTCACTTTTTAACCACGTAATACCTGTACGAGTATGTAAGGGTTTTTGTATAGGAATAGTTGCCAAAGTTTGATTTTCTGTTGCTTTGGTTACAAGGGATTTTTTTTCAAACTGAAATATGCACATCTGATTTATCAAAAAAGGCAGATTATCTTACAGATAACTGATGCGCAAATTTTCTTTCTTATGTCTTGTAAGACCAATCTGCCGGTTCAAACATTTAAGCCCAGTCTGCCGATATAACTTATTTATTGATGAACGCTTACAGTTGTTCTTTTATACCAAATTCGATGACTAATCTTTTTGTCCCAGCGATAAAAGCCTTCATCTCCGCGAGCTGATCAGAATGATTGGCGAGCATAATATATACGCACTATAGAGAATTAGACTTAGTTACTGTTAAATGTCTAACGTATGCGGGACTTTATCTGACATCAATACCACATAAATAGGATATTCCAAACATCTCATAATGTTATGACTTGTATAGTAAAATTATTTTTATGAGTTGATGTATCGGCGCACCCTCCTTTCAATGTCTAAACATTCTCGTATCCACGACTCTGATCAAAAAGTTATTGCAGGATAGGTTGTAGAAATTGCGTTATTGTAATTTTCGTTCAGTTTCGGCACAGAATCAGAGTTTTGGCTTAGTTTCGGTTTCGTTTGTATGCTTTCGGGTGCCTTTGGTCAAATTTATTCAGACCACATTCTAAATTTGCTAGGGAAAAATATTGAAAAATCATTATTCATTTCATATAATATCATACTGCTCAATTATGTTTATTAAAATTACGTTATAATGGCCTGTTGCACCAACATTGAATTTGAGTTTTGTGAGCGTACAGAAATCTAGGGACTTTGTTATGTAATTAGTATGGTAGATAACTCACAAATTATTCCAGTTCAGGCTCAATTTCAGGAACAATATTTAAAACTGTACAAACTAAATTTTTTGAAAAATACCATAGTTACTAATCTCTTGGATATAGATTTTGTTTTTGGCCATTGACAATTCTTCTAGAAAACTACAATCTTATCAGTTCAAGGATACCCAAATCGTCGTTTAAAATATCATCATGACCAACAAAATCTATTTATTAGACCATATTTAACCTCCAAAGGGTTAAGTTAAACACAGTTCACAAAATTTTAAACGGTGCTTAACTACTTGTTCAATAGAATTCCTGAAATTAAATTAGATTTCTGTCTAAACTAAGGTTAAATAGTATTGGTGCATCAGGCCATAAGTTGTTATTTTCATTTTATTATCTGTTTTAAACAAAATGTTGGAAACAAAAAGTTATTATTTATTTTGTGTTTTAAGGGACAAATCTAGTACTGTTTTAGTGTTCTTTACTTGAGTTTTAACTCTCTATTACATAGAGCTCTTTTTTTCTTCAAAAATTGCTATTATTATTACTAATATTAATTGTTAAAGGCTGAGCTTGTTCTTTCTTGGAGATACACTACTATTTTACCTCCCAGCCTTCCGTATTTATTCTTGTTTGGGCTGAAATACTAGATTCGGTCGGACACTAATGGCACCACTTTATGCAGTGGAATCTGAGTTAGCTCCTCTAAATACTTCATCTAGGGAACATTGTTGCGGCATCCACCATATAGACTCATCGTTAACTTGTTACGTATACATTGGGCCGTCCGCGATCCTCTGTTGTTCATGGATAATTCCAAGGCAGACAACCACTGTCGTAAGAATTGAACTGGCATTTAAAAAAACGTTCTTCCTGTGAAAGCCCCTACGACATCTGTGACCCTCCTTCATGTTTATTTGTATATCTCCAGGATAGACAGCCATTTTTGTACAAATGGAACTTACTCTCAATCATTCTTTCTGAGGAAATCCCTATTTTGTCATCAGCCCTGTAAACACGTCTTCATTTGTTCGTGATCCTCAGTTGTGTTGATTTGTATAACCTTAAAACAGATAACTATTTTCATCAGAATTGCACTGACACTAAAAAAATTCTTCTCTCAACGAAAGCCCCTACGTCATCCGCCATCCGTCATCTTTGATTCGTCACGTATACCTTGGGCCATTCATGTTGCCCATTCATGTTCATTTATATAATCACAAAATAGATCGAGCTATTTTTATATGAATTGAACTGGCACTTATAAATAATTCTTTCAGCGTCATCCGCCCTGTAAACACATCGTTATTTCGTTTGTGGTCCTCAGTTGTGTTCATTTGTACATCTGCAAGACACATAACTCTTTTCGTCAGAATTAAACTGACACCTAAAAATTCTTCTTTCAGCAAAAGTCTCCACGTCATCCATCCTGTAGACTCATCTTTAATTCGTCACGTATACCTTGAGGCCGTTCGTAATCCTCGTGCCGGATCGGAGAGGCTGCAATCTTCAATGCTGTGCACTTTTCAGACCGAATTGGGTCTTACGCTAGAATCGCCACTCCGTGCTACTGCTTCTGTATATACAGACTGGACGACAGAGATAGACATACATACTCCTCAATGATAGTACGGGTGATATACAGTACTTTTCAAAAAGCCACTTACTTATTCTTGGAGCGGGTCCGGTTAGCAAGCTGAAATACGAGATGATGGAATTATACTATACTTTAACGTGAAAATAACAGTATTAAATTTTGATTGTGGGTAATTTCATAGCCCTAAAATATAAATCTCACTCAATGCTGTGGTCGGTTGACCTCTATCACGTCAGGTTCGAGGTCATCGGAATTTTGCGTTTGCTTTATCAACAACAACAACAGAGGTTATTTCAAGGTTACTTTAATGTCAAAGTGGGTAAAAACCTTTGAATCTTTTCGGAAAATTCCATAGTTTGTTGGGCTCGCAGGATCCAAGTCGGGCGTTTGCTTCACTCAGGAATATTTTATAAGAGGGTATTTCAAGGTCAAATTAAAGATGATCCGTAAGAGTGTTTGAATCTATTCTAAAACCACCACACGTACGTATTCTTTTTCTTTGTAAAACAGACATCATATTTAGATTCAATAACCCCGAAAACCTGAGTTTGGCGATTTTCAAATGGATTCAGGCACTCCCAACTAGCAAAGCGGTGCTATAAGTGTTTGGTAAAGGAACTGTTCAGCCGTAAAAGCTCTAAAATGAGGTGTCTAAAGTATTCTTGTGGCATAGTTATACAACAACTTATAGGACAGATTTGAACTATTGCATTAACGTTTATACAACTATTTTATACGGTATATTTGCGCGGTAATCAAAATAGTTGTGTTGTTGCATTCATGGTAGTTTTTGTACTTGTGGTTTATACAACAAACCTGAGCCTTGTTGTTTTGGTGTGCAAATTTACTACTATTAAATTTAGCCAACAAATTGGTCCCAACGGATGCACATATACAACTGTCGTCTAGTAACTGTTAAAGACTGTACATCTGCAACGATATTACAACTTTTATAGTACAAAATTGCTGTGTTCGGCTAACATTTGTTGCTTAAATATGTTTTTAATACTCTATAATCAAAGACATGTTGTCGATGCCATGTTTATACATAACCACCCGCCATATTGGGTAAAAATATATTCCTCTATTGAAAATCAAATACTTCTGTTTCAGTCTGGCATTACATATATAAAGTGATAAACATTGGTGTAATTGTGTCTCAATATAGGATTTGTGGAAAATTTAATGCAGACAAGTTCAGATTTTCATCTTAAAAATCTAGACATATTTTTGGTTATCATTAAAATATGAATCAAATCGGAAGGCCGTATAAATTGCGTAACTACTTTGTACGATAATCACAATAAAATTTGTTGCGCAAGTAATTCAATAGCCATATATCACAGTGTAGAAACAGGATCATGTAACAGAATGGTTGTATACCTGACAAACATTGAATCTTGCAATCTTGCACTGTCGCAAATGTTCTAAAGCGGCTGCAAGTGGTTTACACTTTTGTTGTCTAACTGTTACCTGCAGCAGTTATACAAGGTCTGTCGCAATGTAAACAGGACGTTTGAAAGATATCCGATACAAGTAGCGCCATCTATTATCGGAGACTAGCGTTGAGTAGGTGCATCTTTTGTTGATTCCCTGTCCCGGAGTTACCGCGCTCAAAGTGACGGTACCTTTTTAGCGTCGGTGGAAAAATGAGCATGGAACAAAGAGCCAATATTAAGTTCTGTGTTAAAATTGGTAAAACATTTACTGAAACGCATCAGTTGTTGATACCAGTGTATGGTGATGATTGTTTATCTCTAGTGGTTTACACGGTTTAAAGAGGGTCGTGAGTCGCCGGAAGACGTCGAACACGTTGGCCAGCCAAAATTTGTGATCACACCAGAAACCGTCTAAACAGTGCGTGAGTTTATCAAGAATGATACAACATATTCATTGAGATACAAAGAAATGGAATTAAGTGTCTCCAAAGATTCAGTTCTTTGCATTTTGACCAAGAATTTGGGCATCAGACAGGTGTGTTCACGGTTTGTTCCGCACAAGCTCACGGATGACCAAAAATTGCTTCGAATTCAACATTCGAGAGACTTCATTAAAGAGGCCAAAAAAAATACAAAAACTTTCCGACTGGTGACGAAACGTGGTGTTTTCTATAGGATCCCGAAACTAAGCGTCAAAGTGCCAAATGGAAGCACCCAAGCGAGCCAAATACGAAAAAAAAAAACGTTTGGAAAAGTCCAAAGTGAAGACAATGCCGTGTTCAGCCAGAATATCGTAAAGAAGGCTGGCGCTTGTTGCACGATAATGCACCATTTCATCGACGGTTGTGTCCAATTTTTTGACAAAAAATGGCATTTTAACCATCAACCACTCCCAATATTCTCCTGATATGGCACCATGTGACTATTTTCTGATCGGTCAACTACATTTGGCCAAGAAGGGGCAGCGGTATGCCGACGTCCATTTTGAACGACATCCCGGTCAATGAGCTAAAATCATAATTCGAAAATCCTTTGGTCCGAGCAAATCGCTGAATTAACTCTGTTTTGAATAAAACAATCGATTTTCTGAAAAAAAAAATGTTTGTTCATTTCTTTCTTTGTCCTGTTTACTTTGCGACGGACCTTGTACAACCTCTTAAATTAAGTGTCCTATTAGGTGTGCCCATTCTGCTTGTATAGCTGTTCTAAGATCGTTTTGCCAATGCTCTTGAAACATACAATGCTGTGTAAGGGATACTGTACAATCGTTCTTGCAACTCTAGTAGGAGTAAAAATTGTTAGTTGGACTCTTACACACTTTAACCTCAGGACATCAATGTGACATTCAAGTAACCTCTAGGTAACCTTGCTAGGTAAAAAAAACGCAGATTTAGCTTCAGCGATTCCAAAAATCTATGGACTTTTCCGTAAAGATTTAGACTTTTACAATATTTGACCTTAAAATAACCTGTAGATGATATCTGCAGTTAAAACAGATGCCATATTCGGATTCAGATACCCCAAAAATGTATAAGTGGATGTTTACAGAGAGATACAATATACATTTTTTCCAAAAATTGTATCCGATATTCCTAAATTTTACTTTGAAATAACTTTGAACTTGACATGATAGAGGTCAATCGAGCTCAAAAACCCTAGGTATGTCCCTATGGCGTCTAGTGATAGATCAAATTTTGACCTGTGTTATTGTCCGAGACGCTGGTTTACGTACAAAGCTCCTGTACTACGTAGCACAAAGGCCAGATAGAGAAAACGCTGGTTCTAGAGTATAGGAGTTACAGAAAACGGTAGTCGGTTTTTTCGCGAATGCAGCGGATATCAGCACTTTTCGAGCGGGTCAATCAAGAATTTACTGCTAGCGGCAGGTGAAAATACACGTAGGTATCTTCGTTTGATGCGATGTAGTCTTCCTTCCGGCTTATTAGCTCGTAAAAGAATGCCGCAATGAATTTTTATAAGATGCCGTCGCCGCCTTGCCGCTACCGCGTCGCCTCGAGTGAGAAAATGGGGATTCGAGCACCTCAGTTTTGCTGATGCTGCTGCAGAAATATTGTCTGTTCCAGAGTTACGAGCCTTCAGGAGAAAAGGGAAATATTTTTGTTATTCTGGTACTATAAAAGCCCCAAACATGCTCATATTCTTAAGCAGTTTTCAGGAACCCTCTCAAAAATGCTTGCTGTTGTTTGGACGATATGAAAAATAGCGACAAGTAGGTTGAATCTGTACTTTCCGCTCAACGTTGTCATCAGTTCGTAACAGTTTGTTCGGTCCAAATAAGCTAGCTACAAACATCTAAAACAAAATACTAAATATATCAAGTACACGAAGTATCAATCGCCTTGCAACGCAGCTGAACCACACCAGCCATACACGACATGAGCACCAGCCACGTTACTATAATATTCCTTTCAGATGCAAGGCAGAGTTCGGCGTATGAAAGTCACCATTGCATCGTATCATGCCTACCAATCGCGTGCCTTGTCTATAAATATTTCTCTAAGTTGTAAGGGCAAATAAATGTACGGGGAATCTGATGTGTGAAATATATATTATATATAATTTACTTCCTGTTCATCAGTCTGGATTTCGTGCTGGACACAGTACAACTTCTTCACTTCTCCACTTCACATACAATATCTTAAATAATATGGATAAACATATTAATACAGTTTTAGTTATGGTCGACTTCTCTACGGCGTTCGAAACTGTTAAGCATAAAATTTTGTTGAGTAAGTTAAAGTATATTGGACTTTCTGACATTCCGCTTAAATTTTTTGAAAATTACTTAACTAATCGTAAACAAAAGGTGAAGACAGTTAGAGGTGTCTCATCTTCTGTTGCCGTTTCTTCAGGTATCCCTCAGGCCTCTGTCTTAGGTCCTTTACTGTATTTGATATATACTTTTGATTTACATTCATGTATTGAGCATTGTGCTATACAAACTTACGCGGATGATACGCAGCTTTCTTTTCATTTTGACTTGTCTCATCTGGATGAAGTATCATATAAGATAAATTGTGATCTTGCCAATATAACTGATTTTTGTAAAAGACACATGTTGAAGATTAATCCGGATAAGAGTACTTGCATACTTTTTTATCCTAAACATTTGCATAATAGAGTAAGGGACAGAATTGCATTGAGCATCAACAACGAGCTCATTCCTATTGTGGAACAAGCAAAAAATCTTGGTGTCATCTTCAACTCTAGTTTAAGATTTGACAAACATGTGTGTCATCTATCGAAGTCCACCTACATCAAATTAAGACTGCTATATGCTAATAGATTCATTTTCAAGCTAGTAGAAAGTTTGATAATGTCCAGCCTTAACTACGCTTTAACTTTTATACTATCCTTGGCTTGATCAATCGGTGTAGGATCGAAAGAATGCAAAACAACTGCTGTAGGTTTGTGTACGGTCTTCGAAAATATAGTCATGTCTCTAAGATCAAGGAATTGAAATGGCTGAAAATGGAACAACAATTTGAATATAGTCTCAAGGTATTTGTGCATAAGATATTGTGTACTAAAAAGCCCGTCTAACTCCATAGTAAATTAGTAACTAGAGAAATGATTAATATTAGAGATCTGAGGCATAATAATAATCTGACAATGCCTTTGCACTACACCGCATTGTTTCAAAAATGTTTCACTTTCAATGCTGTGAGGTTATACAACTCAACCGACCCTGCCTGGAGAAGAAAAAGCGTAGTATCATTCAGGAAGCTGGTTAAAAATCAGCTGTTAGATATATTATAATTAGTTGTTATTACATTTATGTTTTTTTTGTGTTGTCATCCGTTCTGTATTGGTGCTTGACTGTTTCCTTTTTGGCAAACCAATATAGCGCGGATTTATCAATTGTTTGTGTTTTTTCCCTTTATTATTAGTTCTCTTAGTTGAAAGCCAGATCGATATATTTATTTTTAGGTAGCATGTATTACTTTGAATTGTATATACATATTTAAGCACACAATAGGGTTGGGTGTAAGAGTAGCCAACTGGCTAAACTTTGCCCTATTGTTGTGTTTCTAATAAAGACATTTATTATTATTATTATACTGATAGGTGCGTAAAATTAGAGGGATTGGAAGTGTCCGAGTATAAATATACTGCCGCCAACAAACACCACCCACTACAATATCCGATCTTCAACCACTACCAAAAATTTTTATGGAAATGTCAAAAAATGACGTTTGAACGATTTTTATTTTGTTCCTCTTTTTACCCCTAGCTTCACAGCCACTGGGCCGATTTTCAAGAACTACAAAGTTCCTTCGTCCTTCGCATAGAAGTAACCTTGTGTGCAAATTTAATCCAATTCCTACTAGTACTTTTCAAGCTATAGGCGGTCCAAAGATTAGCGGACGGACCAACAGACAGACCGACGGAAATGAGTGACATGGTTTTTCATGATGCACATGTCATATAACATCCAAAAAAACATATCTTATTTACGATTTTTTTTTTCGCGATTAACAATACTTCCTCGCCAGTGGGCCTGGGAAATAAAATGCCATATCTTGGAAGACATTTCTTCAAAATAGCAAGGCTTGGCAGGAATCTCACAACTTGATAATGCGTTGGTAAGTGATAGACAACCTCCAAGTAATACAGGGTGTGTCAAAATCAATTTAGCAGTTTCAAATGTGTATAGGAAAAATCACTTGAACTTCGAAGTTAATAGTGAATGTTTTGTGAAGAATTTCGTCAGTACGTAACAATTTTAGCGTTCGCAATTGTTTTACATACCTACCTTTTCGATGCGTTCTGAAGTAGAGGGTAATCCCTTTTGAAATGTCAAAAGTGCACTTTTCTTCCCGTGCTCAAAGCCTTGATGATAAGTGTTGTCATTTGTCATTCTTATGTTTCATTGTTTATTTACTTTACTTGATTATCAAAAAGTGCTCAAAATTGGCAGAATATATATTTTTCACGGTAAATGGGCTGATTCGTATCCTCGTTTCTAAAATAAAAACAATGGTTGCAGAAAACGTGTTTAAAAATTAGTCTGCCGTCATCAAGAGACATTACAAAACTCTGTAATAATTTAAGCGTTCGTTACACAATATTCCAGATTAAAATTTCATCTGTACATCTACGTACATTGCATTGCTGCGTACTGTATTACATTACCAAGTGATTTGCATGTGACTTTTTTTGGGGATATCTAAGGAAAATGGCGCTTTGGCATTTTCCTCACATCCTATTATAGCTAAAAGTGCGCATTGTTGAATAAGTCAACGCTGTTACCCACGATATGTGTAACCGAGCTGTTCAGAGCTTCGCGAGTCGCCTGCAACAGTGTGTTGCTACTAACAGCCACCATCTTGGAGACATACATCGATAAATGTAAAATGGTATAAGCTACGCACTTTAATATATTTTTTCTATATATCCAGATGCCTTTTTTAGATTCCCTTGAAACTTTTCAATTGGTTTTATGCACCATGTCGTTCATCAACTTTAAAATTAACTTGGCGATAAGATAGGTGTTTAAACTTATTACTTCGATAGCGAGATAAAATATATCTTTGGAGTGGAGTCACTTTTTTATTGCATTTTTAAATGAGGTCTTAATACTATGTATATGAATTGTATCTCTTGCGAAAATTAAGTGAGATCGTAAGTAATGGTAAATAATTTTTACAGCAGTTTCCTTTCAAGGAAATATTGAGATTGAGTTAAATTTTCTTTGTATGAAAGTCAAGGGCTATCAAGATAGAGGGTGATAAACTTATTGTAATATTATTGAATTTTGGCCATACATTTAGCATTAATTCTTTGTTTTTAAGGAAATTCGGCATATGAGGGTGTTTTATATGGCTAATCTAAAAATTTACCTTTTTTCAAAATATCTTATAGAGGGCCACCACCATTTTCTGTCTTTTAAACTTCGTAACTTTTGACGCTTGGTATAATTTAATTTGCAATCATGTTTGCTTAAAAAAGTATTTAAACCTTTTGATGCACTCAACAAAAAAAAGAATAATAAACTATTTAAAATCCTTTATTTTACTTCGAATGAATGGTTAAATACAAACGATGAATTAACTTAAAATTAAATATTAATCAGAAATAAAAATTATCGACCTCCATTTCTCTCATCACATATAATTTTTTTAATGAAACATCGCAGAATCTTAAAAAATAATTGCTTATTTCGAAATGATTCAGCAGCATTTTGAATGTTTGCCATTAATTCGTCTCTTGTGTTTACTTTATTTTGCTAAACAACTGTTTTCATATATCCCCATACGCAAAACATGTAATGGGTTCAAATCTGGACTTCGTGCGGGCTAAGGTCTTGGACTTCCACGTAGTATCCAGCTAAAATTAGAGTCAAGATATTCTCTCACCGGTATGGCAGAGTAATTCTTTTAAATAATCAATGAGTTTTGTTTTTAAGAAGTTTAAGTATAATGCTCAGTTTAGATTTGGAGTTAACTCGTATGGTCCTATTACACCACACCAAATACTAATTTTAAATTAGTGTTAGGATTTGCAATATCCCATGAATGCTCGTTTCTTAAATTCAAAACTCCCTTTCGGGTAAAAGTCGCTTCATCTCCAAACATGATTTTATTTATAAATATGGGACATTGATTTTGTTAAACCTGGAAATAGCGGGCGAAATCTAGTTTTGCCCGAAGATCTGCATCCAAAAGTCTTTGCATAGGCGTAAAATGATATGGATAAAGATGTTCGCGATGAAAACTACTCACTTGCTGTCATACGCCTTACACTTATTTCTGGATCTCCAGTAACCTGGATTAATACTTCTTCTTCTTGATCCACATTATCTTTGTTTGGACGTCCAACATCCCGCTTTGGCTTAAATGAACCAGTTTCCCCAAGTCTCTGGTACACGTTTTTAAAAAGTTTTAAATCTGTTTGCCACCTATTTGGTTACAATACGTCGACAAACTCTTAAATAGCTGTAATTTTTTCGGGCATATACGCAAACCACATCTCGCATTTCCGAATTAGAAAATAATGAATGTCTAGGCATCTTAAACTGGAACACTGGAACTAATCCTAAAAGTACACAATAAAAGGTAATAAGTATACTACGGCACTAAACGTGTGATTTTGAATTTTTATAACCATGCATCAGAGTGACTGATAAGAACGTAAACAGTGTCGGTTACAATGCCGTTTATAATTCATCTCGCCAGGCACAGTCCCACTTAAAAAGGAAAATATTTTTTTTTCTTGGGTGCATTGAAAACTCCAAATGTAAATAAGTATCTCGAAAGGGATGAATCATAGCGAGATTGTTGTTGTTGTTTTTAAGCAAACATTCCACAATTCATATTTTTAAATGAAAAATTAAATTATTCTAAACGTAAAAAATTACAATAAGTTTGTCACCCTGTATCCTGGTTGCCTTTGATTTTCTGACTAAAAAAAACTTAATCTTAATATTTCTTTGAAATAATCCGCTGTTAAATTATTTACTATTACTTATGGGATACCACAGTGTTACTGAAGCGTATCGAGTCTTTAAGAAGGTAGATCTGAACCTCATCAGTCAATCAAATTGATCGGTTTTAATATCCACAGTCACTCTTAAAATAAATGAATTTATTATGTTCTAAAGGTTTGCTGTTCCTTTTTAAATCGTCCTGTAGTAGTAATACTAATACAGCGACGGTATGTCCATCTACAGAAAAACACTCTTCATTCAACATTCCAAATTCAATGTCCTTCCCCTAGCATTTCTCCTAAAACGTACAGTATATTAATTATATCTTAGTCCGCCCGGGCTGTATTCCCTTGAACACAATGAAGGAAGATGGATCTTGCACGTCAAATTTTTTCGCTTCCGTCCGTCCGATGTCCTACAACGGCAGCATCCCGTAAGGCAAAAGGGAGCTCATGTTCAGCTCAAAGGGTGGCTGGCGACGTTTAGGAAAGCGCTATGGCGTAGCCAGGGGGTGGTTCCGCATTGCAGCGGAAAAGGCAACTGCTGAGGGAGGACAAGGGTGAACAAGATGATCCTAACCGCGTCGCTTATTAGCGTTGGGCTGTTGTAGAGCTGAGTCGGTTCAGAATAAGGCAAAGGCAAAAAGAATCGATTTCGATGATTCCGGGTTGTATTGTGTAATGGACTTTTACACCGAAGCAGCCGCGCAGGCAGAAGCGTAAATGCCAGGGCACCGCAGCTACTATGAGGGGCTTAAAAAAACGTTGTTTATCCGATTTTTGAACCGCCTAAGGTTAGAAGAGCTGGAAAAAGGGAAGTAGGGACAAGGGAGCGGTCGTATCGGCCAGTTTTGGATGTATGAAGAGAGATAAATCGCCGACGGCCCGTCGGTGCGACCAGGGTCTCGAGACTGAACAGCATTGAGAATGGATGCTAGGCCTTATCCGGGCCTTCTACAGAGTGAGGGAGGATAAAACTACACAGTCTTAAACAAATAGCCTAGCTTTTTCCCAGCAGCTGCCGCTTCGTGTCTGATCAAGTGTTCGGTGATTTAGACTCCGGCTCTTTGATAGAGCTCGGCCATCCATCGAAACCGGACGTACTTATGATTCCTGCATGTAAAGCTGTGGATTAGATTGACCGTACAGGAAAAGAGGTCATTGATATATATATGAGGAACAATGTCGGAGCCAACACGGATCCCTGGGGAACACCCACGCTTACATTGTTTGATGAACGGGAGAACCCGTCAGTTACGACGGATTCTTCTTCATACTCATGCTTATACTAGGCGGAATAGTCGCCATTATAAATTCGAGTAGGTTTGCTTAAGGGTTGAAAATGACAAAGTCATACTGTCGCTCGGTGCGAGGTCAGCAGAAAGCGCCAAAGGTAGCGTAGTTTCCAGTTAAGTGTGTGGCATCCTTTGTACCCTACCCTCAAGTGTGTCCGTACCCGTAGTGCGTCAGAAATATAACCATCGATGATTTAGAGAGAATGCGATGTCGGAATGTTTATAACTGGGATGCCGTTCCGTTTTTCCTCGGATTTTATTTTCTTTCTCACTGAGTATATCATATGTATATCGATATTTTAGATCAAGTATCACAGGCGCGGATCCAGGGGGGGTCTGGGGGGTCATGACCCCCCCCCAGGTGAATTTAGTTCGACCATCAATTTTTAAAGTTCTAAATCTCTTAGATAAATCTGTAATGCACACATATTAAATGGATGCCGTACTGGTATTTTCTACTAAACACTGGCAGCACTGCATCCATCAACTTTGATTTAACTGTAAGCTCATAGATGATAGCGCAAGACTGGTTACCTATGCGGTTAGCTTGATGTAGGAAAAACTTCGCGCGCGCTTAAGCTGTGAGCAAATTTGATAAAAAATACTTTTTGACGGACCAGTGGCTGATTTAAGGAAAACGGCCCGGTCGACAATATGCACTGGGGGAACCCAGTGGTATGATCGAGGACAGACGGCAAATAGTGTGCACTATAACTGTTTTGTGAATAACATAAATTACTGCAATTATTGACAAATAAAATACGGCAATGGAAACTTTGAAAGTTGCATGATAACTCAGAAATTAATATCAAAATTTAATACGTAATGTCATGTTAGTGCAATCGTACATCAGCCTTGTTTTTGCATTTAATTCTTGTGCATAATAGAGTTTAAAAGTTATCACGGATGCTACCGATAACTAAAGGGCGTCGAGTCAAACTTGGAGTGCATGCTATTTATAGAATTTGCATAAAATTATAAGTAAGAAAAAAAACAAATATGATCGATAGTTATTGTCATGTTTGTCATGATAAATATTTCATTGAATACAAACTTGGTGAACAACACTAAAATACGTTAAATAACGTGCATTACTACAGGATATATACTGGGCACTATTTGCGAAAGTGATATTCTCTACATTTATCGCTATTTGCAAATCAATGACGGCAACTGAGAATAAAAAAAAAATTAGAAAGACCTGCACAAGTAACCGAATTAAGCTCATGGATACTGCAAAAGGTTTTTTTAATAGTAATTTGATGCTAAAAGTTAATCTGCTGCTGCTTCAACGTGCCAATAAAACAGCTAATTCAACTGTTGCAATATTCACGCGGATCTAAAATTTTTCGGTAACGTAAAATCCATCTAAATTGCTCAGATAAAGTTCGAACTACAGATTTTGCTGGCAATAAGGTTGTCATATATTAACAGGGGCTTACAATAGTATCTGCTGCGCACTGTTACCTCTGTTTTTTGCTATATAACCTGAATCAAGTAGAGACTGTGAGATCAAACATTTTTTATTCAGTACAAAATAACAGAATTATTCTCATTTGAATCCGCGTCTAGCTTTTCGTTCAGCAAAAACTTCCATCGCAGAATCCAAATTGAGTGTATTAGCTACTGATCTTTCGATATAGAGGATAGATAAGTTGTTGAGTGTGTCTTCTGCCAAAGAAGCTCGACGGTATTCTTTAATAATTTTCAAAGAGCTCATGACACGTTCAGCACTAGCTGGACTGATATTCAAAGTCAAAAACAATCCGAATAAACTGCAGCTCTCTGGAAAACTGTCTATAAAATTGTTTGCAATTATGAACTTCAAATAATTAGCGGGCTGTCAGTAGTAAAATTACGATTTTCTGAAAAATACATGCTCGTAAAACTAGCTTCATATTTTAGATCTGTAGTGAAAAATTCCGAATATTTTTCCATCAAATAAGTGACTCTGGTTTCTAATGCGTTTGCTTTTAGATTGACTAATTTCTTTGGCATGAAAAAACCAAACACATCATTCACTTCACGAAATCCTTCAGCACGTTCTTGCAATTCGTTACTCATTGAATCCAAAACTTCGTAGTAATTTATTCGATATTTTTTGTGTGTTCCAGTGGCGAGTCAGCAGCTTTTTCGTGGAACATTTTTTTGATTTTCCTCTTTCTGCCAATGGGAAAACCAGGATTTTCCCTTTCCATCTCTTCCCATTTATTCTTAGCCTTCACAACAAAATTATCGTATGAGCTTTCTCTCCTCAAATCTTAATTTTTTTAATGCTGCTGAAATGCACCTTTTAGCCATCATCAAGTCTATTTCTTTATTTTGCATTTGAACTTGCACAGTATTCATCACGCTCAATACTAAATGCCACCATAACAAATTGAAAATTGAAAAAGGTCCAGTTCATGGAAGAGAGGAAAGATCTTGCATTCATTATATCTTCGGCAGAAGCTTCCACTCTGAAATTACATCTTCTATGCAATTGATAATACATTAAAAAATTTTCTTCCACGATATTATCATGAAGAAAATAGATATGCCATCAAATAAAAAATGCACAGTATTGTGAAAGTTTATGGTTATAAGTATTGAAGACGTGAAAAGACTGAAAGAGGCTGATTCATACCACGAAGATATTTATTTACTGAACATTTTATGCCAGGTAATAATATATCACTGTAAGCACAAAATGAAAAAAATAACCCCTTCACTCCTTGAGAAATAAAAGAGTCATTCGGTCATTTTTTTAGAAATGAAATAGTCATTTTTCAAAAAATTTCTTAAGAAATGAAAGGGAAATCTTCTTATTCAAACTGAATGCTAACGCGCTGTTTCATAAACATTACGCAGATTGTCATTAAAAGAACATAACAACACTCTAATTTCTTGTTATTAATTTTACATTCAGTCGCGCTGAACAATATAGACACTAGAGCTCATTTTTGCTGGGGGGGGGGCCCTGTGACCACCCTTCCTTGGGGGGGCCACAGGTGGCAATGTCCATTTTGCCATTACTTAAATCCGCCACTGTGATGGACAAAACCACAAAAAAGTTGTTGCACTGGATGCAAAGGACATGGTAAGTATTAATATTAATCGATTTGAAGGAAGGCAAAAAAGAATTATCGATTTTGTTATTTAACAATGAATTGTTCATTTTTAAATTAGATTTAACCTTTTTATCACTTTTAGGCTGTACCCTAAGGGTACACGAGTAGGATTGTCATCTGCCATCCGTCCGCCAGTCAAGTTATTAAATTCTATGTCAAAGGCACTGATGTCACCCCCCCTCACCCCGAAGACAAGAAGAACATCTTCCTAACATGAAGTTTTTTGAAACCCCCCAGACACAAATCTTGGATCCGCCGTTGAAGTATCATCTGTTGAAAAGACACGTTGGATGCTGATTAAGTTGATGTTTTTCCACCAGTACCAACTATCAAATTTCCGTTTACGTGGTTTAAATTGTTACTAAATTCAATATTGAGTATTTTTTTGGCTAATTCTTCACAAACAACACAATGACGCATATTTTGCGCCAGGGGCACTCAGCAACAATTTTTGGTCCATATTGCCCAGCGTCGCACACCTGTGATCACGTTATACATACATTGGTTTTGGTCACGTTATACATACATTGGTTTATGTATTTTTTAGAATATAAAAATAGAAATATTCTATATAAAGGGTATTTCAATAAGGACGCAATATTTCAAGGTTGGTATTTCGTAACAAAGAAATAAAATATTTATTTGATTATGGTGTACACACTTTGGAATTATGTATAAAACAACACATCAGGTAAAAGGCTGCCCCGGCTCGGCTGGCATAAAATTTGTGATAAGATTTTTTAACACATGTCGTGGTATGTTATTGATGTACCGTCTGATTTCAGCTTTCAATGCTTCGGTGTTGGCATAAACTTGTAACTTCAGATAATCCCTGAGCCAAAAGTAAAAAGGTGTTAAATCGCACGTGCGTGGCGGCCAATTATACCTATTCACCAAACCGGGAGATGACTTGACCAGGAGCAAACTTGTGCAAAACTGTCGACGTTTCACGAGCAGTATGGCATCCGGCACCATCCTGCTGAAACCATATGTCATTAAGAGCTATATGGCTTCTAATTGTGGCGCAAAAAAATTAGTATCATTGCACGATAACGTAAAATAATTTTTCGGACAAAGAAGTTAAATTTTATAAAAACAAAGAAAAATTGCTGTCTAAAAGCGTTCTAAATAAAGATATTTAATGGACTATTCCTGATTCCTATGAAATTGTGCAAAGCATGATTCGAGACACAGTCCTGAAGCTGTTGACTCTCATTGCCGAGCCCGTTCCACAGGATGCATTTACATCGGCTTGCGTCGAAGACGACACACTGTCGTCATAGGCACTGCTATAGAAAACCGCATGACGACACAGTGTCGTCATGGGAATCGAATGTGTTAGTACAGCGTTTCTCAACCTGTGGGGCGCGCCCCCCTAGGGTGGCGTGTGAATATTAAAGGGAGGTGCCCGGGCATATCAGAAAAAAACACTTACAACATAGAATAATTTACTAAAAGAAAAGAAAAACAAAATTCTGACATAATCAAAAATAAAATACACATTAACACTGATATAGTAGGTACACTTATAAACAGGACTGTATTTATCAATACTAAATTAAAACTAAGTTTAATAATATTGATTGTTAAAACTAATAATATTTACTAGTCACTCCCTTAAGCCTGCTTTGCCGAGCAAAGCTTGTCGTAACAAGGTTTAATATTTGAAATAGACACTCTCAGTTCTTTTTCTATGTTTAGCTGCGATCTATATTTGGTCCACCAATGAAGATCCGCAAAGGTAGGATGTTGAAAATGGTAGTAGTATACGAAACGCTCTGGTTTCCAGTGCCGAAAGCTCATCGTTCACACCTGGCCAAAATTCAAAGAGAGATCTATTATTAAACTATTTCTTGATTTCGCGTTTGCCGTCTATGAAGATTTCTTCTTCGGCAGTTAACTTCGGGAGTAATTTGAAACGGATTGCTAATCCACTCGTAACTAAGTATTAATCTGTCGTAGGCAAGACAATTTTCAATGGTTATAAAAACTTGTGTACCTTGTAAGTTTTAGCACATTCATCCACATTTGAAAACATTTCTAGGTAAAATTTCTACTCCACAATTCCAATTTTCTATAAAAAGCGTTAACTTTATCACTCGGCTCCAATATATGTGTATTTGCTCATTGGAGCTGAAGGTTCAAGATATTTAGTTTCTCGAATATGTCGACCAAGTAGCTCAATTTCATCGGAAATAAAACAACTCGAAACATCTCGGCTTCCGATCGGTTTTCTTCTTCTAGAAAAACGGCGATTTCATGTCTTAATTCAAAAACACGTTGTGAACATTTCCCACGTTATAACCATCTTGCCTCGCAATAGAATAGTGATGCTGAATGTACTGCACCCGTGTCTTTACAAAGTGTAGAAAAGATTCTAGTTTTCAAAGGTGGTTTTCTATGACTCATGCAATGTGTCCAAATGCACAGTGCGAATTTCTGTTTCACAAGGGCTTGTATACTCTCAAATCGCAATTCTTCCACTCTATATTTGCGTTGATTATATAATCATTTAAGATACCAAATAATGCGAGAGCTTTTGCTTTGATTTCTATGTTTGCGTAGTTCTTCTACTATTGATATGCCATCACAAAATCGAACGTAGACAATAAGATGAGCATCTTTATTGCTGTCCGTTGCCTCATCAAGCTGAATTTAAAACAACATGTCTCGGAACTTACCGAGTAGCTTATGCTGTACAACTTCAGCTATATCACCTATTCGACGGGCAACCGTATCATTTGATAGAGGTATGAACTCCAAACATAGTTTCTACAATTTTAATTGCAGCTAGCAAAATAAGCTCTTCTCCAATAGTGTGAGGCTCCTTACATTTAGCTATTTCATATGAAACTTTATAAGAGGCAAGTAAAGCTTTTTTATTCACAGTCAAAGTTTCTTTAAAAATGAATTTTGTTTTTCGTATGATTTTAATTTTAACTCGAAGAATTTTCGAAGCTCTGTTAACGTACTCACTATGAAGCCTTTCCAAATGTTTAAGTTTATTAGTTTTCATGCTATCTGCTGCAAAAATTTTTGAGCAAATGATACGCAGAGGCCTCTCTTGTTAATTGACTTCAGTACATGTAAACCCAAAATTTCAGTATTCTTGAGATTATTTTCTTGATGTTTTTTTGGAACCTCTCTCGCCTGTGCACTTGTTGATGCTTTACTAGTATCGAAAGCTCGCTTACGCCGACTTGAAACTGTATCCATGACTTGTTATAAATTTACATTTACTGCTGGTGATATATATACTCATATATACAGGGTGATCCATCCATGTGTGGACGGAATATTACTCATAAACAAATACATTCTGGAAAAATCTATTTATGGGATGTTATACACGACATTTGAGGGCACATTTCTAAAATACTGCCCATTATAAAGGGTGTCCGAATTTTGAACTACGTATCAAAGTCGTGATTTTTCAAATAGAATGGCTCAAATTTTATTGCATATTTGGATGAACCAATTCAAAAGAAGAAAATTGATACATAATATGGCGTTTTGGTAATTAGCTACTGAGATATAAGGTGTTTTGTCTAGAAAAACCCCCACTTCGGCAACCCCTCAGTCCGCCATTTTGAAATTTGGAGTGCTGAATTTTGTAACAAAAAAAACTCCAACACCTCAGCTTTCATACTATTTCTTACTTTTTGGAATTTCGATTTTTGCTCATACAGGGTGGTCAAAAACGCAAATCGTAGTTTTTCTCAAAAATTTCAAATGCATCACCCTGTATATTTGTGCAAGTTTGGATTCAATTTTTTATAAGCTTTTTTTTGATGCTAGACACATAAGGGTTTTACGGTTATTAGCACGCCTGTTATGGAACGGCTTAATTCCCTAAAATACCGCATCATCCTTGTAAACAAATTAGCTTTGTGAGCATTATAATAAAAATGTCTTTGAAAATGAATTTTTCTAAAGAAGAAATGGCGAATATGGTGTTTGTTTTGGACGAAGCCCAATGAAATAGTTTCTTATCATCTCGCATTAAATCTTGGCCTCCTAGATCACTATATATGACACCGATAGACTTCTTTCTATGGAGCTACGTTAAGCAAGATGTTTATAGATATCCACCAACCATCATCACCCCGGAAAATATGAAGGAAAGGATTGAGGATGCTTTTCTGAACATAGGGAACACATGCTGAGGGATGTGCAACGGTCATTTATCCAAAGACTACGGCTGTGTATGCAACGTGGTGGAGATGTTTTCGAGCAGTTTTTGTAGATTAAGTCTTGAGTAGTGATAGTTGTTTGTTTATGTTGTTGTTATAGTTGTCTTTTTCTATTACGCTTGAAGCTGAATACTGTTCTGATTATTATCAGTTTATATCAAATCTGTACTCTTAGTGGCAATATGGAACTAGCCCACTATTTGTCTTTTTTTCCATAGATGATGTGATTTTTTTCCTTAATTTTGGTGTGTTGTTCTATTAAAAGCATAATAACTCAAAATCTAGTGATTTTATCTGAATCAAACCTTATATCAAAAAAAGCTTATAAAAAATTGAAATCAAACTTGCACAAATATTCAGGGTGATGCATTTGAGAAGAAGTATAATTCGCGTTTATGACCACCCTGTATGAGCAAAAATGAAAATTTGAAAAAGTAGGTTCTTTTGAATTGGTTTATCCAAATATGCAATAAAATTTGAGTCATTCCATTTAAAAAATCACAACTTTGATATGTAGGTCAAAATTGGGACACCCTGTATAAATGCCAATAATTTAGAAATGTGCCTTCAAATGTCATGTATAACATGCCATAAATAGATTTTTCCAATATATATATATATATATATATATATATATATATACCTGTATATATACTAAGTGACATATAAATCCGAACACCCAGTTTAAATGATTTTATTTTAAGAAAAGTTGGTGAATGTATTTATCTTACTGTAAATAACAAGTGAAAAAATTTTCAGCCTTATCAGTTGGACATTCCGGTTTTTATACTGCTTTTTTTTAATTCACTAACGGTCTAAAAATGAATATTTCAGCCGCAGTAAAGAATCAACGTTGGCGGATTTTGGTTCTTGAAATCCTTTACGATCGGTTACGATGCCTAGAGTACGGAGACCTGTACGATTTCGTCAACTTAGTGAGTTTGATAGGGGCCGTATAGTGGGACTTCGGGAAGCTGGACTTTCTTTTCGGGCAATTGCAGTTAGAGTGCAAAGAAGTGTAGACACTGTGGTTAGGTGTTGTCAGGCATGACTTCGAGAAGGCCGTACGCAAAGAGCAAGGGGGCACTGGACGCCGCCGTAGAACAACTGACCGTGAAGATCGCCGCCTAAGATTATTGGCCTTAAGGGACCGTTTCTCCACTACCAGGTCCATTGAAAATGAATGGTTTGCAGAACACGGAAGACCTATTGGCATGCGAAGTGTTTACCGACGAATGAGAAGTTTTGGCTTGTTTTCATACCGGCCACACTGGGTCCTCCCTTTAACTCGAGAACACCGACGTAATCGCCTTGAGTGGTGCAGACAACGGTCACTCTGGGATCAGGAATGGAACAGTATTGTCTTTAGTGACGAGTCTCGATTTTGTTTAGGCATGCACGATGGTCGTGCCAGGGTTAGAAGGCGACGTGGTGAAAGGAGGAATCCACAGGTTTTTGTTGAAAGACATGTTCATTACACTGTTGGAGTTATGGTTTGGGGTGCTATAGCTTATGGTTCCAGGTCACCTTTAGTCTTCATCAGAGGTAACATGAACGCGTAACATTATATCTACGAAGTTCTAGAACCCCATCATTTACCCTATCTTGACACCCTGGCAGCTCCAACTTTCCAACAAGATAATGCCCGGCCACATGTTGCAAGAGTCACAATAGACTTCTTTCAACATAATGATGTCACAATGTTACCATGGCCACCAAGATCTTCCGGCTTATCCCCAATTGAGCACGTGTGGGATATGATGAGTAGGAGATTGCTCAATTTGCAACGTCCTCCTCAGACTCTAGAAGCACTTCGAGAGGAGTTGGTGGTTGCCTGGAATGAGATACCACAGGAGGACATTGACCACCTGATCAGAAGCATGCCTAGGCGCGTTGGAGAATGCGTAGCACATCAGGGTGCATCCACACATTATTAAAGGTCAAAGGGCTTTAAAGTAGTGCAATCATTTTGAAATTTTTATCATTTACTTATTATGCTTCATTAAGTACTTATACAAAATTTTATTAAAATAAAACCATTTAAACTGGGTGTTCGGATTTATATGTCACTTAGTATATATTCTAATACCGTGAATAATTAACATGCAAATTACAACATTCGCATTCACAATGGATTTTGCACAGACAGATTGACTGACTCGACTGAGACTGGTCAGAATTGCGCAGACGGCCGAGAATGTTCGGAATAACTCGGAACTTTTTGCGAAGAGAGGTATTGATTCCGGATTTGCCAATGCAGCAGATCGGCGTGAAAATAATTATTGAAAATTGTGTCGCGAATGGTAAAAGGTTGAGAAGCACTGTGTTAATAGAAAATACCAGTTGAATCCACTAACTTCTGAAATTCCGTGTTTTTCCATCTACGTAGCACGTATACCGTTCCTGCATAGACAGAACCGATCAGAATGCAGATCACATGCAGGTTGGGAACGGCGGCGGTTGCGGTAGCACAAGTCGCTCTCCTCGGTGCAGTTTGTACAGCCTCGCCGCTCTCCCAGGTAATAGTCAGATAATTATCCCAGGTAGCACGCAGGATAATCCCAACTTTCCGGGAAGAATAAAGGCTTCAGGCGGAAGAGCGTAGGGAAAAACTTTTGTGTAAGTCGCAGCAGCGTCGCAGGCGGCGCGGCGTGCTTTAGCTGGAATCGTGAGGTGAATCAACATTGCCTCGTTTCTTATCTCTCCAAAGAGAACTGCATGATCTGCATAATTTAATCTCTGCGGAAGCTAAGTAATGTCTGGATTTTGGTTAGCTGTTTATTCTAGGCGTTAGAAGAGATACCAGTTTTAAAACCTCTAATTACCTCAGTCATAGCAGGTGAAATATAATGGGACAGTCTCTTATGCAGTAAATCAGTCAAGCACTATGAAACTCAAAAAAAAATAGAACTTGAAGCAGTGGTTAGGTTCACCTGGCCAGAGAAGTGTGCTTTCGTAGATCGAGGGTCAAGGACTTGAGTCACAACACCGCAAGCATACTATACAGGGTGATTCACAAGTCGTGTCCAAAAATGAAACATCATACACAGGACCGCATTTTAAGGGGGGTCTTCTATGTAACCTTTTTTCCTCGAGGGCTTCATTAAAAAGATACGGGGTGTTGAAGTTTGAAAATAAAAAACAATTGTTTTAATATCTTCAAAGCCGTCAACTGGAATAAACTAAAATTTGGTATGCCAAAGTATTGCCCACATTCAAAAGACTTAAAATTAATGTGCACCAGCGGCGGAGATACAGGGCATTAGTGGCATTATTTTTTCAAATAAAAATAATACGCCACTGTTTTCTTCGAACAGCGTGATTTTTCGAATTTCACCTTCAATTTGCTACAAATCGTTACTCTTGTGTTTTTTTTTTCAATAAGTGTTTAAAAAGACCACCATTCTGATGGATACAAGTGCCGCATCTTTTTAATAAAGAAATTGTCTATTCTTTCTCGTAACAACAGTATTAATGTTTTCAGCATACACTAGCGTCCCACAAAAATAAATCCAGGGAGTTCAGATCAGGAGACCTCGCAGGCCAATGTACGGGTCCGTTCCTGCCAATCCATCGTTGTCCAAAATGATTATTTAACCATGCGTTATGTCACGACGAACGTGCGATGGGGCACCGTCGTGCTGGTACCCCATTTGTACTCTCGTTGCTAACGGAACATCATCTAACACATTTTCTATTTAATTCTGTAGAAAAGCTAAGTTTGCATTTAGATGTTGTGACAATACTTGCATAAAATGCCGCACCAGACATTTCTAGAAAATCTGTGTTGAAGCGAGTGGATTCTTACAGAACGGGGATTTTCTAACGACCAAATATGTTCATTATGAGAATTAAAGGTTCCACTCCTCGTAAAAATCGATTCATCTAATCACAAAACCAAATCTATAAAACCTGCATTTTGATTATGCATTTGCAGTAACCATTCACAAAAATTTCGGTCCTGCACTTCTTCGCGAAGTGACAGACATTGCACATTTTGCCGATGGCAATGATTTAGAAGATTAAAATTCTCCTTGAAAGACTTTGGGCATACGGTAAATGGGCTGCAATCCGCCTAGTACTCGTACTAGGATCATCCAACGGCAAACTAATCACTTACAGTTCCTCTTGAACAGTATGCCGGACAGCATGGCCTCTAACTCCAGGAAATTTTGCAATTCCATATTGCCAAAGTCTTAGAAATTAATGCGTGAAAACCTTTGGGGTAGGTTGGCGACTGATAGGAAATCTAGGTTGATATTCTCGGGAAGCCGCTAAAGCAATTTCATTACAGAACCGTACAAAAAAATAATATCGGCTAAATTCCATTTTTCAACAGTCAAAAATGGAAAAGAGAAATTTTTGACTCGACTTTTACAAAAAAAAATGTGGTAGTAGTAACGATAAGAAGCATATAACACATAACTTTGACAAACTATTTTCCAAGAAACGTTGATATCAAGGCCTCCTATTTTATTTTGAAATTAACTATACCTCGGTTCTTCATGAATGATGTGATTTGTTTCATTTTTACGAAACCAGTGCACTCTAGGAAAAACACAAAAGTAATTATTTGTAGCAACCATACCCACTGTCTATCGTTAGAATATTCCCTCGTTTTCAAAACTTCCTAAGTATCAGTCACTGCTATTATACTTACAGATTATGAAACTTACTTCAAAGGATGGCAAAAACGAGTAATTTGTTTCAGGTGGAATTGAGTTTGATTTCCTCTTCTTCTTAGCCATATTATCATGTACATCAAACTGTAGTGATTTTCCAGTTTTTGAAACCGACTAAGTTATCGCTAACGCAAAACATATTATTTACATATGACATTTCACTAACAAGATAATTGGATCGACCACTAGACTACAAAATATATTTATTCTGCGTACTTTCATTACTCACACGAGTGTTAATTATGTCCATTGTTTATTATTTTATATCATAATTGCAGATCTAAATCCATGAATCAGTATCCGAATATAGAAAATTGCATTTGGAAAATTTTACAATGCTTTGCGTTCATCAAGCAGAAATGAAACCAGTGATATCGCACAGATCACCGCACGGAATTTAATCAAAGCGTGCATTGATGCTATGTTAAAACTGTTTCAAAAATATAGTAAAAAGGTTTATCCGGTTATGTGAACTTTGATTCTGATATTATTTACTAGTCACACATGGATAAAAATTGCACAAATATACAGATGAGGCAGTTCTCCTGGAGAGTGATTAAAAAAACAATGGCAATATTTTCTAGACAGAAAGTAGCTCCAAAGATCATACGAAAGCTTCATATAAACGTGACTCCTAAAATGCTCATTTGGCGACATATAGAGTCTGGAAATTTTATTTTTAAAATCATACAAAAATTGTATCTCGAGGGTAGATAAAGATATCGAGAAACATTTTGTACATGATAACATTCAATTGCGTAGAATGTGAGATATTTTGATCCTTACAGAAGGGAAAAGAAACTTATTTTCTACATCACTGGCTTTTCTGAAACGAATTTTATATGTAGTCCGTATAATTAACTTTTGTTCTACTTTGAAAATATACTGAGGTTAGTGAAGTTTGAATCTCTCTAAAAATTGAATCGGTCATTTCAGACACCACTTGATTCCAATTTTTCCAAAATGCTTTTTTTACTGGAAATGTTTTATTAAAGGTATTTGCACAGTCTGGGTATCCACCTCGTAAGTCAATACATTATTTGCCTTTCAAAATAATACCGCATAATCGTCGTTCATTGCGTAAACAACGTACGTCCGGGACAAGTGGTTTTTCCATTTCAAAAACAGTACCCCAGAATATCGAAAAAATCACTAACATCAAAAAGTCTTATATGCTTTGCCGAAATCATTTCTTTGTTTTATTGTTTCCGACCAAACCCATCAACGTATGACTGAGGAAGACCTTTAAATATGTGCTAAACATTTTAAAAAGCTGTCCATATATATAGAAATAGCATTACATGCTCAACACCTTTCGTTGAAAAAATACATTTTGTTGCCTGGTAGTCAACTAGGTACGTGGGTTCTTCTACAACGTGCTGCCGGTTATTGGAAAAAGTTGAACGAGTAAGTCTATAATACGTACATTTTCATGATGGTCAATTCATAGTTTGGTGGTCAAACATTAAATTCGGTTTGACAAGTGCGTTCGGTTCTCCCCTATGTACTTTAAAGATACTAAAACATGTAGGATTACAACACCTGACATATTAATCAGTTCGTAGTTAAGTTTAGTTCTCAGTAATAAGCAATAAAACATTATTCATATGATGATCTTACTTAAGACCACTAACTATATTACCTGCTGAAGAAAGTTCAGAACGGTTTTTCGAACTTTTTCCACTATTGTCAGTAATAAACTATGAATGTTACTCGAAATTTTAGTCTTTAAAAACTCAAGCACTAAGCCCCAAAAGTACTTTAAAACTGGTTCTTGACACTAGTAATAATTTTTTTTTTTTAATTCACGTATATGCTCACCAAGTGGCATTGAAAGGGGGAAGAGTACAGCATATCCCTGCTACGTCTATTATTACCACGGAGGCCTAAACCCTAAACAGACATTGGTACCGTGGGGCTATAGGTGGATACAGGGGACGCCACACGGACTATAGCGACGTAACAGGTGTGTATACAACATGCACACATCTGGCCCAGCCTTAGAGATCCGCTGGGTGGTACCACCGCGTTTAAACGTCAGATACCGTCTACCACCTACGGACAATTACAGTATCCATGGGCAAGAGAAAAATTGTTCTCAAACTGCTCAAATGGTTTGGTCGCAAGAAGAAACGTTTCGGTTTCTAGAATTATTTCAAAAGAAACCGATAATTTGGGATCCCAAACATAAATTCCAAAAAAAAAATAACAAAAAAGTAAACGATGCGTGGATGAAATTACCTCAAGACATGTGCAGACCTCCCGCCGAACTAAAAAATAAGAAACATTCTCGCATGGCAACCTTCCGCCAGCGTCTTCGGCGCAAAAAAACAATCAATGACATTCGGCGCAGGAGAAGACATTTATAAGCCAGTGTAAGTGTATTACGATGTTATGCAAGCATTTTTTTTGTCTTTCTTTTACTTTTCTTTTATTCAAATTAATTGCATAATAGAAGCTCAGTAAGCAAAGACTTCTTGCTGCTAAAACTTCGACGTCCTCCATTGCTGCTAGCTCAAAGACAACTGAACTCACCACGAGAGTGTAAACAGGAAGGTCATTTACCATCGATCACGCGAGGTGCGGACCGAGACACGAGACGAAGCACGAGGCGAGGTATGAAGCAAGAGTGTAAACCGTGTATCAAAATTGGATGTTGCTTACAACGGACGGTCATACATATGAATTGTCACTTCGCTTAAAGCCTAGTTCATATAGACGCGAACCGCGATTGCGAAATGATACTCCTATTGGTCAATTCAGTGACGTCACAAGTGACAGCTTTCATATTTCATTTTGCTTGCGATTAGCAAAATGTTAATCCTGGTGGTCGGGAATCTTAAAAGGCATTTAAATCCATGGAATTTTTGCCTGCAAGTTTTCACTTAATGCAGTCAAACCTGGTTTTGACGCATGCGTAATCCAATATTGTTTGGTTCGCTTGCTTCAATTTCGCTTGTTTTAAAGATACGGCACAGCTTTATCATATTTCTGCGAGAGTGAGCAGTGACTGAGCAGTGAATGAGCAAGTTTGTTTGATAATATTAGATACAGTGCTTACTTCCAGTCTATAAATATGAAATGCTTTTCATGCTTATTCCAGCTGCTGAGTATCTAAAACACAAAGAGAACCAGTAGGTACATACCATGGAAAATAAATAAAAAACACGATTTTTCTTCACGATATAGATCCATGGTATAGATATACTAAATGACATACAAAATGCAACACCGATTGGGAGTGCTGTAACAAGTTTAAGGTCTACTGATACATAGAAAATTTTTTAACTCGTCGCGGCGTTGATTGGATAAGTGATTGACGTCTTCTTGGTGTATTGTATCCCAGGCCATCTAAATTTGGTTTCGTAGAGCCTCCAGTGTGTGTGCAACCTTCCCATCATGTTCCATGGGTGAAAGGTCTAGAGATCGAGCAGGCTCCTGAAGCAGATTTACTACGGACGCTGAAAAAGTGGATCTTGCAATGTTTCCAAAAAGGGAAAGGAAGATGTGATTGTAAATCTTCGTGGATATAGCACTGGACAGTCATGCTATCTCGAATGAACACTAATCGTGACCTGCTGCCGTAAGCAATGGCACCCCGTACTATAACACCCACAGTGCGTTGGAATATCGGACGTTCCGTCTTTCACCACGTCTCCTCCTTACTCTTGCACGACCATCATGTGTACATAATCTGGACTTTTCGCTGAATACGACTGATTTCCATTCCATATTCCATTCAAGTCTCTACCTACTCCATACCAATCGTTGCCGAAGATGCTGTGGGGTCAGAGGTAGTAGGCGATAAAATGTCTTCATTGTTATTCCCCTTCCGACACCATCAAACCACTGGTTCGCAACTGCCCTTGTTGTTGAAAATCGATCTTTAAGTGCTGGTAGCCTCAAGTAACGATCCTGTCGCTCTGTAGTCTGTCTTTGACGTCCAGTACCTCTAACTCGTCGATTTCGGCCTTCTAGGAACCTCGCTCGTTAACAATCATTACAGTATCTTCATTTCGATTTCCCCAATTAGCGATTTCTCTAAAAGACATCCGATTCTACGGCCCCTCTCAAACTTTGAAAGTTCAGTGACATTAGCGCGTCTGCGAACTCTAGGCATGATAATGCAATGAAACAACTGGAACCAGTACAGAAAAAACACTGAATGATGTTCATATTGTTCGGATCCTGATATGACAAAAAAGTACATTTTATCAGCGGATACTTCCATGATAGCAAATAAGTTTTTATCAAAATTTAATAAATAATTCAGGGTTTTGTATGTTATATATCACTTAGTATACAGGGTGACTTCGAAGTTGAGTCATTTATTTTAACAGTGAGTAGATCTGATCAAAAGAAATGTTTTTAACATTTTTCTGGTAAAATTAAAGTAACAAAATTATAGCCCTTTAGAAGTTTGAGTACCGCCCTGTCTCAATAATAATATTATGTGCTCGTGTTTTGCAACAACGGATATAATCCGCCTTATCGGTTCATCACATCGGAACCAAAAAAGCGAAAGAATTTCAAACGCTTATCATGATGTTTTTACTCCAATTTTATGCAGTTGTATTCAGTCAATGTGTCAGTCGGTAAAGCGTGAGTGAATAGTGGTGTTTGTTGCGTGGCTCAAACGAAATAAAAAATGGCACATGTTTACGAAAATGCTAAACTTGTGGACATGATTCTTATTTACGGGGGGGAGTCTTTACAAAAATGCTGCCGCGGCATCACGGATTTATGCGGATCGGTTTCCGAATCGAGTGCAACCAACCCCTCGTGCCTTTGTTAATGTATTACAAAGGGCTCGTGAGTCAGTTGACTTAAGACCTCACAGGGGAGGGCATGCCGGTGCTCCAAGACCGCACGATCAAATACAGGTCCGCACTGAAATACTTGTCGGGAGGATACTTTATAAAACTAGGTAAATTTTTTTTTTATTTTTTTTTATTTTTATACACATATTTTGGTTTATCTTCCTTCTACAATCATTATCTGGAAACTAATGACTCAACTTCAAAGTAATTACTTTTTTGGTACAACATCTATGATTTATATCTCGTTGTGAGGCATAGTGAGAAAAAAGTTTGCATTGACCCCAAACTGATGCTGGCAGTTGGCATGGACAAAGCGGTATCTTGAGTACTATACTGGCAGAGAATGATAAATGTATGACAAAGTAAACCGAAACGATGCGGCATCGTCAACATCACAGTCAACATCGGCATCGCATCGCTAGTGACATGGCATCGAAGTGAGTCGTCAGAAGTTGACGGTGTTTGGCGACGACGACGCTTATCATCTTGTTTGCTGAACGATTATGCGGGTTTCCTTCGCTCCGGCTCGGATGCCTCGATACTCCATCCGCCTGTGCCGATGCCATCATAGCCGTTACGCAGTCACATTACCTTTGAAAGCCAACACGAATTAATGATCAACCCTGCAGCAGCATCTGATACTAATGGCATCACTGCGAACTGAGTGGATTACACAGGCGTTCAAAATAAAACCTGGTGATAGTAAAACGGGTAATATTAGTGAATGGTAATGAAACTTATGTCTACCATTAATATGTTATATCAACACTGATGGTTTTTAATTGCAGGCAGTCATTCAGAGAAATAATAAAGGAATAAAAAGGTTACCTCCCCACTTCGTTAACCTTTGGTATCGCTTTTTCATATAAAGACTAGTCTTAATTATTGCTGGTACTTGTGAGTACCGGCTGGTATGACATAAACATCACTACAGCCTTGCTTTTTGAACTTGGAACCTTGATTGAAGGCTACAAGTACTATTTTAAAATGAAAAATTCTATTGTTTCAAAGAAGATTTATTCATTTTTTGTAAAGGGTTCTGAAAATAAATTATTCTGATATTATATACTTCAAAATTTATGGAGTCTTGCTTCAAATCGGCCTAAGTTCTCCAAACAAGGTCTGTTTTCCACAAAACATTCTATCAACTTATACCAAGATCTCCAAGTTAATTGTTTGAACCTACTTTTTCCTCCACACACAGAACAAAGATAGATGAAGCTATCTTCAGTTTAGGATCATCGTTTTCTTGAACTAAGTAACACTGGTTACTTGGTTAATTTTTCGACCCCTGCAAGGAAGACTATTGTAAATCCGTTATGGTTGAACTTACACACAGGCATTACAAGATTTTCTGATGAATTTATTTGTCAGAAAAATGGCGACCCCATCAAAAATATGTTGCACGTTGCAGCAATTCTTGTATATACAAGGTTATAAATGGTATTACAATACAAACCTAGCAAAAATGACTATTTTTTTTCAATAAGTTTTGTTGTCTTACTATAGTTTTCATTGGATCAATTACAGAAAAAAATACAACACTTGCTCTAGACTTGGTAGGATATGTATTGAAATATTACAGTATTTTTCAAACAAATGGTCGAATCCTCTTTAATGCCAATCTGAGTCACTCAAATTATATTTATCTCCGTGTTCTCCACTATCATCGTTCTCAACTTCTGTATTTTCAGCACTGTTAATATCATGTCCTCTTTGTATTTTTATCTTCCTTTGCTTTTAGATGAAAATGAAAATCAGGTAAGCCTCAGGAAGGCCAGGAGACTGTTTGCTTTTGATTTACAAAGGTCTACGTTTAATTTTCTAACATCTACAAGTACTGGAAGCAAGCTTGTGTACAGCAAAGCGTGTTGTTTTGCGGTTTAATTTTATGATAATCAATGTTACTATCGTGAGATCATCAGCTTAGTCACATTTATATTTTATTTCGCGAAGGGCACTTATTTGTTTTCCATTTTCTCCACAATCACCTTTATATAAAAGTAATGGATCCACCACCAACCGCAGACAGGGCTCTTCAGCCCTTATGAGTACGATATAGGTCTGTGGTATGGGTCTGCATCAGGTCCAGACTTGGAGAAGGGGGGGGGGGAATTGTTGTGCGGTACTCTTGTTGGTGTGAGTGCCTTTTTTATCAAGGTTGAAAATTGACAATAAGAGGTTATATGCGACCATTTTAATTACGAATGCAGTGAGTTTAAAGAAAATGAATAGTTTTATGGCGAATTCTGTCAAAAACCTGACATGAACGACATTGATTTGGAGGTTGCTAAGCAAGAATTTTTAGGAAAACGAAAAAAGTGACGACGAGATTTTGCAGATCGAACAAGTCACCAAGTCACAGGACTGTACTTTGTGGCGCCTTCGTCGGAGGATATGGTTGACAGCGTCTCGATTTGATGCAGTTTTTAGAAGAAGCTGTAAAGTTCTAGTAAACTCCATCATATACTCAACAGTTTTCTAGTAAGGCAATAAAAAAGGCAGTAAAAAAATCATTGAACACGGCAGTTCAATCTTGTGGTTTGTTTATTGATCGCACAAATTTATTTCTGGCAGCATCGCCTCTATCTACCTATTACAGCAGACAAGAAATGTACTTAATCCAGGTATAAGCCTACCTCTTTATTGCTTTGCAAAAACTACCTGATTCCTCTTATTTTGACAGCATAAGATATGATAAGATAATTTTATGACCCTCGTGCAATTGTTACCATATGACCCTTGTAAACATAATTGTGTTTATTGACATGAATAAACGGATTTGAATTTGAGTTCTTGAATTTATTTTACTAAGGATATCAAATCATTTGAATACATTTTTTCTTAGTCGGAATGCACCGTCGCGTCGCTTGAACTGGCAGGACGAAACAGTAGACGAGTTTCGCCCAAAAAACGATTTGCACTTCACAGCTTACGTTTCATTTTTTATTATTTCCAAATTAAACTCTTTCAGCGTGCTAAAAATAAAGTCCTCAGGGTGCTAACGATCCACTTTTTCGATTTTATCCACTAGGATCTTTTTAAAATGTCAAGAAGTTGAGCACAAATAGTAAGCATTTCAACCCACCATAATTCTTGCACAAACTCAAAATTTTGTAAAAAGCTCTGATAGCACCTTAGGCAATTATGTCCTGCTTGTTTCCAGAAAAACATCACAAGCTGCAGAACACAAATTGAAGGTGACGGCGAAATTGGTACATTTCACGGGTCATGAAATTCAAATGAAACTGCAGGAATAAAATCTACCAAATTATCGTTCTCAAGAACATATTTCCTTGAGATATCGATAGGTTCCATAAGTTCCACTCTAAATTCCCCTATACTTGACTGGAGTGATATCCCAATTCATTCTACCCAACGTTGGCAGATTTTCGTTACTTAAATTTCCTGTAATCACTGGGACCAGAAGCTTCTTAATAATAGAACGTGTTTCACTGATATCTAAGATGTAACATTTAGAATCACCTTCCCCCAACCCCCACTTTTTAAGCAGTACATTTTTTTATTCAGTGATCAAGAACCCCTGTAATGTCAAAAACGGAGTTTCAGCAATTGTAACTTTTTCTTTTTTGATTATATCACCCTTGCCATTGGACTAAAACTACAATGCTTTGGCATATTAGTAACCCCGTGTGGAAATTTAATAAAAATCCGAGCGGTTATTTCCAAGTTGCTGATGAGTGATATAGTTTTTCGTGATGTAGATGTCATGTGACTTAAAAAACATAGCATCTCATTTTAGAAATTTTTCGCGATTACAATACGTCCTCGCCACTGGCTTGGGAAGTAAAACGGCTTTAAAATCGAGGAGTATCAGCGATCGCGATTATGAGTACCTAGTTGCAGAACGACTTATCTATGCGATATTATTTGAAATAGGGCCACCAAATTATCTGAATACGTCCTTTCTTAGTCCGTACATTGCGCCGCAACGCTTGGGTTGGCAGCACGAAACAGTAGACAAAATTCGTCCAAAATACGATTTGTAAAGGTTTGCGCGCTTCAAAATTGACGCTTTATTTTTTGATATTTTTGAATGAAATTTTCATAATGTGCTGAAAATAAAACCCTACAGGGTGCTATAGAGCCCCTTTTTCATTTTTTTCACTAGATTCTTTTTAAAAAAATCGTAAAGTTGAACAGAAAAAGTGCGCACTTCAACCCATCATAAAACTTGTGCAAAAACAAAATTTTAAAAAGTGCTCCTATAGCACACTGGGCAAATATCTTCTGAACATACTGTATGAATTTCATTCAAAAATATTGAAAAATGGAGTGTCAGTTTCGAAGCAGCTGAACCCTTGTAAATGGCTTGAAACTCACTGCGTCGGAGCCGCCTTAAACTTTTCTGTTTCGCAGGCATGAGAGAAACAGACTGTGATGCGATAGATTCCGATGCATAGCGTGCAGAAGAGGATGCTATGTTTGAACCTTTTTGTTGTTTTAAAAGAATTCGTCACTATTTATGAACCAAACTTGCCTGGATTTAACACTTCTGCAACTGCAGTTAGCCTCTTTGCATCTGTAAAAATTATTTTGGTTCTTGAATTCATTTTAGTTCGTTTTGAAAACTGCTCTTTTCATACAGCGAGTACTTGGAACGTTTGCGCTATTAATTACCGAAACTACAAAGTATGCCGCGAAAATCATAGTAAGTCAGACATTAGGTCTAACAGTAAGTTAGGCTTTCCGTGATTTTTTGCACCGAAGACTAACCTAACTCAATTTGATATTGTTTTCGCGGGAGCAACCGCCACCATTATACTTACTGTATGTCATCCATACATACTTTTAATTGGGCGAATTTTTGACCCACGTGGCCAGGCTTAGAAAAATCGAGCTCATATCTTCAATCATAGGGTCCTTTGTATTAAGAAAATACCCTACTTGACCTGCACGCATTAAAGAAAATAGTATAACATGCTTTCGATCCCTTGCGTCCTTCGTATTGCTGACAGTGTTTTATTTAACGGCTCAGATTTACTTTTCTGATATCCCGGAAGAAAAAGTAAAAAGGTCAATCCTTCTGAACATTTCGAACAAAAACTAACAGATACATTAAAAGAATTCCTCCCGTAAGATTTCTCATCTAGATAATATCGGCAGTGGACGGAGATCTAGGTAAAAGAGAACAGCGGGCCAAAGCGATTCCGGTTTCAGATAGGATTTTCGGACCGCTCACGGTCATTATTTAAGATAAAAGCGACGTAAGGCTATTGCGAAGTCCGCAGCAATAGCAACTGCAATTGTAAAAGATCGTTTTCGATCTGTGCTGAAGCATAAATTTGAGTATGGAATCCCATTGGCTTTTGTTGGCCGCAATCGAACTTTATTTAAGTGTATTGCCCCTCATGGAGCAGAATTGCCGTTATACATCCTGCTTTGCGGAAATCCTAGAACTTATGTTGGGAGAGCCAAAAGTTTCAGGACTAATAAAGGTTGAAAAAATATATATTGTACGGAAACGTTTCATCATCTTACCAGCATTGGAAGTTGATATTATCTTATTATAGTGGGTGTAAAGTTAGTAGTGGATAAACGGAAGTCAGGACCCCCGAACATATTGAATGTACCCCTATATGTGTGGTCCGAAATTTTATAGTTCAGGAGACATTTGCAATTTTTTTAGAGATGAGCTAAATGCTTAGTTTTAGCAATGGCTGTCACTTTTTAACAGAGCTAATTAGAAATCAACGCAGAACATCTTAAATTCATTTTTTTGTGAAAAATCTCTTCCATCCCTCAACTTTGGAGGGCGATAAAAAAATTGACGTTGTATTTCATTATTGATTTTTTTAAAAAACACTATTTCAATCCATGAAGAATAAGCGCTGAAAATTTCAGCTTGCTACGATAAAAAATCTGCATGTTTGACGCAGGTAGGTATCTACGAGTATATAGTATAAGTAAACAAGAAATTCTATTTTACGAGCAATAGTCCAAGCGACTTGATGGATTTTGACATATGAGGTACTGTTAAATGGAATACAACTAACCATTTAGCTCATCTCAGAAAAAAAATCACAACCTCAAACCTAAAAATAATGTTTTTGTTAGCAGTATCAGACTACGAAGTCGCGGCTAGTGGAAAACAAAACGTCTATGTCGCTTAACTGTCACTGTGAGGCTAGCTCTATTGCCGGATTGAAGCTGACTGTGAATATTTTGGTATTTGCTACGACACTGGATTGCAGAATCGACGATGATTTCGCGAATAAAACTAAGCACGTAACCTTCTACGAATGTCTATTATTAGTAAATGTACAAAGTTGAGTCATTTATTTTAACAGCTTGTAGAACTCGTTAAGAGGAGTTGGATATACCAAAAATCACTACAGTCGAGGTGGAAAAAAAGTAGGGACAATAAGCATGCCATTTACCACGCCAGCCCAAACATTTAACAAAAATCTATGTTGAAAATGAGTTCTTCTTACAGCATGCGGATTTTCTACTGTCTAAACATGATTGTTATGGAAATTGTGGACTCCATTTCGTGTAAATGTGGCCTCGTCTGTATACAAAATTAATTTCGTAAAATGCAGCGCTTGTACTTAATAATGATCAGGATAATACTGTTCTTTTCGTATTGTCTTCCATACTTTACTATGTGAAACTTCAACTTGAGCTGCTATGGCACTAGTACTTATTGTTGAGTTCGTCTTCGACCATTTCTAAAATGTCTTCCCCAATTTGTAACATTTAAGGTTAAACAGGTCTACCAGCGTGACATCATCGTTGTTCTTTTAAATATCCTGTGTCATAAAGTCTAATAATAATAACTAAATTTAAAAACATCCGTGGGGCCGGATGCTTTCTTAAAGGAGACCTTTCCGCATACAACTTGTATGCTGCGGCTGCACTACTTCATTGTTTTCGTAAACATGGTCCATTTTTTCGCACAAAATAATCACACAGGTGAAAGTATAGCACTATTACAAGACTGATACAATTAATCAAACCAAATACTCTTACTGCAAACCATACAATAGCACAAGAAGTTTTCCAAATTTAAATAAACGATAAAATTAGTAAACAAAAAACGATAAGATTTTACACGGCACTACGGCAGTGGTCGAGAATATCTAAAAATCGGTGTAAGAACATTATTTATTAAAATTTTTATTCTGTTACTATTTCTTTTATCATGCAACCTTTATATAGGTGATTTTTGGTACATCAACTCCTGTTGACGAGTCCTAGCATTCAAAATAAATGACGCAACTTTGAAAATACCTTGTTTGCATTTATTTAATGGTCAGGGAATTAGATATGCACCCATCAATGTAATCTGGATTATATTTGTTGGTTGCTCGATGGTTCTTATAATTTTCCAGTCGTATTATATTCGGATACTCATTCTTGAGTATGATAAAAAATTTATACATACGAATGTCCTACGTTTTGTTGAGCACTGGCAGACGAAGGCAATGACTTCACCTTTGCAATTAACAAATTCTGTTATAGAGCTTTAATATTTATCCGCTTAGGCAGAAACCTTAATACTAAGGAAAGACGACTGCTCTAAAATTGTAACAGATTACTTGTTGGCCCGGAATCAAAGGTCGTACCGAACTGTTCTCTCTGATCAGCAAAGTTCGAATTCTGACTATTCCATCTAGCGGACTTAGAACGTGGCGATATCATTCAGGAGAGCTCGGGGAGCAAAGTCCGCTGGCCTATCGATAGAGAAGAGCCAGTTGACTGACCGCCCATCTCTGTGATTTTGATTGTTTGATGGTCACTTCTCGAGATGACTGGTCCATTTGTTCCATAATACAAAGGGTACTGTAACAGTTTTGCAATACAGCTTTATTTATTGATTTCGTTCACCACATTCAATACACTTCTTTATCTGCCAAAACCAGTCCTTAAACCAGCTGTGCCAAGTGTACGGCACACTCGTCCCAAGTCCTCAGAAGGTCCTCACAGCTAGACAACTGTTTTTCTTTTAGCTTCATTTTCACATGCGGAAACCGTGCAAAGACGCAGGGAGCAAGATATGGACTATAAGGAGGGTGCTCAATACGTTTCAATCCAGTAGTGGTCAAATACTCGGTGCAGGCTTTGGCGCGGTGAGCTGGAGCGTTGGCGCGGTGGAGGTACCAAGTGTCCATTCTTGACTTTGGCCGCCGGTTTTTCATAGACTCTATCATTTCAGGCAGGCACTGTCTCGTGTACCACTTAACTGTGACTGTCTTCTGTGTGTCCAAACCGACGCTCCACAATCCCGTTCTTTTTGTAAAATACAGCGATCAGTTTTTCTTAACAGATCGGGATTTTCTGACAGCTCATCATCCTCATCAACAAAGACCCAAACTTTGTTTTGAGCCTTGGTCGGCACATCGTAATAATCGAGCAAAGTCTAGTCATATGTCACAATGCTGTTCACATACCGAGAGTGCCCCTTATCAAACATTTTCAGCATTTTCGGCGCCAAGTCGTACAACGAGTCTTCTGCTGTTCCATCAGACTATGCGATACCCAGAGAGAACAAAGTTCACTTACGTATAAATGGTCATTGTAGAATTGAATGAATTGCTGGTGCATGAGGGTCTAAGGTCTCCTCCATCTGTTGGTATGTCACTCTCCGGCCTTCGCCAAGCATTTTCCTCGCAGCAGTAGTGTTTTCCTCTGTTACTGACGTTCGCGGCCTTCCTTTCCTCTCAGCGTCCTCCAGAGTGAAATTGCCCCTTTGAAATTCTCTGTGCCACCTGAATGAAGTCGTACCATAATGACAATCATTCTTTAATGCAAGCGTCATTTTATCTAAGCACTGATCTATGCTTAAACCTCGCGTAAAGTTATACCGTAAAACTGCCCTTATCTCACTACCGGACCAAGACGCCATAGTCCACATCTTACACTGTCAATAGACGTGCTTCTGGCGGCTACTATGCACTCGTGGTCATGTCTCAACATGCAGTAATATGCAGCCTCCTGCATCCGTCTGTTAAGTCATATTGCAAAACTTTTATAGGACCATTTGTAAATGTTATTCCTATATCTCATGGACCTGTTCGGTGAATGCAAATGCAAATGCCTGTTGTCCCTCTTGGCCAAACATGCGCATGCTGCAGCTGTCATTCACATTCTCGTGCAGTCGTGCATCGATGTGCGCGCCCCTCTAACTGCATTACTATAAATTAGCGCGTGATTTGTGTGCTATCACGAATTGTAGCAACCACTACAACATGCTGCCTGCCATCACTTTAAATACACGCGTCATGTTAACGAGCTACTTCGATGGAACTGATTCGCCATAGGCTACCGTTAAGGTAGTTCCAAACTTAGTTAGTTAGGTCATTTTCGATTAGCATCTGAGAGTAAAAAAAGTAACGGATGATTATTGGCAATATCAAAGCCAGGTCATATTAGTTGGTACGCTGATTGACTTGACGTCACTTTGTACGCAATAACGCACTGACTCAATAGATAAACAGTTCGACCGATTTTTAAGTTTAAAATTAGCTGTGCTAGGAATTTTACTTATTGTGGATTTAGGAGGTATGACGCTCCGTATAAGAATCGTATCGCTTCAAGTGGATCTGATCCTGTGACAAACCGGCGCCGTTTCCTGCTTGTTTCAATCATCAGCATGGTGCAGGTCTTGGAGACTGAAAGCAAGCATGGTTGCCATTTTTTTACTCTTCGTGTGGGCTGAGAAATCTGATACGCCAGAAGGTCTTTCTGCATCTTCGACGTATGTATTGAATGTATCAATAAGCTGTCTGGATATTTGTGAGCCTGTCCTTTTTCCACCGACAAGCCACCTGACGTTTATAGTTCTATGAGGTCTCCTTTCAACTGAGTCGTGCTTTGTACAGTGTGTACTGAAAGTTAGAACTTTCTTTTTTAGAAACAACTACGTTTGAAATAACAAACCTAATGTGCGTTAAAGCAGCACCGAAGATGTAAACAAGAAATTGACGAAGAATATTTACTATTCGTTTCATGAGTAATTTCAATATCTGTCCGTTTACACGTTTTGCTCGTGAATACGGCCATTCGATTGGAAAACACGTGGTTTTAAACTTGTAAATTTGCAACAGTTGAGGCTTTCTAGGTCCTTGACGTCCACCTCAAAGGGCTTTGCACAATATAACTCCGGATGGAAACATCCAGAATAGCAATTTGAACACTCTCGCGGAGTAATAGTGACGTCTTGAACAAGCTCACGAGAAACTAACATTAAATCAATTACTACGTTATTCCTGTTAGGTCCAGTTTTTCAGTCGCAGGTTAACAACGACCTTGATCTCAACTTATAGTTATCTACTAAAGAGACCAGCTATGTGGAAACTAGAAAGGCTGTGATTAAATGGCAATACCTGATGTTCATTGACACATACTTTGGCGTTTATTCAAACATTTACAAAATCATATCAATTTATCGATAGATATATATTAAATCTGAAATATGTTTATGAATTACGACGTGATTACGTATAGCAGAGGCGAAAAGGCAAGAATAATCCACCATCGAACGAACTACTTTGTCGTATTTGACGACCTGGGTCTCCTTGCAAGATTTCGACTTACAAGAAGCAGAACTTTTCTCTTTCCAGGAAACTGAGTCGCTTTTTTTGCTCTCTATTAGGTATGCTTTTTGTTTTTACTGGTCAATAAACAATCATTTCCTCATCTTTTGAGAAATTTTGAGCTCTTTTTGATGTTCTGTTTCTCCTTGTTAGAAAAGAGTTTTTCATAAATTTTAGCAACAGGAATAGGCGTATTTTTTTGTCCGCTGCTGAAAGTCTTTATTTTTGGGTTGTGGATTATAGAAGTCATGTTAAAAAAAGGTGACAAACACGATATTTAACAGACATTTACAAACCTAATTGTATTTTTAGCGTATTTTTTTTAAATATGTAAGGTTGTTTAGACATTGCATTTGCCAACTTCTTCACTACCATTTCTACAATTCCGTCTATAGTGTCTACTACTAAAAATTTGTACAATCAGTATTTGAAAAACATTACCTTGCTTCACGCAGTTCTTTTTTCAAATGTGGACTATTTTATATTTATATTTCAAAAGAGACGAGCTATCATTGTATGACTCGTATGACGGTGTGAAGGTATGACACAAGACCCAGACGCCGAGCGTACAAGACGCACAGAACACGATACCTGAGAACCACAGGCGGATGCAACATAAATATATGATGAACTTCTGGTACGTCAACTGGCGCTGTGCAAATACTTGAAAATGCATTTGCGGGCAACTACAAGTTAACTTCCTGATTAAAGTTAACTGGCCAGAAAAAAAACCTATAAAATGTCATCTTGCAGACTAGGTAGTTTTTAGTGTGCAAACAGCCATTCCAAGTTTGCTCTCTAGAATCGTTGTGAGCGTCCATCTATGGAGGAATAGCTTAACTACACGCATTGTTGGTTGCAAACGTTTTGTGAAGCCGAGGAATCTTTAGTTTACATCTCTGAGAAGAAAGTTGGTTGAATAGCAAGATCACATCTGGATGATTCTGTGTAATTTGTTTTGCATGTGTATAAAGTCTGTGATATTTGCTGTGTGAGAAAATCACTACTGAATATGCTGCCAATTAAGTATATCTATTAGCTGCGTCCTTTCTGAAGACACGTTATGTTCGAAGTTATAATTACGATTTTTTACATTTTTTTACTGTTAGCATGTATATGAAAATGTACAGTGAATATAATTACTTCTTATCTCTCTCATTTTTTAAATTCAGCAAATTTGAATATGATATAATTACCAGAATGGATAAGAAAAAGTGGATGCGCAACTAATTTATAGCTTTGAATCTCAAGTAAGTGGATTTGAGACAAGAATCCATTGGAATTATCATCAATACATTTTATTAGCACACAAATCCTGACTATGCACCTATGCATTGCCGTTACGTCCAGTAATGCTATCTCTGAAGCAGGTGTTACATTACATCAGAGCCAAACGTTGATAACTGAAGCCTCATGTCGCTTAGGCAACACTTACAATGCAAAACGAGTTCACAACGTATCCATCAGCTAGTGCTAAGTTAGCATCTTGTAGAAAAACCTACATAATGTCACAAAAAAACAATATAATTAAAAAAAAATCGATATAACAACACTTTTCAATATACGTAGTACCCGTGAGGGCCTGAGAATGCCATTTTTTGTTTTTCAAATCAATTTATAAATGGACTAATTTAACATACACACCGCGCGGTTTACCACAAAACATGATACCGTTGCAGGATGCAGGGTAAGGTGTCCCAGCCTATGAGGGCAAACATATTTTTGTTCTAAAACTCAAAAAATAAATATTATTGCGATCGGGGAACATAATGTTCTTTTAATGATAAGTATCCAAGAAATATAAGATACGAATAAAGCAGTGTTTTATTTGTTGAATAAGAATTAGGTTTTGAAATCCATTCATGGTTTCCCTATTAACTTTCAAATTCAAAGTTTGACCCAAAGTCAATCCTCAATCGTTCCCCGATCGCAATAATATTTATTTTTTCTGTTGTCAGAGTCAAATGGAAAAAATTAAAGGTTATTCTTTCATTTATTTGGGATACCCTAATGCAGGGTCGGGCTGACCCATTCAGATTCCTTCGAAACTTAAGGCGTTGGCGAATCTACTGGAAATCTTTGCTTATTGTTGCATGTAAAATCCGTACTTTAGTATTGGCCATAAAGACTGCTGTTAGTTTTTAGGTTATTAAGAGTGTAGGACAGTATATCGCAAGAATATTTACCCACTCACATAAATCTTATGAGTATTACTAATCATATTAGCAAATTTCCCCGAAATAATTGTAAAGTCTGGTTTTAAGAGTGCAAGTTGTTCAAGGGGGTATTTAAAACATGGACGCATAAAATGGGTGAACCAATTTTTGAGGAAAAACTTATTTGACAACAAAGAATAAGAAAACGTGTTTTTTAGGATTGAATCGGAAGTGTTGACAGGAACGACAAAACTTTTCATATCAGATTTTTAGGTATTTATGAGACCTTCAAAATGAGACCACACGTAAAAAGATCCGACTAATAGCAAAAATGTTATGATCCAAAAAACTAGTTAAAATGCAGGTCTTGGAACATGTTGGTAATGCGTCAAGAATTTCACGCAACTACTTAAAATTCTTCAAATCCGTAGGATTAATACTTCTAAATAACAACAACAAAATTGGAGTACATTGGTCAAATAGTTTTTTGAGAATTTTTAATTGTTTATACCAAAATATCTGTTTTCCGGCCATCACTACTAGTTTATTCAGCAATATACAGGGTTCATTCAAAGAGCATTTAATAGCAAAATACACGTATTTACCGTGCCGATATGAATCGCAAATTATTCCGAAAGATAAATGTTATTTTTATGCGAAAAACTTAAGGTACGTTTTTTCTTCTAAACAAATTGAAACATTTCGTATTTGTGAGTAATTGAACAAATGTGGTACGATATTCGAAAAACATTCGTTACTATATACATTTTAAATCAAAGCGGATGTATCTATAATCTTTTGTTGCGAATTACAAATACGAAATGCTTGAATTTGTTTAGAAGAAAAAATGTAACCCATCCTTTTTGCATAAAAATAACATTTATGGTTTGCGATTAATATCGTGTCTTTTGCAATAAAATGCCCTTTGAACCAACCTTGCATATTGCTCAGTAAGCTAGTAGTTATGGCCGGAAGACAGGTGTTTTGGGATAAACAATTAGAAGTTCTCAAATAATACTCCACCAATCTACTCCAATTTTGTTGTTGTTATTTAGAAATACGAATCCTACAAATTTGAAGAATTTCAAATATCTGCGAGATACCATCGTCGCATTAGCAACAAGCAACCTGCAGTTTGCCTCGGTTTTCAGCCATTACTTTTTTGCTATTAGTCGGATCTCCTTACGTGCGATTTCATCTTGTAACTCATAAATACTTAAAAATCTTATATGAAGAGTTTTTTCGTATCTGCCAATACGTTCGATTGAATCCCAAAAAACACGTTTTCTCATTCTTTGCTGTCGATTAAAAAGTTTTCCCACAAAAATTTCTTGTATTCATTTCATGTATCCATGTTTTGAAAGCCCCCTTGAACAACTTGCAGCAATAAAACCAGACTTTGTAATTATTTCGCAAGCCAGGCGTATTTTCGTCTAATATGATTAGACTATATTAAACATGTTGGGTGTTCCTCTATCGTAGGATTGGGATCAATTCCTATTAGGTGTAGACTAGCTTTAACAAAGTTAATTTGGCTGTGCGATCGTAAACTGCACTCGAACATATCCCGACCTTTAAATATGTGTGTAATGCAAATGAGGTCTTTGCTGGTGTCAACCGGAGGCAGCAGCACAAACCGACCGACAGAGTGCCCTCCCGCTCCAGGTACGTACGGATCGTTAGTTCTCATTGTCACCGATGGCGCTCGTGTAACTGTGGTAGTGGTCTGCTACGTCCGCTACGAATATACAAGCACTTGTGGGATGTATTTGAATTTCGCCCAATTATTCCAGATACTGGTTAATGTTCAACCTCCCACTCTAACATTGTGTTAACCAGTGAAATAATGGAGATTAGTTTCAATGAACTTTGGATACTGAAATACATCAACGTTTATTGCAACTATTGGGTTACCGCACACACTGAAAAAATCCTTTCGATTCAAGAGCAATTATTTTGAATCTTCGTAGTCCTCGTATATGTTATGTACACGACTCTGACAATTTACCTTTTTTCTTTGTTTATTTTCTGCATTTTTAAGAGAGCTGATATGACGTAATTAAATGTTTGTATTGATAGTTATAAAAAAATAAAACGCTATGTTTTTTACTATGGGAAATCATTTAAATACGCTGACGTCATTATTATGGGTTTTTAGGTTTACGCGGCATCTTCATTAGGGTGCAACCTGCGGTTTTGTTTTTATAAAATATTTGGGTTGCGTTATAAAAATAAAGTCGTATAATAACAAACTTCCGTGTCCTTACTTTTGTTACTCGTGAATTATAAGCTCAGTTCTAATATTTTGTGGCAGAATTAAAAAAAAAACTTCTGATAATTCGATTAGTAAGAATAAATAAAGTAAAGCTCCTAATGTGCAGGATGATTCACAAGCCGTCACCTAAAATGAAACATCATGCACAAGATCGCATTTTATCTTCTATGTAACATTTTATCGTCGAGTGTCTCATTGAAAAGATACAGAGTGTTGAAGTTTAAAAATAAAAAACGTTTTTTTATATCTTCAAAACCGTCAACTGGAATTAATTAAAATTGATGTAGATTTACCTAAGTATTGTTCACATTAACAGTCTTTACTTAAAATTAACGTGTACCAGTAGCGGAGATACAGCGGATTAGTGGCATTATTTTTCAATATAAAACCAGTACATCACTGTTTTCGAATTTCAACTTTAATTTGCTACAAATAATTACTCTTGTTTTTTCCTGGAGTGAACTGTTTTCGTAAGAATAAAACTAATTAGATCATTCATGAAGAACGAGATACAATTAGTTTCAAAATAAAATATGAGGCCTTGATACCAACTTGACGTTTCTTGGAAAATAGTTTGTCAAAGTTATGTGTTACATGGTTGATATCGTTATTACTACCTTTTTTTAAAGTCAAGTCTAAAGATTATTTTTTCCATTTTTGAGTGTTGTGAAATGGAATTTAGCAATGATGAGTACGCCGATATTATTTTTGTGTACGGGTTCTGTACTGGAAATGCTTTAGCGGCTTTTCGGGACTATCAACGTAATTTCCTATCAGACGCCAACCTACCCCAAAGGTTTTTACGCGTTCGTTTCTAAGACTTCGGCAATATGGAATTGCCAAATTTCCCGGAGTGAGAGTCCGTGGTGTCCGACATATTGTTCAAGAGGAACTGGAAGTGATTCATTTGGCGTTAGATGATCCTAGTACAAGTACTAGATGGATTGCAGCCCAGTTACCATTTCCCCAAAGTCATTTTCAATAGCCAACTCTTTATGCACGTATTGCCACAACTTTTAAATGCAATCTCATACTTAGTTTTTTTAGAGAATTACATAGAAAGCAGCACAACGGTGCCCCACCCCATGTTCGTCGTAATATTAGTAGAAACTGACATTCACGACATTGGCCTGCGAGGTATCCTGATATGAACCCGCTGGATTTATTTTCGTGGGGCGCTTTTAAACAACTATGCTGAACAAATTAATACTATTGATCATTTACAAGAAATAATAGATAATGTATTTCATCAATTTCAAGTCACAGCAAATTTTTTCTTTATTAAAAAGATGCCGCACTTGTATCCGTCAGAGTGGTGTAAAATAAAGCTTTGATTATCTAATTACTTTTTTTTTATTTTTACGAAAACAGTGCACTCTAGGAAAAAACACGAGTAATTATTTATAGCAAATTGAAAAACAGTGGCGTACTATTTTTTTACTTAGAAAAATAATGCCACTAATCCCTTGTATCTCCACCACTGGTGCATGTTAATATTAAGCAAAAGCTTTTGAATGAATGTGGACAGTACTTACGTAAATCCACATACCAAATTTTAGTTCATTCCAGATGACGGTCTTGAAGACCTTAATTTTTTTTTATTTTTAAAGTTCACTATATGTTTAATGAAGAACTCGAGGAAAAACTGTTACATAGATGACCTCCCTTAAAATGCGGTCCTGTGCATGATGTTTCATTTTTGGTCATGACTTGTGATTTTGGAGATGTGAAGAGATACGAAGTCTGGAACGTTTTAAATCACTATATGTATCAGAAAGCGCCAACTTAATATTTTACAATTCAAATTGTTTTCGGAAATAAATCAATAATTCCTAAAATCATCACTACTATCTGCCGCATGTACGGATCTGGCAATAAAAACATTATTGAAGAAGGTAATAATTGTACAACAAAAAGCACCATTTCAAAGGTATACAAAAACCCGATTCCGTGAAACGTTTCAAAACTATATATATATATATATATATATATATATATATATATATATATATATATATATATATATATATAATTTCAAACTGATCATTTTAGTTAATTAGATAAATATATTATTTCAACGATACTCATGATGTGCTTGATTGACGAAAAGTAATAAACTAATAGCAGCATAGCAAACTGTCTCTTTTCTCTTCACATATTTGACCTGTGAGATTAAACTTCTATCAAAATATGTACACTGATCCTAACTGGTAGCTAAAAGATACTTCAGTGTACCTCAGCGGTTTGAATAGAGACGAAGACACAACAAGCCTATATTCGTATAAGTTGACTTTCCTTTGAGATTATATGCATTTGTTACCCACCAATGAGCCATATTATTGCAAATCTTCTCTCTGGCCTTAGGTCAAACTGTTATTCTTTTTTTTTAACACGCTTGCAATGCAATAATTTGGCGATGTGTTACTCATCGCCATTCCGATAGCCACATTGCCGTGGCTTGTAAAACGGTTGGGAAGTGGGGACGAATTCGGTTTTCCTCCAACAATGAATGTTTGATAGTCCGGAACGGATTCTCACAATGAACCAGATCCAACATCACATCATTAATTTGTTTGGATGAATTTATTTGACAGGTTCTCATAGTTGGAAATAACTGATTGTCTATTTGATCGACCTGATCTATTTAATCCATTTGTTGACTTTTTTCGGAAGAGGCTAACTTATTATTTTTTAACACGCTTTTATTAGCTTGGCCTATATGTGTGTATGTAACGGAATATTTCAGCATAATTTTCACCAATTTCCAGCAGTTTGATTAATTCCAAACATCGCACACGTTTCAAGGACCGATGACAATGCAGTAATTTGATAACAGTTTTCCATTATCCTTATTAGGACTGCGAGGATTGATAAATTCTTTCATAGATCCTCTGTAGGGAAGTAAGAGCGTGCAGTTTCGGACTTACTCTTTGTTGGTTAGGGTACTCGGCACAGTACAATGAAGGCAGATACTTTTTCAAGGTAGTGCATTCTCACCTTGTTCATTGCGGATGTTCCCATCAATCCTGAGTTGGGCTTCGGCTCGCGACTGTTTGCTGCTGGACAAGCTTATGTAGCACTAAGGGCCAATTTCACCAACAACAGTCCGTTATTCCCACCTATAGGGTAACAGACCGTCAAATACAACGAATGAGCTTCAAGTTCCAATCAACAAATTTTAGCAACCAATAGCTATGAAATGTTGAAAACAAAATACTGTCAAAGCATGAGATGACTAGCTTGTCATTGAAACATCACCAGCTTATTGAATATTAAGAAAATACATATAATTCAGTCAAAATTTAAAGAAATGTTGGATTTTTGAATAAAATTCATGTTTTAATTACTATTGTTGATTTCTTATTCATGTTTACATTATTTTCTTCAATTGAAAAGCGATACTGGGTGTTTTTTCCTATAAACCTCTTGCAGATAGCCATTAAGCACCTACTTGATGACAGGCTCTACCAAAAGATATTGCTCGTTTCCAAACATTCATTCATTTACTTGCCGTTCATCAGAACCATTATGGCACCTTAGACTGATATTCCCACAAAACCATTCAGGTTTTTTGATATCCATACATCCATGAAGTTGAATATTTTTCGTTGTTCAGGAACCGAACAAACATCCACACTATATTCACAGCGATTAAGAAATTCCCAAATATATGCCTTAAAGCTACCAGCAAACATAAAACCTACAAAAAAAACTACAAATTTGCCATATTTTTCTTTTTTCACGAGTACACATTCTAGGTTATATTTATATTAGACATTATTTGAATACAGCTGATTATTGCATTTCAAGGAGTGACACATGTGTGGGATCTGTCAACTCTTGGTACCAGTCACAAAACATATACTCTGAAGGTTTAATTCCATGCTATTCAATGACAACACGGTGACTTGTGTGGTTGTCAGCGGCCATTTTGTGAGGGTGCGACAGGGTTGCCAGATTGTGGAGTAATATCCCGTTTCACCCTCCTGGTCCCAGTGGAGTAAGTTGAACTGTTGAAATATACTCTACTATGCTTTATAAGACTATTCGTGACATTTTTCCCAAAATCATTGCACAACACTTGAAAAAATGCAAATGAAAATTTAAAATTATTTCCATGACGCCGCAAAATAGCTCCGTCGGTACCTTGGGTTATACATCTTGACAGTAGGGATGTTCGATACGATCCTATATTTAGAAGTATCAATACATTTCACGAGTATCGTCATCTTTCGATCCGGACTGTGTCAGAAAGAGTGACTGCCATTTGGCTGCGACATTACCCTGCCAAATCAGACATATCTTTCATCATTTTCAGATAAATTGTACAAAATCTTTAGATTTGTGAAGTTAGCGAGTTTCACTTCATACGTTCTTACCAGACATGCCCAAATCATCAGTTGCTGCCGCGATATTCATCCCGACCACTGCATCCCCACGGCTAGGCGACCTGTATGTTAAATTTGTATTGATAGGGCAGCGGGTTATGCTATAAATCATATATCACAGTGTTTGTGCACTGATTGCAACGGTTAGATGATACCAAAAATATTTTCATAAATAGGAGATCTTTCCCATTCCGGATCGAACAATCCACCAAAGATGCCTATAATCATGATACCTAGTAAATTTACATGAAAAATCCCCTGTATGTAGGTATATAAGAGCTTTCTTATATTTGTTCATCAATTTGATGATACAACACATGTGCCAAAAATGATCATAATCAGTATAGTAAACTATGATGAAGGTCCACTGTATGTAAGAATTTTCAGATACTTCATTTGCAATTTGACAACAGACCATGATGGTGTTCACATTTTTCAAATATTCTTCAAGAAGTGTTATCAGTCTAGCTCCAACTATCATAGTAATATGTTTGTATTCCTACTTTAAATTCAAAACCAGCAAATGTAAAAGATTCATGCACCCTTCACCACGGGACGTGATCGTCGTTAGACTTGGCAACCCTGCGAGTGACAGATAGATAACTCCACCAGTGAAAAAGGCAAACAATAAACATTAATAGTTTTTATGATATTTGGACTTAAAAAAGACATTATTTGTGAGACATTTTTCATAATGTCCATAGGAATTGCATTATGCATCAGGGAGATGTATGGATTGACACGTCTTAAGGTAAGTACTCACTTGGAGACCACGTTGCGCGATTTTCTTTAGGTGGTCTAGAGACCGTCTAGACTTGAGACATAGACATGGTGTAGAGACACCGATCTTTGCCTCGTCTAGCGTCCACACTGTGATGTGAATTTTTCTAGTCTCATCTTCGCCAACCACCATGGCGGACCTTGCTTTGTGCGCAATGAGTGCCTGTTTAGTAATACTTTCTAGTAAAAAAGCGCGAAAACGTAAAAAACAGCAGATACCGCATGCACTTGTTTACAAAGCGAGAGAGGGACTGGGAAATGTCTCGTCTATAGACGCGAGTTACTCACTATCACCTTGTTGCGCACCGTATCCCAACGTTGCATCAAGTCTCCCATTTCAATCGGGAGACTTGAGACCTGCGATTTTTAGTTTCGCAACCGCCCCGTAGACCGGATTTGGTTTATAGACATGTCTACCGAGACATACTGAGACAACTTTAGACATGTCTCTGAGACCAAAAGCGCGAGACATGACTACTAGTGAGTACTAGGCTTTACACATATTATCTGTGTTTTAGAGTGGAGAGAACAATGTTTTTATTGCTTTGAAGAAATTCATTAACCCATAAATTAATAACTGGTTACTATTATGACGTAATGGAAGATGAGGAAATGGATGGAATGTATTTTATATTCTATTTTCTTGCAAAATACAGACAAATCCACACTATTCAACAGGTATGTAATGATAACAGTATATTGAACTTAAATTCGAGATTGGCATGCATTAACAAACGTCCAAATCTGCTGCCAAATTTAACAGCTAGGAAATCGACCTATTATTTGCCGCATTTCTATTGGCTTTTGGGGACAACTGATTGTTAAATGTAAATTTATATCACAAATCAAAATACATGAAAGTTGACCTGTTTTCTCTGTACAAACGCATCATGTTGGAATCAAAAAGTGGTCTTGTCTATGATACAGTCGAAGTTTCACGATTTTATTCAATATTTTAATAGAAATCACTGATATTCTGAGACCTTGGACAGCTTCGGTCAAATTGCATTTCGGTAAGGTATTTTCCCATTGGTCCATAGTATTAATGTTGGTGAAATCGACCCTTAGTCATGCAAGATCTTTAGACGGTATTCGAATTGAAGAACTTGATTGCTCTAAGTTAACAGGAAAAACCCCATGCAACAGTGAAGCTTTAAATGAAATTATATAGAAATTAATAGATTACGAAATGATTCGTAACACATTTCAATACCACGTACCCACAATAAACTATTTGATAAATCGAACTAAAAAGTGAAAAATAAATAATTGTTTAAAAAAAACAAAAAACACGTTTTACTAGCTAACCGAACTGAAAAGTAGAAAATAATTTTTAATTACAAAGAGCTTATATTACAGTAGTAGATGGTCGAACAATCATAATTAATCACCTGAAAATAACATTATAATAAAATTTCAGTTATTAACAGAATAGTTCAATTCAGAGTAAAAAGTGGGGTGCATTTTACTACATTTTCATAGCTCTCCTCCCATGGATAGTTGCCAATAGAATGATTGTAACTTGATATATCAAGCACCCCACCCTTTTTACTCTGAATGAATTATTCTGTTGATAACTAATAATATTTTGACGTCATTAATTATGATGGATTATTCGACCATCTACTACTGTTATACAAACTCTTTGTAATTAAAAATGATTTTCTACTTTTTAGTTCTGTTAACTATAAAAACCTTTTATTTTAGTGTTTTCAAACTATTATTTATGACCGAAGGTAGAATGATGAACTAAGGTATATTTTTTGGTTGTAGCCGAAGCCGAAGCTTCAGTCGGACCATAAACCTTTTAACCTTCAAATTCACTCTCCTTAAAGTTGGATCTGACATTTAAGCATCGTGCAAGTTAGTGCGGTAACGGTGACGGTCGTCCGCGTCAACACACCACAACAAACTTGTTGAGCGCACCAGTGGAGCAAATGTCATTATCTCTTTTAAATTTTTAAATCCGCTGGGTAATCCGTCAAACTTCCACTTTTCCTGCGGATGTTATTCGCAGAACTCATTAACAAGGTCGCGCGGTGGACTAATGGTAGACACTGTACTAACCTAGTTGCAGTGAGCTGCGCGCGTTGGGATCTCATACTAGGATTATCTTTTTGTTGGCTGTGTTTATTGCGATTCTCGGTAGGCGGTAGACGGTCTCAGACCGCCTAGCGTGCAGGTACCACTGGCAGGGTTATTATGTAGAAAAATTATATATTGTCAAAAAGAAAACCGACAAAATCTCAACTTGCTGGTTACATGACAATGACCATGCTGCAAGTCATTTCGCCAGCATGCTTTGTTGATAGTCTGTAGCGTATATCTAGGAGAAAATGTGACAGAAAGAAAATTGGTTGAGTAGCAAGATCGAATCTGGAAGATTGTGTGTATTGGTCTGCATATGCATGAAATCAGTGATATTTGCTATGTGAGAAAATTATTATTAAATATGCTGTCCAAGAAGTATATCTGTGTTATCCTTTCTGGAGAGAGGTTATGTTCAAAGTTATAAATTACGATTTTGACCGATTTCTTTGCCTTTTCAAAAACAGTGAGAAGCATTACGGGAAATCATCTGTGCAATTAACCCACAGCACATCTCTCTCATTTTTGAAATTCAGCAAATTCATTCAGGACGGAGCATGCATCTCAAGTAAGTTGAAGTTTGAGATAAGACACCAAGAGGAGGATTATAATCAACACGCGCACACAAATTCTTACTAAGCACCTAAGGACTGCCGTTTCCTTCCAGATATATTATACAACTTATAGCTTAGTCGTCTAATAATGCCATCTCTGAAGCAGATGTCACATAGCTCAAGCGTCATGAGGTTTAGGCAACACGTACGCAACGAGTGCACCTCAAGTAAACAACAGCTTTTTCGAAGTTGACATCTTATAAGAAAACCTACGTAATGCCACAAAAAACGTATGTAAGGTCAAAAAAAACTGACATTTTCAATATACGTAATATCCCTGCCGGTGGATCTCTAAGGTGTGGCCAGAATCATGCATATACACTTGTGTAATAAAAATAATAGTATGACATCAGAATAGGAAAACGGAACGTCAATTCTAGGACGGATTTCACAAAGTGCATCACTTTTCTGCTCTTACAGTTTTCATTCCACAAATGTTTCGTTCAGTCCTTTTAGAAGACGTTCGTTTCCATTAACGTCAGCATTGTGTACGTGAAAAGGAGAGTCAGCATTTCTGAACTAGACATATTCCGGATACAGTATATCACTGGCGCTTCCAATCAAGATACGCACAATCAGTGGCGGAACTAACCTCACACCCGAAAAAGGAACCATTAAAAATAACAATTCACAATTGGCAACTGACTCACCTGAACGTGGCTTACATTTCAGCATCGGCTCTTTTAGGACTGTATCATCAGTCGTTTCTACAATTAATTGTAGGGCGCCTTTATATCCTCCTTGATTTTCATAGTTTTTTACTAGTTTCGCATTAGCGCTCTACTTTGAGGTTATGTCACAAGTATCTATTTGCATGCATGCTTTTGATTTGGATCATCTGTTTTATCAGCCTGAAATTTCCTACAAGTCAAAAAGAAGCCATAACCTCACAGTAAGGGACCGCTCACGCGGACAAGCTACAGTAGAAATCTAGAAATACCCCAGCCTTTCTTGAGGAGTGAAAAGACTATGAAAATCAAGGAGGCCATGAAGGCGTCCTAAAATTGTAGAAACGACTTACTGTACGGCCCTTGGTTCATTCTGGTTATACGTCAAGGAATAAACAGGCCCCTACGACTTCTTGTCAGATTGGAAGATTCAGCATCGTGGAAAACGCAACCCAAAAATGTGGCCTAATCAAATCAACATCATTGACATTACAATTTTAAATTATTTTATTAAAAACAAATATAAACGTTTCATTGAATGGAATATGTGTTTACGGTATTAGATTAACATAAATAATCGACAGAAAAAAACAGGCATATTTCATTATATGCCGGATAAAAATGCAAATATGTCTTATTTGAGGTCTACGTCTTCTTGTCAGATTGGAAGGACGGAAGATTCAGCATCGTGGAAAACGCAACCCAAAAATGTCGTCTAATTAAATCAACATCATTGACATTACAATTTTAAATTATTTTATTAAAAACGAATATAAACGTTTCATTGAATGGAATATGTGTTTACGGTATTAGATTAACATAAATAATCGACAGAAAATAAACAGGCATATTTCATTATATGCCGAATAAAAATACAAATATGTCTTATTTGAGGTCCGCCTGCGAAATGCGCCACTGGGCTAAGCAGAAAACCGGAAACGGCCATAAGGCAAAATCGAGGAAAACCTGATCGGAAACAATGACAGTGCCTCTATACAAGGGGAAAAGAGTTGATAGCTACACAAAGGCAAACAAGATTGATAGATCGCCGCACGTCATGGAAAGAGACAAGGCCGGCGTTGCCGCTATGACGCTAACGTTTCTCGATCATGGTTGTCCAGCGAAAACGCTTCTGCAGGGACGTACTTGATTTTATCTACTACTGACCAGGGGACTGATTTCAACTGAGGTTCGTCCTCTGTAATGAATTTAGATGTCGTCATACATATGTGATTTGCTGTGATGTTTTCAATCTAGTGTTCAGGGGTGCGTTTGTTTGTACAATTTAATGGAATGTACATTGACAGATGAAATTTTACTCTGGAATATTGTGTAACTTTACTTTTATTTTGCAGACTGAAGGCTTTCAGGCTAATTCTAATGTAATTTAAGTTTTTCGGGCTGTTGAGCCGTGGTCGGATTGGATTTGGTCCAGAGCTTTCGGCTACATCTGCGATGAGCGTGCGGTTTTATAGGCGATCGGCGAACTGAAGACTGAGTTGTCTGGTGGGGGTACTCTGGGCCTCTTGTCTGACGTGCTAAAGAGGTGTCATTAAAAATATGATAGACAGGGTACATCGAATTTGTGAACCTCAGTACCTGCAGGGGGAACTGGATCATGTTAACATGGTTTTACGAGCAAACGGCTATCGTAGGGAACAAATAGAACAGGTTTCACTACAAAAAAACAGACCGCCGGCAGGAGACAAGGAACCACCTGCGCGAGTCTCCTGCCTACCATACATTAAAGGCACCACGGATAGACTAGGAAGGTTGCTGCAGAAACACAACCTCAAGACCATCTACAAGCCGACAAATAAAATCCAGCAACTCCTAACATCACTAAAGGACCCTAGGGACCCCCTGAGGCCGGCTTATACAGAATACCGTGTACCTGTGCTAAAGTATACGTAGGCACCACTAAACGTAGCTTACAAACACGCATTAAGGAGCATGAAAGAAACTGTCAACTGGGACAGACTGATAAATCAGGGGTGGCCGAATACGCCTCCAAGACGGCCACAATGTTCTGTTCGACCAAACTGAAGTCCTGTCAACATCCACCCACTACTCAGCCCGAATGTACAGCGAAGCAATTGAAATCTATAAACACAATGATAATTTCAATAGAAACGAAGAAGGCCGTGCTTTAAACAAAACGTGGTTCCCAATTCTAAAAAACACAGCGTAAAAGCCACGTCAAGAGGCCCAGAGTACCCCCACCAGACAACTCAGTCCTCAGTCCTCAGTCCACGCGCCAAGCCGAGCACTTCGCTCTCGCCGACAACGCCACTCAAGATGGCTACCGCAGATGTAGGCGAACGCTCTGGACCAAATCCAATCCAACCACGGCTCAACATCCCGAAAAACCTAAATTACTTTACTTTTATAATTCCAAAATTATTACAGAGTCATGCAATGACACCGATTAATTTCTAACCACGTTTTCTGCGACCATTGTTTATTATATTATTCATCGTGAAAAATATATATTTTGTAAATTTTGAGCACTTTTGATAACCGAATAGAGTGAACAAAAACGATACCATAAGAATGGCTAAGGGCAGCACTGTTATTCCCAAGGCTTTGAGCACGGTAACAGCGGTACAGAAGGATTATTTTGTTCTATTCCCGAATGCTGATGATACAAGTACGTCAAACAATTACTAACGATAAAATTGTTACAGAATATTACAAAGTACAGTCTGTAATAATTTATGAACGCAACCCTGCTAGAATCATATTCCAAAGATATATGGTGGATCATATTGTAACGAAAACACTGACTGTGCTGTTCAAAGTCTAATTTATTACCTTTACACTAATTTGCCGCAACACTTGCAACTAATTACTGACCAATTTATAACCGTGTTGACCTGACTATAGTTTCTGATTCATCGGTTCCGTTGACTCTTCTCCTTCCGCCATATCTGCTTATATTAATTCCCCTATAGACTAGTCGGACAATATTCCAGCGTTTTTCAGGCCGAGTCGCAAACTTTCATGGAAGCGGTCTAGAGGTTGCAATCGTTCACGCACAGCCTTCTGGATTCCTATGGTATCGTGTGGTCGATGTACGAGGGTGTCTCGCTGGTACAGTTATACGAGGGTGCTACAATATCAATAAGGGTGTGGCGACATCAAAATTTTTATTCTAATTAACAACAAAAGCTGAGCTGGCTGTGTGACCACGTCCAATCATATACATATCATGTGCTTTCGTTTTTAATAACCTCTCGTTTTGTTTCAGGTAAGCTGATGTTAGTGTTTGATTGGCTTTCCGATTGTTAAATGGTAAGTTACTGCTTTTATATCATTTTAATGGAATCTATTCATCTTGAGATGCTGCTTGCTTAACCATCTTGTCACTATGCTCAAATGACCGATGTTGTCTGTATCACTTGTCGACTTTGCATACTTTAAGATACTGGGCATTGTATAAGTTGCGAGATAACATTTTAAAAGCAACTGTGCTTGAAATAAAGAAGTTTAACTTTGGTAAAACAACTGAAAGAAATGTAGAACGAAAAAATTGAGAAAGTACCGCCCTGTTACAAAATTCTGATAAACGCTGGCCTAACTGAAACCATTTGCTTTCCGTCTCTATAGCCATAACCTACCGCATACAACGAAAACGTTGTTTCATCTTGTTTAGCGTTATCAGCACAGTATATGTCTAACGGGCAAACAGAAAGCAAACAAGCAGGTATGATCTACGGGAAAAAAGGTAGTGCATAAAGAGATGACAACTGCCACCTGTCAGTAGTTCGCCAAAGCTTGATGCATCAGCAGCCCTTATGCCGCTCATCGAGCGGAAACTGTCATTCAGTGTGGGGCACTGTTCAATGCTAGGTGTTTCAACATTGTGTTTACACCCGATTATGTACAAATTGTACTCGAAAAATGCCACCGTTTTGGCCGAAACGTAAACAGTATTTCAAACATGAAGGATTAACACCGATATAATAGAAATAATCATTTATTCGCATCAATATACAGGGTGACTTCGAAGTTGAGTCATTTATTTTAACAGTGAGTAGATCTGATCAAAAGAAATGTTTTTTTCCTTTAACATTTTTCTGGTAAAATTAAAGTAACAGTTATAGCCCTTTAGAAGTTTGAGTACCGCCCTGTCTCAATAATAATATTATGTGCTCCTGTTTGGCGACAACGGATATAATCCGCCTTATCGGTTCATCGCATCGGAAACAAAAAAGCGAAAGAATTTGAAACGCTTATCACGATGTTTTTACTACAGTTTTATTCAGTTGTATTCAGTCAATGTAACAGTCGGTAACGCGTGAGTGAATAGTGGTGTTTGTTGCGTGGCTCAAACGAAATAAAAAATGACACATGTTTACGAAAATGCTGAACTTGTGGACATGATTCTTATTTGCGGGGGGGGAGTCTTTACAAAATGCTGCCGCGGCATCACGGATTTATGCGGATCGGTTTCACAATCGAGTACAACCAACCCTTCGTGCCTCTGTTAATGTAGTACAAAGGGCTCGTGAATCAGGTGACTTAAGACCTCACAGGGGAGGGCATGCCGGTGATCCAAGACCGCACGATCAAATACAGGTCCGCACTGAAATACTTGTCGGGAGGATACTTTATAAAACAAGGTAACATTTTTTTTAAGTTTTTTTCTATTTTTACATATATTTTGGTTTATCTTCCTTCTACAATCATTATCTGAAAATTAATGACTCAACTTCAAAGTATAACATGGCGAATAAATTTCAATCCACAAAAGGTTATAAGCGTAGGAAACAAAATAAATACATAAGAACAATAAATAAAACTAAATGTTACCAAAATAAATCACCATAATATGTAGAAATGACAACTTGGCATTAAAACTTCCTGTAAGAGTCATGTGCATGAACTTCAACAAAGTATGAATTATTTACGATATCTTTAAGCATTCTCTTTCTCAACTCAAGAGGGTTTTATGGCAGCACTTTAAATAACGTTATGTTATACATATTATATTATATTTTATTAATTCTCCGTTTAAACAAGTTATTATTGTTTTTGTCTTTATTCTGTAGGTGGAATTATAAAAATTGTTGGGCAATAAATGATATTCGTTGGTATTATGTCCTAAAAGTTTTGGCACAAAATATTTTCCGGATTTACTTAATGAAGAAATGTAAGCACCAACTAGTTATCATACATAACAAGTCAATACTTGATTAAACTATACTATCGAATTATGTGGAGTGGCCCATTCTGCTCTACCAGACGCAACTTTCTTCGAATGTCTCGCATGTTGGACGGAATCCAGAACAGTTTCTCTCAGTTTATCGTAAATTCGCCCAAACATTTTCTATCCAGCGAGCCTGCAGCAAGTTTGGAGGATTATTGTTTTTGGGAACAAAGTGTATGTTGTGCTCTCGAAGCCAGTTTTGGGTATCTTTTGGCTAATGGCATGATGGTAGGTCTGGCCAAAACATTATATGCCCAGTAACATTATGTTCTTGAACAAACTGAAGCAATTTTGAAATTTAGTTATCAATATAGGTCTGACTATTCAAAACTTTACCCCTCACTCTTCCCATAAAAGAAATTTCGCACTAGACAGGGTTTTTATCTGCTTTGTGTTTGTATCTAACATTGTCAGGGCATTCCTCTACGTTTTCCGTATAAAATCCGTTATTTTCCTTCATTTCTGAATTACTTAAAGTGAAATGCTTTTCGTGATCTAAAATAATGATTTTTCCATTGGCTATTATTCGAGACCATTCCTCCTAAATTACAACGATATCGTACTCTTAGAAAATCTGTATTGACGAGACAGTTTCCTTGTTGACATTCCAACCTGATGTTTTGCTCTTCTCACCAATCTCTCTGACCCCTGTTTAATAAATGCACGTGGTCTTCCACTTTTTGGGAGATTGAGACATGGTATTCCCTGCTCGCACTCCGCGATTGTTCGATAAGTGGTTCTGTGTGAAATGTTTTCATTCTGGAATATTCATAATAATAATAATAATAAATTTATTTTCGTGCTCACATGCATGAACATGGGTAGGTTTCGTCAAAAATACAGGGTGTAAATGTTATGATAGTCATTATTTAAATAGGTGATAGAGGAGGTTGAATGAAGCAAAAAGTTTCGTATAACATGCCGGTCAAAACGGCATTTTCTTAGAGAAAAGCGACTTTAAAGTAAAATAAAATCGGATGGATGGAGTTTGTTATTTTTGACTCTTAGGTATTATTTCATTATTTGATAATGCACTCGTAAAATGCAAACAATTAAAAAAAAAGGACTTACCACTAACTGTCTCAGCGCTTCACCAGGTGTGTGAAAGTTTATTGAACGTATTAAAAAGATCCACTTATAAATAGGGAACACAATTTTGATACATACATTGTTTTTCTTTTTAAAACCCACAGTGCACTTTTTTTGTATTTAAAGAAGGTGTTGTCCTCCACTTTCCACACAAGCTTCATTACGACGAACCCAGTTTCTTCTTACTATAGGCCTTCGAAGAAAATTTTTTTCGCGAAGTTGTGCTTCAGTTATTAGACCAGCCCCATAAGCCATCCCTTTAAGTTCTCCCCAATACCAGAAATCCATCGGATTGAGGTCAGGAGATCTTGCTGGCCATCCAGCGATTTGGATAATGATTAAAATACTGAATGACGCCTCTAATAATGTGTGGTGGTGCCCCGTCATGAAGAAACCACAAATTCTGTCTCCGTTGTAATGGTATGTTGTCTAAGGTTTGTTCCAAAAGTTTTGGCAGGTTATTGGCTAGAAAGCTAAGGTATCCTTCTCCTGATAACTTTAGGGATAACTCGAAAGGGCCAATTACCTGATCATCAAGAATACCCGCCCAAATATTTATTTAAAAACGTTGTTGGAAATGACCTTTACGAATGGTATGAGGATTTTCTTGGGCCCACGTGTGAGTATTATGAAAATTCAATATCCCGTCTCGCGTAAAAGTACATTCGTCCGTCGCCAGAATGTTTTTAAAAAAATCAGGATTTTCAATGTTTTTGTGCAAAAACCACTGACAGAATGTTGGTCTGCGAGGATAGTCTTCTGGTAACAAGGCCTGCACTCGTACATGGTAGGGATAAAGCAAATTTTCCCGTAGGATTCTATGGACTATGGTAGCCGATAGTCCTACGCGGCGGCCTAATTCCCGAGTGCTGATATCTGAATTGATTTCCACGATATTTAAAATTTGTTCCTCCTGCTCTACAGGAACCTGTCTTTCACGGGTGCGAATATTAGTGGGCTGCAAGATTTGAATTCTGACGAGCTTTACCGTAAACTAACAACATGTCGGTGAACTCTTGATTCGAGAACATTGTAAATCAACACGACGACGTACGCGAACAAAAACAAAACAACATACACTGTTACCGTTTGCGATCGATTGCTGGTTCGATAAGAGTGATGATGACCGACGCGCTGTTGTCATCTGTGTTTTAAATATTCAATTTAATGGAACTTACTTACTGACTTTCGATTAAATTTTAGATTAGAGTATAAAAATTGATTGAATAAGATTGTGGTCGATATAAAGCACTTGAAGTTGTAAACTATAAAGCCATTTAGACAAAAATCTATTGACTTTTGGACCATGGCTCATATGAACTTTTTGACTTGTTTTGACCCCCCCTATTACCCATTTCAATAATGACTACCATAACGTTTACACACTGTATCATACAAAGTAAATATGTACGAAGTAAATAAATAAAAAACAAACAAACAACAAGCAAGTTAAAATTAGTGATAGTAAAACGATATTTAAAAACTGACAGAGTCGCTAATTGCATAAAGACAGTTACTGTATTTGTTAAAATTAAAGCCAATGAATTTTGTGCCAAAACTTTTAGGACATATCTTCAACCTACATGAAATGTTGCCATTATGTCGAGTTAGATGTCTTCTGCAGTTAGTCGGGCATGGCAAATACCCCGCTGGAGGTGCTCTATCGTACGTCCATGCTGCCAATACTGAATCGCTGCTTCTTGTGCTGCCCGGCCGACGGCGTAAGGCGGCGTTTATCTGAGCCGACGCCGTTTTTGAGAAGAATGTGGGTTAGAGGGTGGTCGATAAGCTTTGGCCTATGCTAAAAGCACCCAACTCGGGTGTGCGGTGGCAACGCCAGCGGCCGAATGCGTGTAGGCACAAAGAAAAGACTTTTTATAGCAAGGAAAGGTGTCAAGGGAAACGTAACGATGCATTAGGGTAATGTATGCGGGACAACGCAGAAACACTCTAACCTTTACCTTTTCGTTTTGAGGAAATTCTCTAAGGCAGCTAGAGTGTCAATATCGTCTTCCTTCTTACTCCCAACGAAAAAGTGCGTCATTCATGGGTTTAGCAGTTCATGGTGAACATTTTCGGACTGTTCATTTTGCTTCTAATATCGTAATTGTCCGATTTATAAAATTCATACTTTGTCATATTTATGGGGCCTAGGTAGCCGAATGGTTAGCGCATTGAGCTACTAATCTGTCGACCTGAGGTTTGCGGGTTCGAACCTCCGCCTCGAAAGTTAATTCAATCAATATAAGTCATCATACGCAGCATTACATAGTGCTTTTAAGAGAGTAATTTTAATTCACTTGTTTCATATATCTTGCAGCATCCAATAGTTGTAAGACAGTTACCGTCAAATTTCCCCCGCTCTCGTGGTTTTATAAAGCCTCCTTCATGAGCGGAGGGAGGGGGTGCTAAGTCCGGCACAAGTATTATCTAAAAAACCTATCAAACGTCAAAAAACCTATAAAATGTCATCTTACAGACTAGGTAGATACTAGAATCGTTGTGAGCGTCCATCTATGGAGGAATGACTCGACTACACGCATCGTTGGTTGCATGTATTTTGTGAAGCCGAGTAGTCTGTCGTTTAATCTTTGAGAAGAAAGTTAGTTTATCTGGATGATTATGATAGTATATAAAATCAATGGTATTTGCTGTGTGAGAAAATCATTACTGAATATGCTGCCAATGAAATTTATCTATTGGCTGTGCCCGAAGGGTTATTTATATGCTGACCCTCCTGAAGACAGGTTATGTTCAAAGCTATAAATTACCATTTCTTACGTTTTTTTGTGTTTTCAAAAACTTTGAGGAGAACTACGGAAAATCATCACTGCATCCGCGTTATGGGTAATTACTGTATATAATTCGACAGTGTACAGTGAATATAATTATTTCTTATCTCTCTCATTTTTGAAATTCGGCAAACTTGCATAAGTAATTTCCAGAATGGATAAGAATAAGTAAGTGTGTTTGAGACAAAAATCCGATGGAATTATCATCAACACATATTGTTAGCACACAAATCCTCGCTATGCAGCTATGTATTGCCATTGCCTTCCAGCTATAGTATACAACTTAGACCTCCAGTAATGCCAACTCTGAAGCAGATTGTACATCACATCAGAGCCAAACATTGATAACTGATGCATCTTGACTATAAGGCAACACGTACAACTACAAAACGAGTTTACAACGTGTCCATCAGCTAGTGCTGAAAAACCTACTTAATATCACAAAAAAACTATTCAATGTCAAAATCGACGTAGTGTCACTTTTCAAGATACGAAATACCCGTGCCGAGAAATTCCACCTCCAGTCCTTGTGGAGGGCTGCAATACATTCTGTTCTCCTCTCTTTTGATACCCTGACTGCTGAAGGTTAAAGTGTACGATAGGTCTGGGATTGGTTGTTCCTGTAGCTTCACTAGCATTTTCTGTTCCCTGGTATGGTAAGGTTCCTTGCCAAACATTTCCATAAGTTGTTTCGATGGAAAACAACGTGGAAACCTGCCTGCAACCTTATAGGTTTCCTTCAAGCAAACCTCGAGTGAATTCAAGATGCACGGGTATCTAGAAGTGACATTAGGACGATTTTTTTTGACACTGTATTAGTTTTTTTATGACATGATGTAGGTTTTTCTACAAGATGTTAGCTTAGCACTAGCTGATGGACACGTTGTGTAGTTAAACGTGTTGCCTGAACGACATGAGGCTTCAGTTATCAATGTTTGGCTCTGATGTAATGTATAATCTGCTTCAGAGATGGCATTACTGGAGGTCTAAGCTGTAAGTTGTAGACTATAGCTATAGGGAAACGGCAATGCATAGGTGCATAGTGAGGATTTGTGTGCTATATAGTATGTGTTGATGATAATTCAATTGGATTCTTGACTCAAGTACACTTACTTGAGATTCGAAGCTAGAAATTAGTTGCGCATCCACTTTATCCAGGTTGAAAATTACATATGGAAATTTGCTGAATTCAAAACATGAGAGAAATAAGAAATAATTATATTCACTGTACACTGTCGAATTACAAAAACGTGAAAATCGTAATTTATTACTTCAGAACATATAAATAACCCGTCAGACACAGCTAATAGATATACTTCATTGGCAGCATATTCAATAATGATTTTCTCACACATTAAATATCGCTGATTCTATAGGCATGCAGACCAATGCACATTATCATCCAGATGCGATCTTGATATTCTACCAACTTTCAGAGATTAAAACTACAGACTATTCGACTTCACAAAAGATATGCAACCAACAATGCGTGTAGTTGGGTCAATCCTCCATAGATGGACAACGATAATAGTGGAGCAAACATGGAATGATTGTTTGCACCCTAAAAAATACCTAGTCTGCAAGATATTTTGTAGGTTATTTTGACGTTTTATAGGTTTTTTATATAATACCCGGGCCGGTCTACGTATCCATAGAAGTTAACCTTTATATATACCAAAATGGGAACAATGAACACGTCAGTTACTCGCACATTCACACCAACGTCGGCATTCGATTTCTATCCTATTATGGGGTCCAATATCGCAAGTGCTGCTTTAGCTTTACGTGAGCGAGCGTTGAGGTGAGACCTTACTGACAGCTTCTTGTTAAGCACATCTTCAAGATATCTTATTTCTCCACGTATTGTTGCCGTCTCGTTTCCTATTTTGATTACATTTATGTGTTTAACTGAACAGGTTACACTTCAATCCCCACTTATTGTAATAGTCTATTAAATCGCGCTCGGTGAGAAAATGGTTCCTGCAATGTAGTTTTTTTTTGACAATCCGACACATATCGTCGCTGGAGAAACAAAGAGACGTAACTCCAATTTAGCTTTTTTTACGGGAAGCGCGGTACACGCCCGTTTGTACTTTAAGCACTAGTAAGAATAGGAGATCCGTTCACATACTGATTTGCCATATTACGTTAACTATAAGGAGGAGCGATACGCCACTTCGTCATATTATGTATATCTACTTTTAGAGATTTCTGGTGGGCATTTTCCGACTTTCGCCCCTTTTCTTTCCAGCGACGATATAAGCTCTTTAAAACCGGTCCCAAGATTGACCCTTGTAGCACACCGTTCAAAAATTTTCTGTTCACTGTTTGACCACTGAGACAGTTCTTGAAAGTTAATTCTGAGCCACGGAGGTGGTATTGTGTGTTGCCTATATTACGCACTAAATCGGTGCAATATCAACATAGGTACTCGTACATCGCATCGCTCGAGCTGGTTTATTCAACAATCAGTTACTAGTAGATGGCTTGTCCAGTAGTACAGTGTTAATACTACGGGCTCAGCAAGGAACAAACAGCATGGTCATATTATGCTGTCACTATCAATTACCAATATCGGTTGGTGTGTGATCAGTGACCAATATTGGACTTGTGATTTGTCAGGTAATAATGCTTGTGTTCATCACCAAGAAAGCGCAATGAGCGGCTGTCCATATTTTGACTTTTCAGGCATTAGACGTCACCATTATTTTAGCTGCCCAACCGTTTAAGGATTTTTGCTGGTTCATCCATTCAGCGCATAATAGGGTGCGTTTATTTTCAAGTCATTTTCTACAGCACTTCATCTGCAAATTTACACCTGCTTTGGTAGTAGGAAAAAATAGACATGACTGACGTTGATCCGAAAACGCCAAATAATAAAAGGAAAAACTCATTTGGCAACAAAAACTCCTCAAAAGCAAAAAACGTCTGAGCCCGAGAATCTACTCAATGATAATGAGAAGGTTGTTCAGAAGCAAAATGAAGCTACACCTAAAGGTAAAACTTTTCCCCGGTACCGGGAATTTGCAGTCTCTGAAAATTAAAGCAGAAAAGTCAGACTGTTATAATGAAACTAGTATGGTAAATCTTACGTCGAAGAAAATTAAAAAAGAAGATGAAGATAGCTCTAGCCCTAATAAACAAACATGAGAAGAGAATTTGGAAGTTAAACATGCGTAAGCATAAATATATCGAGTTGTCAAGTTTGAAAGTTGTTGATAGGTCAAGCTCTCCTTATTGTCAATTGTATTAGTGGAAAATTATGTGAATTTGAAGAAACACATGGAAAGCCAGAATATTATTGGTATCTAGGACGTAATATCATATAATTAGTCATAACAAATCAGGTAGCTTGGTGTTTCGAGGCCATATATCAAAACACTGTCAAAACACGTCTAACGCTACCGCTGGCACACACTAGCACTCAACTGCTGAATCTTAGCACTTTCTGAAGTTTGCTTTAGCAGGTTACGTTTATTACCGGTGACTTATTTAGAAGACATTCAGCAGCTGGCCTTTTATACTCCAGACAGCGCAAAGATTTAGCTGCTGAGTGGTAGTGAACGCATCGCATTAATCTATCAGCGAATAACACAAGATAAGTATTAAACTGTGATCCGTCAGTATTTATCATGGAATCTGATATTTATTGACCGTGCAGTCAGGAAGTCAGTTTGTCGATATACGTCAAAAGATTTGTCAAGGGGGACAACTTTTTAACTGAAAACTACTTCAACCCCCTTTCACCGTCTACCCCCCAGGGTCATCCCCTCAAAAATTTCAAACGACAAGGGGTATAGAGTAACATACGCATGCGGAGTTATTTGCTCCGTATGTCTAGCGTTAAACGTGACGGCAGCGTGCCGAGCACATTGATTTTGGGCTCCATAAATTAGAATAATTTCCACTCTTCCGCCTAGTGTGTAAACCATTTTGGAAGTAAAATCTGAATCACTAAATGAATTTTCACTAGCCTAAGATTGTCACAAAGGCAACTGACAACAAATTAATTTTTTTCTTTCCTTCAGCAACAAATAATTAAACAGGTTGTTGATGAAAAGGCTGCGGAAAAAAATTCGGGTTGTTATTTGGTTGTTGCCACGTCTAATCTTCCGAAGTGCTGTTTTGGTTGGTAGTTTCCGTTTTAAATTATGACCAAATTGTAGATTTGGCAAACCCTAATGGGCAAGATCTGAACAAATTAAGATAAATAAGGATTTTTAGAATTCTCTCGAAAACGAATCGCCTGATTTTAAAAAAACAAACGTCAAAATAAAGGACTTTAAAAAAAATTCAAACTAGCTATTACTAGATACCCCTTCTCGCTTAAATTTTTTAAGGGAATGACCCTGAGGGGCGAGGGTGAAGTAGTTTTTGGTTAAAAAGTTGTCCCCCTTGACAAATCTGTTGGCGTGTCTCGGCGTTTTTCATTTTAATCAGTGGTTTTCCAAATGAACACCCTGTATAAGGTTATTTAGAAGTCCACTGACACTGACGGAGCTGACGGAGTGCTCAGTAGATATTATTGAAACGGAGCACAGTAAATACTGATCACGGAAGAATTGTGTTGAATCTGTAACGGACCGAAAAGCCTTATGGTGACCACACAAGTACGCATTTCGATCGATCAGTGCAATGTCAAAATCACCACTCGCATGCAGTTTGTGTGTTTTACTCAGGCACTGCGATAACTACGGTCCAACCACAATGGATAAACTGCGTGTGAGTGGGAATTTCCACGATTCAAACATTGGATGTCGGTACAAGATCCCTTCGAAATCACTGATAAATTCTCTTATATATGGGCTGCAGTTAATTCTAACTAAAGTATTTATGTTATTCTATCGACTCTGAAACATCTCTCTTTCATCCCTTTGAACACGCGCGTTGTATAACTAGTGCATTGTTATTCTGTGAAATATTTATAGTTTCTACCTGAATACCGTTCACGGCCATAAACCACTGTTGGCGCGTCGCTTCGGCTCACAGAGCTGACACACTGACCCGCGCCATTAATTTAAGGTTATATAGCCGAGTTTAGCCCAAGCTCAAATGCCACGTCGCTTCCCATGATGAGAAATACAATCATGTTAACAGCCCATATAGTGCACGGCTTAATGTCTATATGATTACCGAAACTCCCATTTGCAGTTTTAGAAAATAACTGGCGGAGTGGCCGGCTGTGTTGCCTTTTCACAATAAACACGTCGTAGGCGTAATGAAAATTCAGGATTTTTATAAGCTTCCTGGACATTTTATTAAACGCCGGTATAACATAGATGTAAAAAGCATTTTTGTCATGACTACGTTAACATTATTTCAAGCAAATTGTAACAATATCGGTAAAACAAGAACATAATTTAGTATATGGTATTTAACTAAGACTAGATAAAGTGCCATCTATTATCAGAATCGACCACGGCAAGCTGTCTGATAGAACTGTATCCCAGGTCGCATTATCAGCCGCGTCACCACTGTAGCCGCTAGATGCCGCCGATTCTGGTGCTATAGTTGCTAAGGTATACTCGTCATTGAACAAACTAGTAGGACAACGCAATGGTCGATTCTGGTAATAGATGGCACTTTGTGCTGTCTTATTTCGATAGACCTTAAACTCTGGATAGAGGATAGTTGAAATGAAATGAAATGAAATGAAATGTTTATTATTCTTAGCCCTAAAGCTACTTCCTATAGTTTATAATAGTGTCTTACTCCAGTAATAAACAAAAAAACAGTAATTCTAGATTCCCTTAAAATCATAGTAACTGCAACCACAGTAAATGCAACAATAGCAAATGCGAGATAATGACATACAGTTATCTTAACACAGAAAGTACATATATTATGCCATTTTATCTAAATACAATTGCTTAACCTTACGAATAAATATATTTACAGACGTCGCTTCTCTAATTTCTGTAGGTAATGCATTAAAAAGTCTCAAACCATCACTAAAAAGACATTTTTGCATATGGGATGTTCTAGCGAATTCTATGTCAAAAGTGTTACGTGACCTGATATTATATGCATGCCTCTCGGACCTCGGTATTAGATATTCCTGCAAGTATTCAGGCAATTGCTCAGCTTTTATTCGAGAGACCAAGCCTAGACCAGGGAGTTGTCAAATAGCACGAAAGAGCAGTCCACTTTTGGCTGTCTGTGATTTATTTATCTATACTTGTTTAGACAATTTCACTAAAAACGTTATTCAAGTTATTCAAAACAATTGTATACTTTTCATCTTTGGCTTACGTAAATTTGATCATGTATCAGCGAAATATCCCGTTCTAAACTACTGCTCACGTCGAAACCCTCTTACTTTAAGGAAAAAAAAATATTCAATAATGATGTTCACTGTAGAACTCTCAGAGAAAATAATATTAGAATATCTGTAAATCGTCAGCATGAAGTAGACAGCTACTCTGCAGTTCACTAACAACATCATCAATAAAAATCAGAAACAGTAGGGGACCAAGTGCAGACCCTTGCGGTATGCCTGAAGAAGGTGTAATGTCAATGGAAGTAAAACCTCTATATTCTACTCTCGGATACTACCTATCAGGCATTAATTAAAAAAGCATAAAAATTTGATGACTCAATCCCCGCGCAGCCACTTTATTCAACAACATCCCATGATCTAGTTTATCGAAGGCTTTGGAAAAATCTACATAGGCAACATCTACTTGCCCTCCCTGACAATAGTTTCCGAGCAAAATTATTTGAAACATCCTAAATTATACTAAGTGACATATAAATCCGAACACCCAGCTTAAATGGTTTTATTTTAATTAAATTTTGTATAAGTACTTAATGAAGCATAATAAGTAAATGATAAAAATTTCAAAATGATTGCACTGCTTTAAAGCCCTTTGACCTTTAATAATGTGTGGATGCACCCTGATGTGCTACGCATTCTCCAACGCGGCTGGGCCTGCTTCTGATCAGGTGGTCAATGTCCTCCTGTGGTATCTCATACCGGGCAACCAAAAACTCCTCTCGAAGTGCTTCTAGAGTCTGAGGAGGACGTTGCAAATTGAGCAATCTCCTACCCATCATATCCCACACGTGCTCAATTGGGGATAAGTCGGGAGATCTTGGTGGCCATGGTAACAATGTAACATCATTATGTTGAAAGAAGTCTATTGTGACTCTTGCAACATGTGGTCGGGCATTATCTTGTTGGAAAGTTGGATCTGCCAGGGTGTCAAGATAGGCTAAAATATGGGGTTCTAGAACTTCGTGGATATAACGCTGCGCGTTCATGTTACCTCTGATGAAGATTAAAGGTGACCTGGAACCATAAGCTATAGCACCCCAAACCATAACTCCAACAGTGTGATGAACATGTCTTTCAACAAAAAACTGTGGATTCCTCCTTTCACCACGTCGCCTTCTAACCCTGGCACGACCATCGAGACTCGTCATTAAAGACAATACTGTTCCATTCCTGATCCCAGAGTGACCGTTGTCTGCACCACTCAAGGCGGTTACGTCGGTGTTCTCGAGTTAAAGGAGGACCCAGTGTGGCTGGTATGAAAATAAGCCAAAACTTCTCATTCGTCGGTAAACACTTCGCATGCCAATAGGTCTTCCGTGTTCTGCAAACCATTCATTTGCAATGGACCTGATAGTGGAGAAACGGTCCCTTAAGGCCAATAATCTTAGGCGGCGATCTTCACGGTCTGTTGTTCTACGGCGGCGTCCAATGCCCCTTGCTCTTTGCGTACGGCCTTCTCAAAGCCATGCCTGACAACACCTAACCACAGTGTCTACACTTCGTTGCACTCTAACTGCAATTGCCCGAAAAGAAAGTCCAGCTTCCCGAAGTCCCACTATACGGCCCCTATCAAACTCACTAAGTTGACGAAATCGTACAGGTCTCCGTACTCTAGGCATGGTAACGGATCGTAAAGGATGTCAAGAACCAAAATCCGCCAACGTTGATTCTTTAGTGCGGCTGAAATATTCATTTTTAGAGCGTTAGTGAATTAAAAGAAAGCAGTATAAAAACCGGAATGTCCAACTGATAAGGCTGACAATTTTTTCACTTGTTATTTACAGTAAGATAAATACATTCACCAACTTTTATTAAAATAAAACCATTTAAACTGGGTGTTCGGATTTATATGTCACTTAGTATAGTTAACGTCGACCTACGTTGGACGAAGCTGTGTGACATTTCTCGCTTAACATGAAAAAAAATTATATTATGTAAAATAAATTCAAAAAGCTCGCAAACACTGCTTCTAATCACCACAGGCCTGATCGGTCCCCTTTTTTAAAAAATGGATCAATTCTGGGTGTTTTCCATACCATAGGGAACGTAGAAGTGTTCAGCGTCATATTGAAAAGATGAACGAACGGCTCAGCTATAATGACGTCAGAAACAGTGAAAACATCCTACTAAATATAATAGCTAAAAAATTGACCTAGTATTTCTCTCATTTTCATTGGTCCATTTAAATAACTGATAAAAATTTGAAATTCTATGAAAGCTATCCTAATTCTAAAGCACAAAGACATAATATTGCATCTATAATGTACCCTTATTTATAAGGCAACCGTTTTTTCACGACTTTATTCAACACTTCAATAGAAATCACTGATATTCAGACAGCTTCCGTCAAACTGCACTTTGATAAGGTCGTTTCCTATTGGTCCAACTGACCGTCAAATATTATTGGCGAAATTGGCCCTTAATTTATTTTATCTATAACCGGGTGGCAAAGAGTACTTTATACTCGTAAACAGTTTTTTTGAGCGTTAAATTCCACTTTTTGGTCCGCTATGTATAAATTTATGATGGCGACAGGAACTGTCATTTATTCGTTACTAGGCATCGACGCAACTACCAGTGATTAAATAGTGTGGTCAACTTATTTTTAGTTGTAATTTTATCCCAAAGCTACTCTAAATTTTAGATCGTGCCCAGATGTAGATAAACTTTGGTCTGTACCTCGGGAGTAATCACCACATACTTATCTTAGACAGAATTTTTCAAACTGATTAATATGGAAAGGGTCAGTATGAATTTTGATTTAGACGAAAAACAATTGTGTAATAACTCGTGTACGCATTCGCTTTTGTACCCGTTCCAGCTTGTGGGACTGTAACATCCGGCGATTTAAAAGGCCTGTAATCGGTGTATGTTGGCGTAATTCCCATGACGTGGTGTTCCATCTCTCTAATATTTTAGGCAATTTTTTAAATCATACGGTGCAATTCCCTGCCGCGTCCCGTCCGCACAATGCGCACTGGTAATCCCGAGTCGCGTCAAATAACAATTCGTTATTTTGCGGCGGATAAGCGCATCCATGTGCCATCTACTACTCTCGTTACAGTGGCGTTCGTGATGCTTCGTATGCTTTTTCCTAGCGGCAACCCTCCTCAAAATGACTCCTGATTTTTTATGAAAGAGAATATTATAGACTTATAGTGGTTTTCGTTCCAGCGGTTAAAAATAATAATTGTAATATTTATTCGCCAAAATACAAAATTGTTTAAAAATGGGCAAATCAATATTAGAAAAACACAGAAGGCATCGCTGTCTATGGATTATATCTTAGTAGCAAAAATCACATGTGTATAACAAATCTAGTTAATTGTAAAAAGTATTTATGTATTTTTTAGAGTTTTGGAGTTTCAGTTTTCTATATAATTATGTACCTATAGTCATTCGTTGCACAGTAGTCTAATCATATGAGACGAAAATCATTGTAAAGTCTGGTGTTGTTGCTGCAAGTTGTTCAAGGAAGGGGGGTATTCAAAACATGGATGAATAAAAGGGTACACCAATTTTTGTGGGAAAACTTAGGACAACATAGGATGAGAAAACGTGTTTTTGGGATTCAATCGAAAGTGTTGGCAGGAACGAAAAAACTCTTCATACAACATTTTTAGGTATTTTTGAGACCTACAAAATAAGACCAAACATAAAAAGACTAAAAAAGTTATGGCCGAAAATGAGGCAAAATTCAGGTTTTTGCACTTTTTGGTAATGCGACGATAATTTCACGCAACTGTTTGAAATTCTTCAAATCCGTAGGATTCGTACTTCTAAATAACAATAACGAAATTGGAGTATATTGGTCAAGCAGTTTTTTAAGAATTTCTTATTGTTTATCCCGGACCACCTTTTTTCCGGTCATAACTACTAATTTATTGAACAATATACAGGGCATCTTATGGCAAAATACATTAGTGTTAAAATCTTACAGTAACGTATGTTTTTCGAATATCGTATCTCATTTGTTCAAATACTCACAAATACGAAATGTTTGAATTTATTTAGAAGAAAAAAACGTAACTTTTGTTTTTCGCATAACAATAACGTTTATCGTACGGAATGGTTTGTGATCCATATCGGCAAGGTAAACGCGTCTATTTTGCTATTAAATACTCTGTATATTGCGCAATAAACTAGGCCGGAAAATAGGTGTTTTCTGATAAACTAGAAATTCTCAAAAAATTAGTCGATCAATATACTCCAATTTTGTTGTTGTTATTTAGAAGCATGAATCTTACGGATTTGAAGAATTTCAAGTGCCAAAACCTGCATTTTGCCTCGTTTTTCAGCCATAACATTTTTGCTATTAGTCGGATCTTTTCACGTGTGATCTCATCTTGTAGTAGGTCTCACAAATACCTAAAAATCTTTTATGAAAAGTTTTTCAATTCCTTTTAACTTTTTCGATTGAATTCTAAAAACACGTTTTCTCATCCTTTGTTGTCGAATAAAAAGTTTTCCTACAAAAATTGCTGCACCCATTTTATGCGTCCATATCTTAAATACCCCCTTGAACAACTTGCACCAATAAAACCTGACTTTACAATTATTTAGGAGAAATTTGCTAACGTGACTGGACTACAGTTCAAACCCAGTCTTTTAACTTTCGGCTATTTTTTCCAAATTTAAGTGTCGTTATTTCGCTTGGTACTACATTATATAATTTAGCTGCTAAGAATTTTAATGCTTTTTTGAGTAATGTTGTGTGTGGTCTTTATTTATATTAGATGAGCCTATTCAAAGTTGTGTGTCATGCTCGTTTTTATCGGAATTTTGTTCATTACGATGCATATGGTATAAGGTGGTGGTATGTAAAAAGTGGAGTTGTCTAGTGTCAAGTTCCTGTGTCCTGATATACGTTGTCCCATGGATATAATCTTGGCTTATGGAAAATGGCCTTTGGAACAGTTTTTTGTACTATATCTAAATAAGAAATATATGTCTTGCAGGTGGCAACCCAGGCTGTGATGCCGTGTATTATTATGGGTTTCAACCAAGACATGGTACGGTAATCGCAGATAATGATGATAACAAGCAACTGAACTAACTGAACCATGTGCGGACCTCTAGCTCTATAGGAAAATTGCACACTGGAAAAATCGAACATGAACTTGATTAAGGAGCATTCTCAAACGACTTAAATTATTTGGTCAAAAACGATATTGTCCGTTAGTTGCATTTTCAGGTACTGCCATGTTCTGTATTAGGAAGATCAATAAAAGATAAACTCAATACGCCCATGTCAAGTGGATTGTCACACTAGCAGTGACAAGCATCGATTAACAATACTTTTACGTTGGCGAGGAAGTTTTATATGGAGCCTGCAGAAACAAACGTTCGCGCACAAAGGCATATTGCATGTATGTGTGAGCAAGATGGATGCATAAAAGTGCTGCCCGTCAAATACCGTGAGATGAAATATAGCATTATTGAATTCTCAAACTTTACTTTGGGATGTTTTCAAAGCTAAACCTTACTCGTACGAAAAAAATGCACGCTGTCAAGGGGTGGGTCTAAGCATATTGAATTTGGTACGTTGGAGGTATTTGGGGAAATATGACCATCAAAAATCATCATTGTTTCAGATCGCTTTTTGCAGTAGAAAAATATGGCTTTTGTGATCACTGTCGAACCCAACGAAACAGTGACGTCAGTTTCATGATCTGTGCGCCGGATTTACCAAAAAATTTCACAATTTCCCAGTTCGAAATTTCAATATTCGCTTTCAGTGGCTACAGTTTAATGAGTACGCTGGAGTAATTTGAGAAGTTGATTTTGTATATGGCCGCAAGAAATTCTAAAAAATTGCGAAGCCTTGTCCTTAGAAGGAAATTAGGCCTTTTCCAGACTTTCAGCAAACTTCGCAATAAAACTGGCATTAGAAACTAGTTTTGGTCTTGATTATAGACAAATAAAAATTCAAAAAGTTTTCAATCATCATCGAAAAATAAAAAAATTTGACCAAATTCTCCGATTTTTAGGTGATCTGTTCCTCGACTGTTCTTTCCACCATTCAAAATATTATAATCTGTATTTTGGCTACTACTGACCGAACCACATACGAAATCTTTTTAGTTTCTAGCACGCTACTGTATGGCCACAAAGCATCCTCGTACCACGCTGCCCCATATAATAATTTTTCTCAATTCGGAATATTCCTGGGAGCCTTTCAGGCCATAACCGGCCTGTCATAAAAATTACACTTTATGTATGTCTAGAGCCGAATTTTTTCATCGAACACACATTTTTTACTTCCTCATTTTCACTGAAATATCATTGAAGAACCGACGATATTGCCAATCACTTGTAATCCAGTAGTAATAGACTGAACATCCATGTATAGCGTTTGTAAATTGATTCTTTTATACTTTGATATTATGATACGCCACAAGGTTTTAGTTTTAATATAGGTCTTTGACTATCCCGGGAACCTGAACGTTACGTTGATAAATAGAATTTTATAGTGCAATTACAACATTTAACGATCTAGTTTTGCTGAAATAATCCAGTCATATGTTTTTAGATATGCCCGCATGGGTATGATGTAAAAAACCTGTAAAACGTCAACAAAACCTACAAGATGTCATTTTGCAGACTAGGTAGTTTTTAGGGCGCACTAGGATCGTTGTGAACGTCCATCTAAGCAAAAATCACTCAACTAAACTACTCGCATTATTGGTTGCATATGTTTTGTGAGGCCAAATGGTCCTTGTCTGTAGTTTTTATCTCTGAGAAGAAAGTTGGTTGAATAGCAAGATAGCATCTAGATGATTTTATGTGTATTGGTCTGTATTTGTATAAAATCAGTGATATTTGCTGTGTGAAAAAATCATTACTGAATATGCTGCCAATGAAGTATATCTATTGGCTGTGCCGACGGGTTATTATTTATGTTGTGCTTTCTGGAGAGAGGTTATGTTTAAAGTTATATATTACGAAAAACTGAGGAGAATTACTGACTATAATTATTTCTTATCTCTCTCATTTTTGAAATTCAACAAATTTGTATATGTAATTTCCAGAATGGATAAGAAAAAGTGGATGCGCAACTAATTTTTAGCTTTGAATCTCAATTAAGTGTATTTGAGACAAGAACCCAATGTAATCATCATCAATACATACAACTTACAGCTTAAATCTAAAACAGTCACTTGTGACCCAAATCTTAGAGAAGTGGTGAAATTCAAACGGTCTTTGTTTTGGAAAATGAAGTGTGGTAACCCCCCGATGTAGATTTGTCTGATATTTCTGACACAAAGCATGTCTATATATTCTATAAGTGCACTTCTCCATAACTTGCTACATTCAGGATTGCCTTTGAAAATTTCTAGCAATTTTGTACAGCAAGGATATAAGGCATTCTTGAAAGTTTTCTAACATCCTCGGCTGGAAGAGAAGTTTCCGCCCTGCACTTTGTATGTATAACGTGTGAACTATATAGTCCCCGTTTCACATGTATAACGGCGGGTCGAAGTCGAGTGCTCTCATAGCTGATTGTGTTATGCCCTAGTGACCGAAATTCGAAAGAAATTCGCACCCGGAGTCGAAAGCGCTTCTTGTAAGTATACGGCCGCTTTCGGATATAAATTGATGCGATGCAGTTTTCTCTATAAATTCTCGCGATGAGTTTGAGAGAGTTTGCCAAGTTGAATTTTGGGTCATTCTTATTTTCAGTAACAAGGAAAAATTTAGTGAATTGCAATTATTATGACTTATGTTTACTTCATAAATACATTATTTAGCAGGTGAAAGTGTAATAATTTGTAACTACCATGAATAAAGGTCACGACCATGACGTCACTGTCTCTATGGTCGTGACTGCTATGGCTGTATTTTAAACCGCGTAACGTCATATCTGATTGGTCGATATTCTGGTTCAGTTTCTTGTACAAGATATATTCTGCAGTATCATACAGCCAATTGTTTAAAAATCTTGAATTGAACAATAAATTGTTTGAAGTATGGAATATCCAATTTATAGACCCGGCGCATGGGCATTTATCATAGGTTCTCCAAGATTATTTCTAACCTCATTTGTTTGTTTTGAGTGCGCGTGTCGTCTTTGGCTGAGTTTTTTTATTTTCGTTAATTAATTTCAGCTTCCTTTTTAAACAGGTAAGAAAATATTATCTAAGATTCCATACTATCATTGTAATAACTGACATACACATTTAAGGAGCAAGATGATGGGATCTTATCACGAATCATAGAAAGACGTGAAAGTGGTGTTTCTGAAACCCCTGACATCCTAAAAGGGCTATGCACAAATGTCACCCACTAGCGACCAACATCATCTGCAAAAAAGGGTAGCAGCACACCCAAAAGAATGAAGAAAAATGAAATTCAGATGCTCAAAAATGTCTCTGCTAGCCTTGGCAGCCTGCCTGCGGCTCTGCTGCCACAGTCACAGCAGATGATCTCATGAGTCAGTGTGTGGCATCAAAATTAAAAAAAAATCACGAATGATGAAGTTGTTTATTTAGAGATACAGAAATTGTTAAGAGATGCAATAAAAAAGACCAAATTGATGCAAATTTTTATTCAATTCCTATAGCCCTATTTTGAAAAGATACATCTCCAGTAGTACTGAAATAATATGTTTCTAATATCAACAGCTTCAGAAGCATATCTTGTTCCTCCTTGTTGGAAAAGATGATCTAAGATACAGCTTCCATTATCAATTTCTATACAATGCTTACTATGTGTACTATGTAGACAACATGCTAGTGTTATTGTCTCAACCTTTTATGGATCTAAATTGACTGTTCCTCTGAGAATTCTAAATCTGTACTAAGTTCCAATAGTTCTTCTTGCTCTTGATAGACGATAGTTGAAAATTTATTTTTCATTGGATAATCCACATTGAAGATAAGTCTTCTTACTTCTATTAGTCAGTGGGAAGGCATCATCACAGACTATTACATATTATGGAATACCTGTATTGATATCTGTTTGACAGAAATGAATCTTCTGGAAACTTTAGAATGTTACCGCCAATTCTCTTTTTGACACTGCTTTCTCTAAAGCATGATTTTTAGTAGGTAGTGAAAGTTAATAAAGTTGCATATTTTTCAATGCAAAAATAATTTATAGCTTTAACAGTGGCGTGTGTACGGGTATTGACTTTTAAGAAAAAAATGGTACGCCAATGATTATTTGCCAATTAAAAATTATTTTGAATGTTCCGTTCAATTTAAAACACCCCGAGTTTTTGTAAGAAAATATTTTTGGACCATAGTTTATAAAGCAAACTAACATTAATTTTTCATGTAGATTCACACCCTTAAATATTCGCATATCATTAAGGAATACCCTGTATATTGTTTCTTCATTTATAATTATAAAAAGAGCCTGCACTTTTAGGAGTCTCAAAATCAATATGCTTGTTATCTAAAGCTCCTAAGCACAAAGGGAAGTTCCACATGATGTAGACCTCATCTGCATCTTTTTTCCATTCTTCAGTACTACTTGGGAGGTCTGTTACCTTTATGTATGTTTTCAGTAATTTTGAAATTATTGGCTTATACCTCTGTCACAATGACACTTATGGTACATTCATGTATGCTCATAGCAAACCTCGGATCTCTGAATAAATTACCACTAGCTAAATATCACAGTATCACAGTCAACCTAGAAGCAAAGCCATCATATATTTTTTGACAGGACACAATGGTGATGATGTCACCCATTTTCTGCAGTGATACAGTTATGATAATCTCTACGGCTAATAATAGCTATATTGACACAACGATAAACAAAGCTTGTCAACGTTCTGAAATGTGCCTTTTCTTATAACTTCGTCGTCTCTGGACTAATATACAAAACTTACGACGCTTTTCGATGTTAGCTTACCGGTAACGTTTTTAGAATATTACGCCAAAATCAATTCGGGCGATACTTTTCACGGTATTGGTGAGGGAATGCCATGATCAATAATTGGAATTTGGCATTTCAATCCACAGAGGCGGAATGACCGATACAAAGAAAAGAAAAAGTCATTATTGGCATTTTTCAATAGAGCCAGAGCGTTAGCGGAAATGCCGTCGTAAAGCATCAGGATGCGCCTTTGTGGAATCACCTTCCGTGACCGCATTCATAAACGCACTCCCAACACTCCAACCCCCCGTTCGGGGCCAACCTCAAAGGTGCGGCCGAATTCGATTTAAAAGCCTCCCAAGTCCTGCCGCGCAGCTAACGTGCTTTAAACGATGAACGTTAAACTCAGTTTACGTCATCAGCTTATAATTACATCGACCTGATTGTTCCTCGCTGCGAAAAACGCGTTCGTCATTGTTACCCCCATCTTTGTTTTCCAGCCGAGTCAGTGGTTCCCGAACTTTTCTTCTAGGGGCTGCTCAGCGCTCGTTTTCGTCTACTATAACCCAAAAGTATAGATTTGTATTTTTCCAACTCATTTAACAAACGCATCAAAATATAATAAGGATAACAATAATCGACATTATTGACCAAAAAAACATGGTACCATCTAACGCCGCAAAAGTAACTAGAAAGAATTATGTAATAATAAAAAAAGAGCCGGAAAAATAACTGATCAAAAATACAAAGTATGAAAACGGAAGAACTTCTTGAGCTAGCGGTTGTTCTGTAATTCTTGTATATGCCTTTTTAACAATTTTTTTAAATTCTGAAGCTGTTGTATGATATAACTGCATTAGAAGAAAAAAATCTTCTGAAGAGTGTTGTGCATGGTTAAGCTGTAACGGCAAGGACCCCGAAGATAGGAACAAGCTAACCACTGAGGTATTGAGGGGATGATGTTAGCACGATCCTGTTAGCAAAGCTTAGAATAGAGTATTTTAAAATATGTTGGACGTTTAATCATACAATATTGCGATACTCGAGGAGGTACCCAAAAATAATCGGATTAGCATTGCAGTGGGCGGAGCTTGTGTAGTTCACATTTGTGCCTCTAGAGGCGTATAGCGCAACTCATTACCAGTTCAGTCTATAGGTAAGAGGACTTGAAACTCTTGTTTTTTCGAAAACAAGAGTTTCAAGAGAACCTAGCAGACCCTCTATCGATGATCGCTTAACGACATCGACAGAGTGTGCGAGGTAAAGGGAACCAATTCGACGTTCCCAGAGACTGAAACACATGAGGAGACGTTGTAGCAGACCGTATGTCACGCACAACACATGACCTTACCGAGACGCTGATGAGTCGGGCCACACAGAGGTTAGGGTTTAGTGGGTATTCGGTAGTCTCCTCAAGACGACCTGGAGTCCCACACACGCCACAGCTCGGGCTATGGTAAGGTGCGTAAATGCATTCCCGCTCACCAAAAAAAAAAAAAAACAGTTCAGTGCCACCTAAGTTGTCGATCTGGCTTGTTTCGTTCCTCTGTAGTCATTATTTTTGCTAGAGCTGTTTCGTGCTTGTTTAGTTTCGATGGCAAGAGCAAAGTGAGCAATGTGCATCTGTGAAATTTTGCTTTCTAATTTGTAAAAATGCTGCTGAAACTGTTTTAATGCTGAAAATAGCTTACAGAGATGATCTATGGGAAAAACTCAGATGTACGAGTGGTTTGCTCGATTTAAAAATGGCAACATGTCGATTGATGACAAACCTCGCTCTGGACGTCCGTCAACTGCCCGAATTGACGAAAATGTTGAAAAAGTTCGAGAGCTTGTGCTATTTGGAGGTTTTAAGACGACCGCGAAACAGTGTTCGGCATTTGTGGCAGTCAGGAGACTGGTTCTTCCACCACGATAATGCACCTGCGCGCATAGCCATCTCTGTTCGACAGTTTCTGGCTAAAAATGCTGCCTCACCTACCTTATTCGCCTGACCTGGCTCCGTGCGACTTTTTCTTATTTTCAAGGATACAAAGAGGCATGAAAGAATACCGCTTTTCCGATATTGAAGAGGTCAAGAAAAAAACGAGGGAGGAGCTGTCTGACATTTCTAAGGAAGACTTCAAAAAATGTTTCGAACAGTGGAAGCACGGTGGGACAAATGTATTAGTTGTAGTGGACAGTATTTTGAAGGAGATAAGGTTACGTATCGAAAATAAATAGCTTTTAAAAAATAATTCCTGTTTTGTTGGGTACCCCCTCGTAAATGTGATATATAATCAAACTTTCTTAGGTTTTCGATAAACCTCACACAAGTATTCTGCATTATCTGCAAACGTTCTGCGTTAATAGACGTGGTCAAGGGTAATGGATAACTAAACCATAAAACATTTTAGAAATAACCATAGTTTGACAAAATTTTATTTTGATGTTTTTGTGCAGAATATGTCTGCAAACAGAATCCCGATAACAATTTTTCAAGGCGTTGTTCATATGGGAGTTAAAATGTAAGACCGAGTCAATGTAAATGCCTAAATTTTATTACTTTTGCGAAAAACAAAATTTTCTCCCCACTAACTTTGATGTGAATTAATGTCTTAACATGTTCACACAAGTTTTATTGCCAAATAGTATGGCAGAACATTTCGAGAGGTTTATTCTTAAGTTGTGCGAGTTACAGTACCCATTAACACCATCAAGATCTGCATTTACTAGCGACATGGACTCGTAGACTTTGTGGGTATTAAAGTCACACTTCAACTGCGTATCATAAGCAAAAAATTTATATGTATAGCGTTGAAGTTATCATATAAATCTGCAGTGCAACGTTAAAACATCAATGGTCCCAGCACCGAGTCTTGTAGTACCCCTGATTCAATGTATTTTGATATCGAAATTTGATTTTTGATCTTTACTTTTTGCCTCCTTCCCCTAAATATGACCTAATAAAGTTTACGGGCAATTTTATGAAAACCATTTTAGTGTACCAGCCAGCTCATGCGTTTCCTGTTGATGGAATATATGATGCTGTCTGTGATAAAAGACAGGTAAGGTAAGTCTAATCGTATTAGCAAATTTCCCCGAAATCCTTTATGCATAAAAATAACATTTATTTTCCGGAGTGGTTTGATATTCATATCGGCAAGGTAAACTAGTATATTTTGCTACAAAATGCTCTTTGAACTAACCCTCTATATTGCTTAATAAACTAGTAGTGATGGCCGGAAAACAGGTGTTGGATAAACAATTAGAAATTCTCAAAAATTACTTGACCAATCTACTCCAATGTTGTTGTGGTTATTGAGAAGTACGAATCCTACGGATATGAAGAATTTCAAATATCTGCGAGAACCCATCATCGCATTACCAACAAGTGCCAAAACCTGCATTTTTCTTCGTGTTTCGGCCATAAGATTTTTGCTATTAGTCGGGTCTTTTCACGTGTGGTCTCATTTTTTAGGTCTCATAAATATTTAAAAATCTTAAATGAAAAGTTTTTTCGTTCCTACCAACAATTTCGATTGAAACCCAAAAAACACGTTTTCTCATTATTTTTTTTCGAATAACAAGTTTTCCCACAAAAATTGGTGTACTCATTTTATGCGTCCATATTTTGAATACCCACTTGAACAACTTGCGGCAATAAAACCAGACTTTACAATTATTTCGCAAACTAGGGGTATTTCTATTCTATTGTTTTCCTTTTGATTACCGTTTTCAAACATTGTATCTCGAAATTACACGCTGAAACAGCCTACAATTTCAAATGATATTCCTATTTATCTGTTTTTCCGTATTCATTATTCATCTGGAAAGAGAAATGCTACTTCTCAATAGGGCATTGTGGTCAATAATTGTGATTTCTCGGTAGTGAAAAAAATTCACGCAAGCATAGGTCCGGAAATCCTTCCTTTCTTAAGCTTTTTCTGAAAATTATTTTTTCGGGGATATAGTAATAGCTTTAGCGGATTTCCTTAAAGTATATTTTGAAACTCAGAAGGTAGAGACGTGTCGCCTAGGCTGGAGCTAAAATGAAAAAAGATAGTATTAAAATCCGGAAATCTAGATGGAAATGGCAATTTATGATTTTAATAAAGCATCTTGCTTGATTTTAGTTGGATTGGCGATACATTTACTTTAAACTTCAACAAAAGAGGTCACAGATTGATTAGGGTTTTTTTCCGAAACAACGCATTTTGGAGAAAACATCGTTAGCCGATATGATGCAAACGGGGTATTCCCGGATCTGCATTTATATGATCATTTTTTATCAGATACCCAAGGAATCGCCTTTTATGTATTGTCAGGCATCTTATTAATACCCTGCTTTTAACCAATGGCTGGAAATTCAGTATTAAGCCCTCCCATTAATTCAATGATTTCGCTGACATTACAAAAACTGATGATACCTTTTTTGCAGTCGACATTATCCGATAGCGTATTGTTGCCAGCAGGCCATAATTATTGGCCAATGAATAATATCGTTAACATATCCCGTCGGATCATAATTCTCCTGTAATCGATTGATCGAATTTAAAGGCGAACGAACGTCATTAGCATATATTTCATTTATCACCACCGATTCGAAATGAATGACAACAATGGCTGACACCGACGCCGCTGTTCGCGACGCTTCGTGCAGGGACGGACTCAGACGTGTTGAAATGTTTACTAGGTTTTTTATTTGTCTACAGTTCTCCATTACATACAGAAAATGGCGCCAAGTAGGTTGACTTTGCACTTCCCACGCAACGCACTTATCATGTTCAGCATAAACTAGACCCGCTAAAAAAAGTCAGTCAAACAGGTCTATGCTTTTAGTCCATAGCCATAGACATTCTTTTCCTACCCTACCGTAGTGCCCCTGGAAACGTTCTTTCCGATACCTGACTCGGGCAGGCGTAGCTCCGTGGGCATGGTAGTGCGGCCAGAGCATAGAAAACACTATGGCAGAAATACGCGTGTTCCATAACAGAACCGGCATCACGGTCGGCACGCGACGCCAGCCTCAACCGCGGCCGACAGATACGCATTCAGTCTCTAGAGAGTATTTTTCAGGAGCTGATGTACAGAGAGATCTATGATGTGTAAATAGGTGTGTAGAATTACCAATATTGGCAGCGTATAAATGGACCATCATAAAAAAATTAAAGCAAACCCTCCCCACACCCTAGCAACCTCCACGCCCAAATTTTTGCCTCTAAATTTTTTTTCGAAAGAGAATCCTCTGAAACTTCCAAATACGAAGCTTAAGCGAATTTTTTTTTCACTTTGAGCATTTTTCTCTTCCGCGTCTGGGTTGATTTTCAAAAACTACAAAGCTTTTGCGGTAAAGTAGTAATTTTTCAAGTTATAGGCGGTTATAAGATTAGCGCACAGATCTATAGACAGACAGATAGACAGACCGACGGAAATGAGAGTTACATGGTTTTTCGTGATGTGCATGTGATATAACATCCAAAAAATATGATATTTCATTTTCGTGATATTTCGAGATTACAATACTTTCCTCAAGTAGGCGTGGGAAGTAATAACATGTTTTTGTGACATTTATGTGACAATAGCTTTATATAAATTATTTATTAAACTGAATAAGAACTAAAGATCCATCTTATACCACACCTACTTATATTTAAAACCTGACTAACTAAAGTTAAATGGAAACATTGTTTCATATGTTTTTTAGTCGCTACTAGAAATGTCTGTATTGTAGCTTATAGCGGCGTTGCCATATATAAAAATTCTAGTAACTGGTTCATTCATACCATAATTGGTAGAATGATGTGAACTCGTAAACAGTTCTGTATTGCGAGTTCGTCTTTCATTAACACTAAGATTTATTTGTGCAAGCACATTCGGGAAATCTATTACACCATCAGGTATTTTTAACCGAAAACAATAATCAAAAATTTCCCTGCGGTGTTTAAAGGAGTCTATGTCCAACGTACTCGTTAGTAATTGGAATATTTATTTGCCTCCAAAATACACAACCATTACATATGAAATTTTATTGAAGACAAATTAATGAAGAGCCCGCAGAAGGCTGACGATGACGTAATATAATAAGTGTTTTTTTATTCTAATTAACATATAAATGATTATATCAGTTTGGGCGAAAAACAAATGTAGCGGAAGTATGGATTGTATTCGCAGAATTTGGTATTATCAGTGGAAGTACTAACCACTAAAGGATAACCTTGGATGCAAATTACCTTCATTATTAACTTTTGTATAACAAATAATCTTTATCCCTCCTCCTGGAAGAATGCTCTTGTTCTCCCTCTGCCTAAATCCAATTATCCTTCAAGTTTTTCTGATCTTTGTCCTATAAGCATTTTACCAAGCCTATCTAAGCTTTTGGAAATGGATATGTATGAACATCTCCACACATTTGTTTGTGAAAATATTTTACTGACCACCTCCCAATCAAGGATCAAGGAAAGCTGTCTTGCTTAGTTCTTCTTGATTTTAGCAAGGTCTTTGATACGGTTGACCCAAATATTCTCTGTTATCTGCCTGTTCTCATCGGCTTACACGCTGATTAGAAGCTACTTAACTGATCGCTCATGAAACAATATATCAACATATAACAATATATTTTGAGTCCCCTTTTATTTGCTCTCTATATATGTGATTTTCATGAAACCGCCAGCTACTCAGTCGTTCATCAGTACGCCGATGACTTTATAGCAGCTTCGATCCTGGTGAATATATGCTTGGGCGGCATCAAATAAATCAAGATCTGCAGTCTATTTTTGAAATATCTAGTGCTCACAATCTAAACCTGAATGCTGGTAAATCTTGCTGCATTTTATTTGGGAGCAATAAGAATTGTGAAATAAATCAATATCGCATTAATATCATGGTGAATAATGAAGACATTTCCTTTGTAAACGAATGCACAAACCTTGGTATATGGTTTGACTGCCAGCTACGCATCACTAAACATATTAACCAACTATGCAATGCGTCCTATAATGTGCTTCGTCCGTTATACCCGATTCGAAGTGTCCTGTAAACACAGCTCAAACTTAAACTCTGCAAATCCCTAATCCTGCCAAAATTATCTTACGGTGATTCTGTTTATGGACCTGCGTGATCCCGAGCGCATTCAGATGATACAAAACTCATGCATCAGATTTTCTTACGGCATCCGTAAATTTGATCATACTAGTAGCGCTTTTGAGCAATCGGGATGGTTTAAAATGAACAAATTGAGGAAACTCCATTGTCTATCTCTGGTACATAAGACCCTTCCCTTAAAGAGCCATATTATCTTTATTCAGAGCTAACCCTCCTCTGTCAGTACGATCAAAGATCCTCTAGGAATAAACTATATAACTGCTTGTCAAGCGAGTATAAAGAATATAGCCTAAGCAATTTAAAAAAAAAGGTTAAAGAAAGGTTTGATGCAATCGGATGGCTGGATATAAACTTTACGCATATCCACAGGTAATTGATTGTTTCCTTTTTCTGAGAAGGGTAATATTTTAATCTTTTCTCTTTTTGGTGGTCAATGTTGTGAACTGTGCGATTTAAATGTATAGTCAAGGCCAAACAAAGTGGCGTGCACGTCATCAAGGTGGGTGTGTTGAAAAATTTACATTGTTGCCAAACTTTTTGTAAAATAATAAAATTTATTATTTACATATCTAGGTTTATAAGCAATATTAACCTCAAATGAGAACAAAAATAATAGTATAATAAAATTATAGATCTGTACTTGCATAATCATTAAGTATGACAATTATTGATCAGATGACACTATGAAACTACCATATTTAATTGATAGCTTAAAGGTACTGAATAAAAATCCAAATGGGGTCCTCCAAATTTTATGCATGGTATTTATTTTACAGAATTCATACAGAAAAATGCATTCTAAAATTAGGTAAGCTACTGGTGTAAGCTTTTTCTGTACAATAAAGTTAGTCGGAGTTTCTTTCTTCAGCGCTGTCTGAATCTGAATCTTCATCACTCTCAAAGTTGATTATTAAAGGTTCGATGTCTGGTCGATCAAAAATTCGTTCTCTTTCATACCATTTAAAAATTTCTTGCTCAGTATGTCGAACACTATTTTTCCACATGTCTGGGGTAACCGTTTGTAGAGCCTCGTTCCACATATGCAAACAGTCTTTTTCACTGTTACCATCTCTACCAATATGTCTGTTATAGTAACCTTTTGCTATGCCCCAAATTAACTCAATAGGGTTAAATATACAATGGTAAGGAGGCAGACGAAGAACTTTGTGCCCATGTTGTTCCGCCAATTCATCAATCACGTATATTTTAGGTGGTTTGTTTCTAAAAAAGCAGTTATTTTAAGAATAGGAATAAACAAAAGAAATATAAACTGTCGACCAAAATATATATAATTAAGAAGCATTATGTACCGAGCAACAATACTCAATAGCTCTGTTTTAAACATTGTGTTTAAAAATGGTATGTTTTGATTTGTCAACCAGTCTTGGATATTTTTTTTTGTCCATGCATTGTTGGGCACTTTGTTCAATATCATGCTGTGATAAGGGGCGTTATCCAGTATAATCATAGATGGACTCTCCAATTTTTCTAATAACTGATGTTGAAACCATTTCAAAAAATTGTCCTGGTTCATCTCTCCATGGTAATCGCTCAATTTTGTTTTCGAAGAAAATATCGCTTCACTACCCTCAATAAACCCATTTTCATTTCCAGCATGTAATATAATGTATCTAAAATATATTAGTTTTAAATTTTATAGTGCAAATTGTGTAAAAGTACATACCTTTTACCATCTGTTTTAACAGCTTTCACGCTTTTTTGGTTTCCATTTTGCCAAGAGCGACCTATGGTCCCATTTTGAAATATCCAAGTTTCATCGAGGAAGACAAACTGGTATAAGGCCTCAACCTTGGCTTGATTGTATTGCCTTAGAAATTCCACCCTTTTCAAAGCTATACTTGGTAGTTCCATGAGCCCTCGTCGCGGATTGTCCTTAAGCCACTTAAATCCAAGATCTCTAAGCAACCGCCTTAAAGACGTGGCACTACCATCAAATAATGCCCTATCTCTTAATCGAGACCATAAAGTTTGTATCGTAACTTGTTCTTCTGAAACCATGTGTAATATGACATTATAATTTAGTTAACAAATTAATGCAAATTTCTGATAAGTTATTATAAGATCTTACTTTTGTGATACATATTATAGATCACTTCTCGAATGGCACTTGTATCCAATGTCGCTGTGTTGGTTACACGTTTAATATAACTCCGCTTTTTCTTGGGCGATTCTAAATTTGCATCACTTTTCACACCCTCGGAAATACGACTAACTGTCCTTAAACTAATTTTTAAAGCAGCAGCAACACGCTACAAAAAATGAAATAAAATTTCACTATTATTAATATAAATTACATATAATTATTAGTAACCTACCTCTTGAACAGCATTTAAAGGCAACAAAGGCCCGTTGTTGTCCCTTTCTTGCTCAAAGTAGTGCATTAACGAGGCCACGAGTTCCTTACACCGACTATTTAACTGTTTGGGCATCTTTATATACCAAAATTGCCTTTATCTACTCGTAAAATGAATAATTTTGTTTTGAAACAAACAGTTGTTGATTTACAGTATGCGGGGCCAAAGGATTTATAAAGATTTGAAATGCCACAAATTGATTCAGTGTCAAAATTAATACAAATGTCAGTTCCCAGTTTAAATAAGTTTCAAGGTGACAATGTGTCAACGCTGCGAAATCGGTTTAGTGCGTTTACATGTCGATAAGTGATTGGAGCGTTTGCAAAACATTTTATTTCGCATAATGCGTCTAAATTTGTCAGAAAGCAACTTATGTGATATTTTAATAACAATGTTTATATGACTATTAACCATAATAAGAGAGTAATGACCATTTTACAATTTATATATCACATTAATATGAAACTGCAATAGAGCAATTGTTTGTGATAGAAACCTAGGCATTAGGTCGGGGAATTTTTATCGTGATGACGTGCACGCCACTTTGTTTGGCGTTGACTATAGGTACTTTTTTTTTCTTTATAGTTTGTGTCAATGTGTTTCAGGTCGAGTTGAAAAACAGCATAAGCTGATACTCCACCTTTTCGTTACTATTTCTATTAAGCCAATTATTTTGTAGTCATGTAACTAATAAAGACCATTTATTATTATTGTTGTTATTATTATTATTATCGCAGGATTGGGAGAGCAGGGCCACACCTATGGCCCCCTCGCTCGCCAGATATGAATGCCTTAGATTATTTTCTTATATAATATATTTCTATTTGTATACAAAACTTCTATTGAAAGTGAAGAGGATTTACGGAATAGAATCATGTGACATAATATAAAATAAGTATTTACAGGAGAGTGCGTAATTCAATGATGAGGCGGCAAGACGGTTGTATTTTCCATTTCCAACACCTAATTTAGTGAAATTTGTTAATCTAGATGTTGATGATATTCAGTGTTTGTTGTTGTTGCTACATAATTAATAATGAACAATTATAAAAAAATAATTTCCAAAAGAAAAATTAAGTGGACTTTTTTTCTCGAAAACTAAACAAGGTACGAAAACAATTCAAGTAACGAAAAAGTTTTATTTCTATTTGGTCAATCCAAAGAACATAACAAAAATTGCACGAAAGTCAGTGGCATACATTTTTTTGTCACAAATATTTGTTGAGATCCCGCTTGAGACTCCACTGTACTTATAAATTTAACCAAGTTAGGGCTAAATTAGGTCCTTAAAGTTGTAAATATTCCGTCAAATCACAATAAATTTAGGTAAAGGATATTCAAGATATTTACGAAATACCAGTTTTTTTTTAATTTTAACACACTGTATCGTGAGAACGAAAAATTTGCTGACCTATGTTTATATGAACTTTTTGTATTAAAACTACTCAAAGAATCGTCTGTTAAATTTATGGAAAATACTTAATTAACAGCCTGTATAATGTACTATCGGGTACGTCTGGCGAGAGTGCATTTTTCCTTTTCAAAGCTCCTCATTTAAGCGTTTGTGATCGAAAATGTATTCCATTTGGATTTTTCTTCATCGACTATAAGCTCTGCATCCTGTCCTGTACACCCTGATATGCCAGTATGAAATATTTATATTCGGTGGCGGTGCAGCGGTGATGTTGGCGTTGCTGCCGCCATTTTCCGCTCCATTCTTCACGGATCTGCATCCAGCAGCAGAAAAAGATGGCACATGCTCCGATCTTGCTGCTACTGGCTGATGCGTCTGGTATCAATCACTGCTGCGAAGAAATATGGCAAGGAACGACCTCCTTTTTGTCATATTTGCAAGATTCCATGAAAATATTTTGACGATTGTATTCTGACTGGCTGCTTAGTGCTTCGGATCAGATATGGCAAAAGCTCTAAGAATTGAGCAGCGCAGTGTTATGCGTCATATAAAATACGAGGGATATCTCTATGCTCCATCCCTGACTCCTTGCAATAAGGCTACATTCGATTTATATATATGTTTTATTTTTCTACTTAATCTTCTACTATTCTATTATTTCTTTCTTCGTGAATTTTATTTATTTTGTAGAACTGTAGGAGTAATAAATCCATTTTTTGTTTCAGGTAAGAAATGAAATTGCTTTGAGCTTATAAAAGGTGAGTTTCAAGATGTAATTGCAAATAAGTCGTAGTTGTTATCCCCAATCACAATTACCTTCCACTCCCACACTAACACTCATCGAATTCAAAAAGACGGCGAGTCACCTGCATCGTTATTTTATCTATGCGGTCTATCGCTTTGGTGACTTCGGTCGTCGTCATTAAAATTATAATACCAGCTCAAAGTCAAACCTTAGTTTTCAAGTAACTAAACTATTATTTTCTATAACTGTTTTATTCTGGATTGATATAGTATCTATTTACTATGGCTCTACAGAAAAAAAAACTGTGACATTTTCCATTTTAGTTGAAATATCGGTAGTATGCCTAGGAAGGCCAATTGTTCCTTGTAATTCCTATCGAAAAATTATCAGTTGTTCCTGTTAGGGCGCTAGAACCTTGTTAGGTACATCAATCATGAAAACATTGAAGCTTAGTTTTTAGTTGTAAGGAAAAGGTGAGCTATATTGTACCGGTTCTTAAATTGTACCATCTTAATATTTACGAAATTTTAGATTTCTAACGACGTGGCCTTATAGTAAGATCCATAAGAAGACTGTTTTAATTGGGTTTTTTATTTACATTCCAACTACCACCAACTACATTTTCGATAGTTTGTGGATCTATTTCATCAATAGCTCGATAGATATTTTCGTATACCAGCGCCTGGAGCTTCAGTCCGACCAAATAGTCTTCTCAATTTTCGCAGAGTTTCTGTTAACACAGCACTCACTTTGAAAATAGGTTGACAATATTTCCCACCTTTGTTCGAGATTAAAATGATCCATTGCTCACAGCGGAAGTTTGACACAATATATCAATATGTTCAGCATGGAAGTATATACCAACTGTCAAAATAATAACAACTTAAAAAAACCAACTGTAGAAAACTCATTTGATATCTATATAATACTTGTTTGATATCTATGTAATACTTGTTGGAATTATTTTTAAAACATTTTCACGATACATTCTTAGTTTTGCGATAGTATTCATCATCTTGATTGAGTATGTTTTATGAGAATATATTATTGTAAGTATTTGTCCCTTGCGATCGATTTATTATATTAGACTTGCTAGGCCGTTCGGAAAAGCTTAATAAAACTCAAATTCAATAAATAATAATTATCCCTGCAACAAAAAAGATGTTCCATAAGTTACATAAGAAAACAAACTGTTACTTAATAATTTGTTTGTGCCATGTATCCAGTAAACAAATGAATAATAACAGTTTAGATTTCTAGGTTAGGTTTTCTATCCAATTAGTTTGAAAAACCTAATTCTTGAGGAGGCATACAGTATATCTGGAATCTTTCATAATTCCAAATAGAATAGTTTATACTGGCTTGTAGATTTCTCACTTAAATTATTAATTATTGACGCCGTTTCTTTTTTCTGTTTTCTGTTGAACGAAGCTGCAAGGCAAAGTTTTATCGAACACAATATAACAAGCTGACTCTAATCCAATTCCGAACAGCAAAAGAATATTTCACGCCAACTTAGAAATCGGGAAGAGTCCGGGAAGAACTAATTAAATTTCTCGGACGCGCTCAAGCGGCGCTGCTGCGTTGCCAAACAACAACGTCGAAGCGGCAGACTGGACTATTATCAATCACTCTTCTAGACAACGAAGATTAAAAAACATCCTCACTGCCTGCCTGTGTTTATCATCATTCCAAATCCATGATTGGCGTGAGATTATTGGGCAGTGCTCGAATGTAAAAATTTCTGGCTCACTACCTCTAGATGGTGAGCCAGGCAGCCAGAGGTCTAGAATAGTGTAGAAAAAGTAGCGAAGAGATGATGTTACACAGTAGTACGTACCCAATTGTCCTAAAGGAAACTGGGCGGTTTAATCTTGGCCAGTCAAAGATGTAATTTGGCAGCGCGTAGCTGAGCGAGTTTGGGTGAATTCGGTGAAGCAGACCAACTGTTACGCGGATGTAACGAGTAGTAAGAATGTGTTACATTTGATTACAGTTGGATAATTTATGTACAGGTATGTGTTTACAGTATATTCAGATAAGAGATAGACCGGACATAAACAAGACCACGTGATCATCGAACGCTGTAACATTCGGCAGGGACGTATTAAGAGTCACGCAGTACATATTTTAGATAGTAGATGCTGCTTTGCGTAACTTTGTAGTAAATTAGCACAATTCGATGTGTATACGATTGGTGATGGATATAGGATCATGTGGAGGTGGGGTAAGAAATATATAATGATGTAAATATACATAAGGGTTTCAAAATTTTCGCTTCGATTTCCAGCTTCGGATGCCGCCCGATGTTTGGTGAAATACAGTCGAATATAATCTCAAAATGGCGTTTAAATTAGCCTAAATTAAAAATAATCGTATATCTCTTAAAATTGCTTTTAGAATATTGATTAGTATATTTTTTGATTTCTAGGTAAATATGTAACCAAATTAAAACGTTCAAAACGTAAAAAAATGTGCATGGTTGAACATTGTCAGAAAGTAGATTCTTGAATAGGTTTTGCCAAAATGGGTTCAAAAATGTCAATAATTAATTAAAAAATACAGTAGCTTTATAATTACTTATAACTTACCGAATTTGATGAACGACATCTTTTATTGGAAAGATGAGCTTGATGAGCTTTCATCATCGCTACTGCCTGAAGCACTAACGTCAATAATGAATGGCTCGACTTGTTCCTCTAAAATATTGTCCAGTTCCCACATTCTCTTTTCAACTTTGTCTTTCACGTGCTTAATACAGTTTTCCCATTTTTGCGCTGTTATTAATTCTAGTGCTTCTTTGAAAAGTCCTTTGAGGTCACAAAATTCAAAAGTTGTATTGTGCTTAGCTATATAATTTTTAACCTCTGCCCATATGAGCTCAATGGGATTGAGCTCGCAATGGTATGGAGGTAAACGGAGCACAGTTTTATTTTGACTTGCTGCCATTTCGTCAATGGCGTATTTTTGATATTCCGCCTTATGATCCTTGACAATTCTTAATAATTGTACTTTCAGCATTGCTTCTTCAAAGTTGATATTTTTCGAGCGGAGCCAATCTTGAACATCAACTTTCCTTGAAGCTGTTGTTGGGACCTTCTCCATTCTTCGAGAATGATAAGGCGCATTATCCAACACAATTACTACGTTTTCCTCTAAGTTCGGTAAAATTTTTGAAAACCACTGTTCAAACGATTCGCCATTCATTTCCTCGTGGTAATCTCCAGTTTTCTTAGACTCAAAGCACCACAGACCGTCAACAACAAATCCATCCTCACTGCCAATATGGCAGATAATGAGCCTTTTCCCTTTACCTGGAAATCGAAGTACTAACTGGTGTAGATTTATTTCAATAAGCGAACCTTTTTCAAATGTTTTCATCACATTCAGCAAAAAAACATTGAGACATGAGTATCAGATTGCTATAATTGGGATTATTTAGTCATATTGAAAGAAAGAATATTGAACGTCGTATGATTACTCAGCGCTTCACAATTTAATTTAAAGTTATAAACCTTTAAAAAATGAATGATCAGGAACCTGAAATACGCGCAAATATTAATATTAACAAATTATAACTTTATAAAGCTTAAAGTATGAATTAAAATAATTAGAAATATTAGGAACGGTACACAATATAAAACTTAGTAACTTTTTTTAAGTTTATAATATTCGACATATTTTAAGATTATATTAAAAAATTATTGAAATATCGAAAACACATAAAAACATGGCTTAAAAAAGTTCTAACAAATGAAAATGACAATAAAACATCCACGCATTTTATCGAAAGTTATAAAAGTTTTGTTACTTAACGTAATATGTTTTCTCTACCCCCTGGAATTAATGTTTAGAACCTTGTTCCCAAGGTTTGAAAAACATCCGATTGTTGTCTATTACTCGTATTTACCTGCTGGATTTTTTAATCCGGTGGACAGTCCATCTAGAAAGGCCCTCCTGGATGAAGTTACAGAATCATCAACCCATACCTTACTTGTAGTGTGTCCTGCGTTTACCCACGTTTCATCAAGGTAATAAATCTTCCTGTTTTGATTTCTATATTTCCCAATTTTTGTTAAATCATCCCTCCTCCATAGCACAATTTCTTCTCTATCCAGTAGTAAACTATTACGACCCCGTTTTTTTCATGTGAAATTTAAATGCTTCAGTAACGCATGGAAAGTTGATCGTTTGAAATTTGGCAACGTTGTATCTCCATTTACCTCCTGCAGTACTTTATCTATAGTAGGTATTTCATTCCTAAAGAAGACTTCATGCACTTTCCTCCTAATCGCATGCTTATCAGCTTCATCCAATGATTTAACAATACTTTTGCGATGTTTACTGGTCATTGGCTCAGAAAAGGTGTGATTTTTTTGTATTGTCTTAACACATTAAACACTGATGCGCGACACACCCCAACTTTGTGAGAAACCTTCACAACAATTTCTTTGATGGTTGATGCCTCATTCTCCTCGCGCTCGATCTTATATATATTCAAAATGACCTCTTTCAATTCTGCACTCAGGTGTCTTTTTTTAGAGCGTTTCCTAGGTGGACTACAGGAGTTTACAACTTCATCGGCAGTATCTGTACTACTGGGCATTTTGCGCAAGCAGTTGATAACAATAACAATCAATAACAAGGTATAACAATAACAACGACAAACTCAACAACTTAATAAGATAACAAACGAAAACGTCCAAAGAAATATCAAATTGCAATGATGCACACGACATACGTAACACGTCTGAACCTGAATGTGACTCTGCCTTGATACGACTGCTCTGCCGCTCGGCATAGGCATTTAATTGCGAATTGACCAATGAGGGCTCCTGTTTTACGTCGAGACGGCGGCGTTAGCGTGAATATCACCCGAACCTTTTGTTTACATCCGGTCTATCTCTGAGACAACTAAGGCCAAACTCATAAAATTCAGCGTTTGGTCTGGACTAGCATTACCAGCGCAGTGCGAACAACGCCATTAAGTGCAATAGAAGCTCTGTTGGATCTCCCACCGTTGGATCTGGTGATCCGGTGATCCGCGGTGAAGCAAGAGTAGTCGCTCATCGACTGAGGAGTTAGGGCAGCTGGGCCTTCTTGAATCCTGGCCAGGGTCATACTGCTATCTTAGTTGAACGGGGGGATCGTATTACCCCTAAATATCGATTCAACCGCAAGTTCAATGTGGAGTATCCAACGAGGGAGGAGTGGGATGCCGGTAGCCGGAGACTTTTCGTAGTGAGCGGGCAGGTCTGGTACACGGACGGCTCGGTCACCGAAGAGGGCTCAGGCGCTGGGGTCTCTGGACTTAGAACTAGGCTATGTCTGCCTCTCGGTGGATACCCCACTATTGTCCAGGCGGAAATCTTTGCGATCCTGGCTTGTGTATCTAGCATTCTTGAGAACGGTGGACCTGGGAGAAGAATAACAATCTTATCCGACAGCAAGGCTGCAATGAAGGCACTAAGTGCCTGTAAGATTACTTCGAGTTTTGTATTGTAATGCAGGGATGCTCTGGATTGCCTCGCAGCGAGGCATCTGGTACCGTTAACATAGGTATGCTAGGATAAGGGCAATGAGATGGCGGACGCTCTAGCGAAGACAGGATCAGCCATCAAGCTCGTTGGTCATGAGGCAGCTTTAGGAGTACCCGCGCATAGAGTTAGGAGGAAAATGGAGACGAGGATTGCAGGACAACACTCTCAGAAATGGAGAAGTATCTCCAGACATCCCGCCAGGCACGTGAACTCATTGAAAGGCCCAGTGCAGGGATGGACAATTCTGCTTATTTCTGGATAGAGCCAACATAAGGTTGCTGGTGGGACTGTTGTCTGGCCATAACACGTTAAGGCGCGCTACCTGCACGTGATGGGGATGTTTGAGGATCCCTTTTGTGAGCGCTGCGGAGTAGAAGAAGAGACCTGGGCGCACGTTTTGTGTCGCTGTGAAGCTTTAAGTTACTATTGGCAGACGGTACTGGGGTCCATTACTTTGGACCCTCAGGACGTCAAAGGGCTTGGACTCAAGGCGATTCTCATCTTCGGTAACAGGGCGAGGCTTGTGATCTAAGGAATGTAGAGGTGCATAAGGGCCCGTTAAAGAGGCCTATGCATTGGCTCTTTATGGCGGCCGGTATGCCTCTAATTTCACGATTCATTCATCCATTCATAGTTCCCAAACTGTATCCGCAAATATACTAAGTGACATATAAATCCGAACACCCAGTTTAAATGGTTTTATTTTAATAAAATTTTGTATAAGTACTTAATGAAGCATAATAAGTAAATGATAAAAATTTCAAAATGATTGCACTGCTTTAAAGCCCTTTGACCTTTAATAATGTGTGGATGCACCCTGATGTGCTACGCATTCTCCAACGCGCCTAGGCATGCTTCTGATCAGGTGGTCAATGTCCTCCTGTGGTATCTCATTCCAGGCAACCACCAACTCCTCTCGAAATGCTTCTAGAGTCTGAGGAGGACGTTGCAAATTGAGCAATCTCCTACCCATCATATCCTACACGTGCTCAATTGGGGATAAGTCGGGAGATCTTGGTGGCCATGGTAACAATGTGACATCATTATGTTGAAAGAAGTCTTTTGTGACTCTTGCAACATGTGGTCGGGCATTATCTTGTTGGAAAGTTGGATCTGCCAGGGTGTCAAGATAGGGTAAAAGATGGGGTTCTAGAACTTCGTGGATATAACGCTGCGCGTTCATGTTACCTCTGATGAAGATTAAAGGTGACCTGGAACCATAAGCTATAGCACCCCAAACCATAACTCCAACTGTGTGATGAACATGTCTTTCAACAAAAAACTGTGGATTCCTCCTTTCACCACGTCGCCTTCTAACCCTGGCACGACCATCGTGCATGCCTAAACAAAATCGAGACTCGTCACTAAAGACAATACTGTTCCATTCCTGATCCCAGAGTGACCGTTGTCTGCACCACTCAAGGCGATTACGTCGGTGTAAGGGTTAGAAGGCGACGTGGTGAAAGGAGGAATCCACAGTTTTTTGTTGAAAGACATGTTCATCACACTGTTGGAGTTATGGTTTGGGGTGCTATAGCTTATGGTTCCAGGTCACCTTTAATCTTCATCAGAGGTAACATGAACGTGCAGCGTTATATCCACGAAGTTCTAGAACCCCATCTTTCACCCTATCTTGACACCGTGGCAGATCCAACTTTCCAACAAGACAATGCCCGACCACATGTTGCAAGAGTCACAATAGACTTCTTTCAACATAATGATGTCACATTGTTACCGTGGCCACCAAGATCTCCCGACTTATCCCCAATTGAGCACGTGTGGGATATGATGGGTAGGAGATTGCTCAATTTGCAACGTCCTCCTCAGACTCTAGAAGCACTTCGAGAGGAGTTGGTGGTTGCCTGGAATGAGATATCACAGGAGGACATTGACCACCTGATCAGAAGCATGCCTAGGCGCGTTGGAGAATGCGTAGCACATCAGGATGCATCCACACATTATTAAAGGTCAAAGGGCTTTAAAGTAGTGCAATCATTTTGAAATTTTTATCATTTACTTATTATGCTTCATTAAGTACTTATACAAAATTTTATTAAAATAAAACCATTTAAACTGGGTGTTCGGATTTATATGTCACAGTATAGTTGTCGTCACCTTTCTTGGAGTGTCAAAGTAATACTGCCAGTATCCCTTCATATATCTCATTTTCCCTCATACATACAGTTTTGCAACATACTCCACACATTTTACAGACTGACAACTTACTTGACATCGGCGTTCAATTTTGTCCTGTTATCAATCAATAAAATTGTACAATGCCCGGAAATGCCATCATTGGAGAAGGCCGACATCTCGTGCTAAATATATTAGAGTATTTCCAGGAAGATAATGAAAACAGCGGTACCCTGTTACCCACTTCATGCATACTGGAGAAAATAGCTGATGCGCTGAAGATTAGTCTACGCCCATGGTACGAAGATTCCATCTGTTTACTTGTATCATATGGCGTTGATGACGTAACCGCCAAGAATGGTGACTACAACTATACCTCGTATTTATTCAGGGTGGTCAAAAACGCAGAATCTACTGTTTTCAAACATATCAAATACAACACCCTGTATATTTCAGCAACTTCAGATTCACCTTTTTATAGGCTTTTATGCATAAGAGTCGATCAAGATTAAATCACTAGTTATTGAGTAATTGAACGTTTGATAAAACGACACTAAAATTGAGGAAAAAATCATATGATCCATGGACACAAAAGACAAACAGTGGGCTAGTTAAAAACTATAACAATCAGACGAATATAAATTAATTTAGTAATATCGATGATCTCCATTTGAAATTACTTGTTTTATAAACTTGAAACAAAATAAAGAATAACCGCTATAACACTATTCAAGACAGACTATAAACGGCTTCAAAATATCCCGTAAATGTTAAATACCTATGCGACTGTACATCCTTCAGCATGCGTTCCTTTACGCACCGTTTATCAGGTCCTCCGTGTTTTCTGAGGTAAATGGACGATTGTTATAAACATTTTGCTTAACGTAGTCCCATAAAAAGAAATCAATAAAGGCTATAGATCTGTTGACTTAGGAGGCCAAGACATAGGCCCACCACGACCGATCCAACGATCGTCACGCCAGCTGCCAGGTTCAAATTATTATATCATGTTGGTAGTACATCTCGAGGGCGATTTTGTAGATTGATGTCCTTCAAAAGCCGAGGCAAATGTTCCATCAAAAAATTCACGTATTCCGTACCTGGATAATTTATCTACCAATATTATCCCCCCCCCCCAAATATTTTTTATTTCGGAAATCTATTGATCTAACCCAGTAGGGGGCTTCCTACCTCATCGCTAAAAATAACTTTATCCAGAGTAGTAGTGTCCTCATTCATTTTATTTAGGATTATTCTCCGAGCTGGTAAATCTTGAGACATGGATGGTATCTATTTTTGTTGATCATTCTTTAGACAGAACTTCAGCTTATATCATTTTCTGTTTCAATTTGGCGGTAACTTGAATGTCGATTCTCTTGCAACATCAATTGCACCCTCAACTGATTCAACCGATTGTTCACTTTTGAACTATTTATAACTTTTTTATACTGTATTTGATTCAAAATGTTCCCGAAGTGCGAAAAACGCTTCCGGCCTTGGATGTCGCAAGTTGCTTATAAATGCGAGATGCTAGGACGCTATTTACCTTTGCACCTAGACATTTTTTAACTACTATGTTCTCAAAGCAATTTTTGAAGAATCGTATCCTAATCAACAATTCTTTTTTCTAGTTAATTATGCCGTTTAATAATCCAGTTCGTTCTACAGATCCTTTCGGCATAAGCTGGAAAATGATTGCGTGGTGTATGTATACATCGCTTGCTGTTACAAAAAACTACGTTTTGCGCTTACCTATCTAGAAAAAAGGCTTTCAGGCGTCCATTATCAACATTCGTCTGCCGGTGTGTCTACAAAAGAATTCCGGCATACAAAAAGATCGTACGTATATAAATGTGAAACCTCACCCAACACGGAAAAGGGTATTGTCCTTTTTTATTAAAGGTATTTTATCTGCAAATTGAAGATAAATGAACACTGACAAAAGACACTTTCACAAGAGCTCTTAACAATCGATGTCAGCTCGGAAAAGAGACAAGTGAAATGTTGGATTTCGTGCGGCGGAAATGGACAAATTTATCTCTGACGATCGCAGGGAAGGTGGAAGAAATCCCAGTAAATTTTACCTATATGTACGAGGGTCATTTTTAGAGTAACAGCCGACTGCGCATCGTGTCCGCGCATCATGTCAAGAGGCGTTCATTCTAACACAGACATCAACCATGCGGCCATTATGTTTTTTGCCACTGTTTAAAATCGTCGGCAGGGCCTGCTATGTAGCGGCGTCGATTCTGCTTCACGGCAATGCTCGGCCTCACGTTGCGGCAAGAACGCAGACGCAGTTTTGTTGTCAATTTCTGGATCATTCACCATGCAACCCTGACTTAGTTCCATTAGCTTTCATCGTTTTCCAAAATTTAAGGAATTTCTTGCTGGAAACAATGATGCAAAAGGTAGTTACTAACTACTAACACTTTTGTGGTCAAGTGATAGCGTTCTTTGACGACGGGATACAAAAGCTGGTGCCATAATTTGACAGATGTTTGAATTGTTATGGTGACTATGTTGAAAGATGTTGATATTAGTTGTGATATAATTTAAATGAAGTTTTTCTAACTCACTTTCGAAACGTTTCTTACTTGAGAAATCTCCCTTGTACATGGCGTGATCAAAAACTCGGACCGGGTATAATCAAACTTAAAATTTCAAAACCTCTCAAAAGAATTTAATTTGAATGAAATATATTTTACACAAAATACGACATAATCAAAAGAAAATCTTGAACAGGAAATACTTTGAAAGGAGTGCGGTGATGGACGCTATGGGCCTACTAATCAGTCACCGTGAGCTACGGGATTTGGAATCCCGTCCCGAGAGATTTATGCTACTTCAAAAAGGCATAAATCACCTCCTGAAAAGCATGCCCCTACAAATTTATACAGCATCGGTGTGACTCAACATATCCAGCGATATAGTAAATGTTTTTACCTAAAAATTTATTCACGGCTTCCCCTTGCTTATGTCTAACTGTAAATATGATTAAAATAAAATCATTTATCTGAGTCACATAATATATTAACGAATCTTTTAAAGTGCCTGGTAATGTGAGATGAAAACCTAATAGCCCATGTTTCAAAACGCTATGTACTGTTTCACAAAAAATTTCGAGAATTTAAAATGGTAGGCGATCCATAATGCACATCTTTATCAAACTAAATCGATGTGCTGTTCTTAGCCGAATAGTTACTTTCCTTGATTCCTCAAATCTTCTAAGGTTCATGTCACCTAGGATCATGTTGTGGACGCGTTTGGATGACCGGCGACCGATTGGGATCAGTTTTTGGAGGAAAAAAGGGAGTGATGATGACCCACAGGTCATTGGTACACTACAGATAATACTCTCTTAACTACTTTCTAGTACCACCAAAAATCAACACTACTTAACCACAGTTGCTCCCTTTATCGTCTTTACGATAAATTATACACCACGTTGTTATGCAATTATTGCTTCCAATTACGTGTGCACTTATTGCTTCCAACTACTTCTTAATTTTGAACAGATATCGCTAAAACAGGAGAGAGGTTTCATTAATCCCTGATTTCGAGAATCTGATAGTGTTACTGGGATAACCCATACAAAATGCCAGGTTTCAATTAGAATTAAATTCGGTGCTACTATGCACATTTGAAATCGATGTATTATCACTTAAACGTCCGCCATCTGTGGACCTCCAAAGCTCTTTAATATCAGACGTTACCACTATCGCTTCCAACAGCAGGTGTTCGTGACAGCCACATTGCGGGCCTGTCTGCCTCTTCTGCCATTTAATTACTTAGTTGTTGACCGCTGGCATAGCAATCTCTTTCTATCCCAAAGACTCACAGCAGTGAACAATAAAAAAATAACTTTGAGTGTTGTGAAACTGTAGTCTCTCCCCATTTTCACACTATTCTTCTATGCACGAAATAACGCTATATTCACTTAATTTCTTACGCAATTCTTGCCTCATACATTTTCTCTACTTTTACACATACTAGACAGCTAAAAATCGTGACAACAACAACAAGAGTTGCCCGGCATGGGTATTACGTATCTTGAAAAGTGACATCTTGTCGGTTTTTTGACATTTCACGTGTTTTTTATGAGATAACGTAAGTTTTTCTACAAGGTGTCAACTTACCACTAGCTGTTATACACTCGTTTTGTAGTTGTACCAACAGTGCATGCTTGAGCTTGTCGTGTCGTTGAGTCATTCCTCCATAGATGAACGCTTTTGATGACGCTCACAGCGATTATAGTGAGCAAACATGGAACGAACTATTTGCACACTAAAAACTACCTGGTCTGCAAGATGATATTTAGTCGTTTTTTATGCTTTTTAGGTTTGTAACGTAATACCTCGGCTGGTATTTTTTAGCTCTTCGGACTTTTTGTAATTAACAACAATGCTCTTGAGACTTCAAACAGTGATATCGCTATCCATTTTTCGAACAGTCATTAGAAATCATTTTATTCAGATGGCGCTCAAAGCAGGGATGTATACTACTTTTACACCTCTGTTCTTACCTTTGGCTTTCGTCCAAGTCATTTTGACATTTGTCAACGGTAGTTGGCTTACCAAACTGGTTTCATACGCGTTAAGAGAACACGAATAATTTGTGAGCAAAGACCTTCAATTTCCAATGCTTCGTATTTTTTTTTTGGGGAGTTTGTTTGCTTCGTGACCGTTATCGGATCTCTGTTCACTCCAGCATTAGCAATTCTTGCACAACAACGTCGTAATTCTGAGTAACAGATTGCCAAATTCCCGTTGTCGCATCGTGCAAATGGTGCGCTTTCCTATCGAAAAAAGCCCAGGCGAATCAAACATTATTTACCGAAGAAATGTACGGGATACGAGTAGACCAATACCTTTTACGGCCAACACCTCGCGTTGGCATGTTTACTGTGAATTCGATTTTCGATTTTCGTTAACATCGGGATTTCTGGTAGTCACAACCTATTCGCATCTTGGAAAGTGGTGTTGTGGTAGTTCTTACCAATGACGTGCGCACGTGAAGTGGAATAGTACGGCGAATAGAAGGCAAAATGCCCCTTTTCTCATAAGTTTCAAAAGGAACACCCTGTATATTCTACGTCATTAAATAGTCCTTGAGAATTATTTTTTAATATAAGGCTTATACCATTGTTTTGAACAGTTTTTTTGCTATTCATTCCAAGAAAAATATGTCCCATGAAAGCAATGAACTGTTTTTCGCATAACAACATTGATCTTAACCCAAGACAGTCATTTATTATGAAATTGTAGTAATACATGCCAGGTAGTTCTGTTGATTCCCAAATGTTTGATCTCAGGTCTAGTATTTTTTCACAACCAGGTTGTTTCAGCAACTTGGTTAACACTATTCCCTGTGTTTAACATGAAGGATCATATATCACTGATCTTTAATAAATCCTAGAGGATCTCAGAACCGTATTTAGACTGATGGACCGATCAACTGTCCAGCGAGTTTTGCGGGTTTGACGCCTCTCGACTTCTTTCTCTGGGGCCATGTAAAGCGAGATGTTTACCGGGAGAAACCTGCAACACCCGAGGACATGAAACATCGTACAAGCGGATCAAGCGGATAACTAGCAAACCTTTTTAGACGTGCAAGGTAATTTCAACAGGCGTCTGACATAATATATTAATTTGAACAATTCATTAACGATTGATTGCCTTTCGCTGAGATTATTATATATATGTTAATAAAAGCTATTGTTTGGATAGAAGATTTGATTTCATGTTTAAATATAAGATGTATTTGTTTTTTCTTGAAATGAATTGCAATAACTCAAAAACGTTTGGAAAAAGCTATTTAAACCTTATATCGAAAACAAAAATCATAACAAAACACTATTCAACTATATACACATATACATGGTGTAGTAAAGTACATTTCGCGTTTTGAGGTACCTTGTACAAATGGAAAGAAATTTCAGGACTTTTTCCAGATCAGCTAAAAGGCGATCATTAAAATCTTTGTGAACCAAGTTTGTCTAAATATCTTCAAAAATGGCAGAACTGCGAACCGTCAAAGCTGTACATCTTTCCACGCGTTTGACCAAATACTTAAACAATTAACAATTATGCTATATAATTTCAAATTTCTTGTTTTCGGAAGCTCTATCCAAACATGCAATAAAATATGGGATGATCTACTTAAAATTACATTTTTGCTATAGTATGAAGTTATGGAATACCCTGTATATATTAAAATATGTTTAATATATGCACTGGTAACATATCAAGGTTGCCGCGACAACAGGTTTTGGATATTTTTTCCAGTTTGCTCATAAAACTACTTTCCATTTTCATTGGGACACATTGTATATATGCCAGGGCATGCCACAGCATACCGAGGGATTCTACGACGGAATAGCACAGCCTCGTTCTCGGGATCACAGAGCACGCTACCCAAACCGCGATAGCATTGCACGGTATCTGGATACCAGGCCGTATATTCTCCTCGATGGAAGCTTCTCATTGTTGTGCGCTACCGAGAGGTGAATATTTGTATTTTTCAATGCCTTCCCCTGCCGGCTGCCGGTGTGCTCTAGATCTTCCTTTCCCACAGTACACTAAGTGACGTCAGAGGCTCTTAAACCATATTCTTCCTGGTTGCGCACAGTTAAAAGATCGACGTTGTTAAAAATAATTTTCTTAGACATATGCAACCAAGCAGGCAGAAACCCCAATGCCTCCGGTAGATCTCGACCATCCATCGAGACCGGATAAGGATTTATCTGTCTCCCTATTCTCATAGTCTGTAATGAGGATCAAAGTTCACTTGGCATAAGCCCATTTTTGTATAGTTCTGCCATTAAATTCGCATATTTAGTGTTATTTTTAAAAAATGGGAGGGTTTGCAGGTAATTTTGGTGTTAGACTTTTTACATAATTCTCAAAAGGTGGCACAAGCCTAATAAAGATAGGTGTTGCCACCGGTAAGTATTTTTTTATGTTGATGCAACGCTGCCACATTGGTAAGCATTGGTAGACAGTTAGGTCAAAATTATGCATTAAGCTACACAATTTTGGCGACAGACAATGTAATATTAACATCTAGCTTAGCTCCCTCTGATCTATTCGGATTCGTTGGTCGAGGTATAGTACTGCGTTTTGGAAGCATTAATCTGTACCAGTTTGTAACTTCCAGATACCTTGTCAGAGAGGAAGTCCAAAGTCCAAATCTCAGATTCGCTCACAAATCTTTCCTCGTCTCCGCTTACCCGTTAGTATAAAAACCTGCCTTTGTCGTCGTATGTACTTTTCTCCGTATTTTTATCTGCTAGAAAGCTGTATGACAGTGCGCCGGGTTCATTTCCATTTCATTACACTTCATCATTCTCTGATTCAAGATTCCTTTGCATAACATACCGAAGAGCAACAAGAGTTCACGTTTGAAAAGATCGGGGAGTGGCCGGAGAACACTCGACCGAAAAGAGGAAAAGAGATTTTTCATATTGCGAATTGTGATAAGGTTTAAGATTTATGGCTTTTTCTCCGGCCAGTTTTAATATAAACTTTTCGAATATATATGGGCCGCCGCCTGCCGCTCGTTGTCTTTTTTGGTGTTTTTATCAAACTGAGGATATACAAGGGAATATTTTTCATCGGTGGACGCAGTAGGTGTCGTTCAACATAAATACTCTAGATGTATGAAACTATGTAGTTAGTATTCCCTGATTATCAATTAATGATATTACTGAGATCTAAATCTTAAAAGCGTCACTGTTACAGCAATTAACAACAATGCTCTTGATACTTCAAACAATGATATCACTATCCGTTTTTCGTACAGTCAGTGGAAATCACTTTCTTCAGATGGTGCTTGAAGTAGGCTACGAGCCCAAGTATACTATTTGGCTTTCGTCCAAGACATTTTGATATTTGTCAACGGAGGTAACGAGACGAAACTCTTACCAAACTGGTATGATACGCGCTAAGAAAACACGAATAATTTGTGAGTAAAGACCTTAATTCTTCAATGCAATGCTTGTTCTTTTTTTGGGAATTTGTTTGCTTCGTGGTCGGCACGGGTATTACGTATCTTGAAAAGTGACATTATGTCGATTTTTTTTGACATTATATTGGTTTTTGTGATATTATGTAGGTTGATCTACAAGATGTTGACTTAGCACTAGCTGATGGACACGTTGTGAACTCGTGTTGCAATTGTACGTGTTGACTAAACATCATGAGGCTTCAGTTATCAATGTTTGGGGCTGAACTATACTTTAGCGCATATCGCAAATATTTCATTTCTTATTTTAAAATGAAAGATTAGGATGTAACTTGCACGAAAATATCATTTTTTCTTTAAGAAACCCTCTGCTTGCTATTTTATAGAACTTCAAAGTTGCATTTTGGGTGCTAGTACTGTGGTATAGAATACTGCTTTATAAGCTGTTTTCTTCTTGTTTATACAAAAGACTGTTCAAAATTGTATGAATATAACATACACTGTAAGTTACCGTGATACTGTTCATCGCAGTAATGCAATTTTGCATGATATCAATGATGATGAAAATAGTTCATTGTTAAGTAGTCATTTCTTTTATTTCAGATAATTATTCCCATCACTATACCACCGCCACTGTCATATTCTCTCCATCTAGTTGCGATGTTACCAAATCATGGATAGTAATATACCTTAATTTGGTTTGTCGCATTATTACTTATATACTAGCGCAAAAATGTGCAATCGGCACAGGATTGTCATGAAAATGCTATTTGGAGGTGTGGCCGGCAGGTTTTACTGTACTAAATCCACCTCGTGCCATACGATAGCGTTAGCTAAAGACTCTTTTTTGAAGAATGCCTTATGCCCTTCACAGAAGTACTTCGGTTATTGTTTTTCCTATATTATAGTTATAATCTATTTACTTTTTGTATGTATGTACTTGTAGAATTATTTAAAGCGAAGCTGATGTCACAAAATATACCTAATTAAATGTGGTATAGATGAGAAATAACTAAAAAAGTAGCTGTTGCCAATCACTAAATAATGAAAACATAACAAAGAACATTGCAAGTTTCTTGATGATTTGATGAAATGATCGTTGATCTTTATTTAACTGTAATGTTGGACGATATGTCGGGTGGACCTAGCGACGTGGTCCAAATCGACGAATCGAAGTTGTTTTTTTTGTATGCAATGACCGCTGGTGCCTTCTGTACTTTCTATGTCACGCGAGCCGCTGGTGCATTATCCACTGTTTAGACACATACTGTTCAAAATTTCATCTAGTTTTTGGTAAATATTGGGTCAATTTCTCATAAAACAAGCCATTTACAATAAATTAAGACTTTTATTTTGCAAATACCCTCATTTCTAATTATGTATTTCTCCCAAAAAAGGTACAACTTGACAACAATGGACATCATTTCTCTTATTTGTCAAGAAATGAACATTATAAAATGGCCATTCAGAATTTTTTGTGCTTTTAAATATTTCTTATAAACGCAAAAACTTTGATCTCATTGAAAATGCGCGAAAAAAAATGATTAAGGTATTTGAACACAACACCTCTACACAGTTTACCTAGTAAATACCATCATTTACATATGTATTTTCAACTGTTATTTTAGCTAACAACCTAATGTGTAATAACACGGCTGATTTTGAACCTTTTTTTGCAAAAAACACCGATTTTTCACAGTTTCACATCTATTTTCCTTAGTACTATGCAGTCTATGTTAAATTCTTATAATTTAGAGCATCAGTTTGTGCAAAAAGCAAAAAAAAGCGTATAAAACAGTATTCTATTCTATAAAATATCAAGCAGAGGGTTCCCTTAAGAAAAAATGATATTTTCGTGCAAGTTACATCCTAATCTTTCATTTTAAAGTAAGAAATGAAGTATTTGCGATATGCGCTAAAGTATAGTCTTACCATGTTTGGCTCTGATGTGATGTAAAATCTGCTTCAGAGATGGCATAACTGGAGGTTTAAGCTGTAAGTTGTATGAAATAGGGTCCGTCAGAAAGAACTCATGTTTTTCAAATGTGTAGTACACTCAAAATAAATATGGGAAAAGATTTTATTATATCAAAATACTCAGAAATGCATGCCATTTTTTTGAGTAAAACAAAATTTACGTGCTAAAAACTATGTCGGCCATATGGCGCCCTTGAGCCGAAATGCAGGAATCAAGTCTCCCCCGAAGTGAGCCAGCATCCGTACAGGAATTTGGGTTGCCTTGTTATTTCCTCATTCTTCTGACGGACCCTGTATAAGACATAACCTGTCTTCAGAAAGGACAACATATAAATAATCCATCGGGCACAGCTAATAAATATACTTCATTGGCAGCATATTCAGTAATAATTTTCCTACAAAGCAAATTTTATACACGTGCAGACCAATACACATAATCGTCCAGATGCGATCTTGCTAAACCAACATTCTTCTCAGAGATGAATACTACAAACTACTCTTTACCTATGCAATCAGCAATGCGTGCAGTTGAATCATTCCTCCATAGATGTACGCTCACAACGATCCTAGTGAGCAAACGTGGAATGACTGTTTGCACCCTAAAAACTACCGAGTCTGCAACATGACATTTTATAGGTTTTTTTTTTACGTTTTGTATGTTTTTTACATAATGCCCGTGCATATGCCTTGATTTTTTTTTGTAACGGAAACTCAGTGATGAATCATTCAATGTATCTTCTATACCAGTGAGTACTATATTTCAGTCTCTATATAATCCCCAAAAAGTTCAGCGAACCCTCACGTACCCCTCATTAGAATTCGCAATCGCATTTCCAGTGAGTGGCTAAAAAGCTGCAGTAGCAGCGCAACGGCGGTGTGCAATCACGTCTCCGGCTGAGTTTCATTGAATTATATCTTACGTGACATTACAAACGTAACCTCATTTGGCCCGGGGAACTTTTCTATTTAGTTTAAGCTGCTTTACTATTACGAAGCTGAGCTGCGCGGCCGTGGAAAAGGCGATGCGGATCCGAATAACTGGCTACGATCCGACGGCAAGCTTTTAATGTTTATCTTTTCTCTTTTTGTGTAACTGATCAAAAATAGAGCCAAGGAAATAGGAATATTTGCAAAACAGCTGAAAGCTCAAAATATACACTTGTATGTCTAAGGCTTCCACTATGACAGACACCCTATGTCAATCTTGTACTGGATAAAGTAACCGACACAGCGCGGGACGAAAACGTCGAGGAAAATTTGCCCAGCATCGACCGATTTTAGAGAGACTAACATCATATTGAGCAGTTTTCTTTTTGTACTTGATCCACTACCTCAGCCTAAACACCCGGGAGGCTATAGGAGATACAGGGGAAAGAGGGGATGTCACACGGACGTGTGTATGTTACATAAAAACATTCTGGCCCCGCCTTAGAGATCCGCCGGGTGGTACTTTCACGCTCGACAGTCTCCATCTACGGATAATCACAGTATCCATAGCCCCCCCTCTTGGGATGGGATTTCAACCGGCACGGCTGACGGCAACTGATTTGTAGACCCATATCGTCTACCACTATGCCACCACGATGTCTGCAGTTGATTATTACTATATAAACAAACAGCTCGCTTTATCTTGCAGCGTTGAGGATAGTGACTTACGTTCGTATATTTCCACCTAATTCTTTGTTGAAGGCATAGCCGCGATTGAAAACACGTGTTACGTACGTGTTACAAAGATAAGTTGCTTATGTTTGCATAAACTATATAGCCTCAAATTTAAGGATAAAGTGAATATTCGGAAACGCAGCAAGTCTGAACATACAAGTTTTATGATCAAAGTACATAACGTGTGCCCTAAAGGCTTTAACTTTAACAAACACAAAATAATATCAAGTTGCCTTTGGTAACAAAAGTTTGTTTACTGATTTTACTCTCAGTTTTCACTTTAAGATGTATAAATTAGAAATGAGAAAAAGTATCTACAAGTTGGTTGGGCAGGTACCCAAAGCTGAAATCTGTCGAATATTCCAGACTGAAAACATTCCACGCCATGTATCGGACAATAGCTGAAGATTGCTCCATCTTTTGGTAGGGGCTTGCACCGGCGCCTGCAGACTCAACAGTCGTTTGACGTTTCTGTGCGTGAAAAGAGATTCTAGTTGCGCCATATGGAAGTTTGAAAGTGAAGTTGAATACTCAGTGGAGTGGTCGGACATCTTGACCTACATAAGGAGATGAGGAAGGTTTGACATATTGGATTTGAATTGATAAACATGTGGTGTGTTGGTGCACTCGGGGCCGACAAACGGGGCCAAAGCTTCGTCTACCCACTACTGGTACTGCTGCTGCTGCTGGGTAAAGCCACATATTTAAGAACACCCTAGTCAGAAACTCAATGAATCTAAATATACAAACTTTAGAATCAGAGGACGTAGGATCTAGATATACTCTTATATGTATGCAAAGTAAAAATACTGAAACAATTTCTGAAACTTAGATTCTATCGCCGTTTATTTGAACATACTCCTCGAAGGCATTAACTGGAAATACCGGCATCACACAAAGGACTAACATTAGAGGAGTCATCCAAACAGATAACAAGATTAGCTAACAGTGTCGCTTTTTGCTGATGCCAGTGTTCTACCAAGTTACAAACTGTTTTCATATATTACGCGTCGTTCTGACGAGATACTCTCTCATACTAACTCGATAAGGGTGCGGAACTTATTAACAGGGTAGATAAGGGATGTGAAAAAATTGAGTACTTTGCCGAATTGTTATTACGCACTTGGAATTTTGATGTCATTTTATGACGGCCTTTGTTTAAGGTCCTCGAATTTGTAGAGTAGGAAGATTGATCAGATGATTATGGTTTGAAGGCAGATGCTTTTTTACATCGTTAAACTTGGCTGAACTGAATCTGTTTGCTTTCCGTATTTGTAACCATGGCCAACCGCATACTACGTTGCTGTCGAATTAGTCAGCAGATTATTAGACAGTAAATTTTCAGAGCTCGCAATCAAGTACAATCATTATTTGAATGTATAAAATTTTCAGAATGAATTTTAGAAAAGTCCGGGAGTTTTCATTGGCTGTAAACCAGAATTATCAAGGATTTATCGTCCAATTCTCCGGAAGTGTCTGAATTGTCCTTTAAAGAGAAAAATATGAAACATTTTCTGGAAAAAATAATAGCACTCAAAAATTTCAAGTTTTATTATATTATATTTCATGAGTAATTCACATTCAATTCTCATTTGAAAAATTATGGACATGCATCCAAAGTTTAAAATTCAAATATTTCGAGAATTCTGAATAGACGTCTGCCACGCCTTTTTTATAAAAGAGAGGTAATGGTGGTGTGATTCCTCTTTCTTTTTTTGTTTAAATTAATTAATAAATCACTATAAATGAAATCTAAGGGTCAGTTAATGCAAAACAGCTGTCAAGTGCCGTGCAAATTAAGGCCCTAGCTCAATAAAGTGGAGACTATGGGGGTAAAGAGCGCAAGTGGCATGAACGGGTAGTACCCAAACCAAAACAACTGAACGTAAGGTACAAGATAAAAGTGTACTACTCCATAAATTGGTGTTTGGGGCGTTAATATCCCAAAATCAGGAAATGAACGAAACGACACCCACACCACAATCTCCGCAGGAAAGTGAAAGCAAAATGGCGCTGCACGCGTCTATACACCAAGTCTCCAAAACAAGGCCTCTTGATCGGAAATCAAACATCAAGGAAGGTTAAATGAGTTGTCTTGAAGAAGGTATGTTCAATAGATAATCAAAAGGAATGGAGAAAAACCGGTAAAGAAGGTATCTTGGTAGGAAGGTAAACATTCATATACGGCTAAGAAAGAAATCTTTCTTACATCTGTAATTATATAATCAATAAACTATGAATGTTATCAAAAGAAAATCATTGAAAAGGGCTTGGCCCAGGAATCGGTACTCTACTATTAATGAAGAGAAATTCAAATTACTGATAAGTGATCAATAGTAAGAAACAGGTTACGTGATTTTGACACGTGACACGTCTGCAATGATTATGTATGAAGAATGTACATACAAAGTCTACATTGGGTTTGATAAAACTAGGATAGTAGGGTTCTGTACTAACAGCATATTAGTTTGTTGTCGGTAGTGTTGCCGGACTGAAGAAAATGAAATAGGTAGATAGTGTCGTTGGGCTTCGGTAGAATAAAAAAAAAGTGGTGAATATTTTTTCCGTTTTACCCCAGACCTTGAAACTTCCATCACCTGACATTTTAATTAAAAACATACTTTGGTTTTCTTGTTGATTATCCGGTGATGCAATAATAATAATAATAATAAAGGGTCTTTATTGCACTAAACATTTAGTACATTACGAGGGGCGAGGTTTAGCGTGAGCTATTCTTCCACCTAACCCCGTTTTTACAATTTATACGAAATTACATAGAAATGCATGAATTAACTATGATACATACATTTAAATCTTTTTGTTTTAAACTAACAAAACTGTGATCAAAGGGATTTTTTTTTAAAATCAACCATCATTAACCAATAAAAAAAAATATAAGTGGCAATTCATGTTTGCGAGAGAAGATCGGACTTCAATTTTAATTTAAAAGTTTTAATATTCGCAATATTTTTAAAATGAAAATTAATACTGTTGTAATATTTAACGGCATTGTAAATAAAGGTTCTTGAATATAAAACAGTACGGTGGACTGGCAGTATAAAGAAAGCCTGATGCCTTGTGTTAATATTATGCGTGCTGGATCTGGTAATAAATTTTTCAAAAAGGTATGGGGGTGATGCGGATAGTAAAATACGATGCAGAGAACTTATAACAGAATATTTGTATAGATTATCTATAGTTAACCAATTGAGGTCAGAATACGTATGCGATATATGATCAAATTTCCTCAAATTATTTATGTACCTACTACAAGTATTTTGCATTATCTGTAGTTGTCTTTTATTCGCAGCAGTTAGGCAGGGGTAATAAATTATTAGCCCAAACAAAATCTTAGACAATACCAAGCTTTCACATAGCTGTTTTTCCAATTGCTTACCAATGTTGCAATTGTTTGCAAATAGAAGCCGGAGCGAACCGTAACATTGCCTCAAAAGTGCTGTAAGTGTTTTTCAAACCTCAGGTCTTCATCTAAATGTAAGCCCAAATTTTTGGCACATTCTGAATAAGGGATGATTTTTCCTTCGATTTGAACGTCAATTTTGCTTATAAGATTTGCTCTTATTTTAAAGATTTAAAGACATCTCCGCCAGGCACGAGAGCTCATTGAAGGGCCCAGTGCTAAGGATGGACGCTTCTGCCTATCTCTGGGTAGAGCCAACCTAAGGTTGCTGGTGGGACTGTTGTCTGGCCATAACACGTTAAGGCGGCACCTGCACGTGATGGGGGTGGCTGAGGATCCCTTATGCGAACGCTGCGGAGTAGAGGAAGAGACCTCGGCGCACGTTTTGTGTCGCTGTGAAGCTCTGAGCTACTATAGGCAGACTATACTGGGGTCCATTACTTTGGACCCTCAGGACGTAAAGGAGCTTGGACTCAAGGCGATTCTCAACTTCGCTAAAAGGGCGAGGCTTGTGATTTAAGTATTGTAGAGGTGCATAAGGGCCCGCTTAAGCGGCCTATGCACTGGCTCCTTATGGTGGCCGGGATGCCTCTAAAATTCAAGATTCATTCATTCATTCATGCTCTTATTTTGATATTACCAAATAGCAAGGCTTTAACTTCGATGGGTTGAGCTTGAGGTTATGTAACTTGAAATAGCGGCTAATACTTGACAAATCTTCATTGATTTGGTCTTGTTGTACGCACAAAAACCAATACAGAATATCGATATGAGTGAAGTTTTTAGTTCTAGGTCTTTTTTAGTACAAAACCTGGAAATATATAAATTATTTTAAGAAATGGTGAAAATGAGGAAGTTTTCGGTATTTCGGTAAATAAAGTCTCATTTCGGTACAAATACCGAAAAATGGGTAGCTGTCGGCAAGCAGTCGGAAACTGTACGAACAGGTAACATCTGTCTGATTTGAATTTTGACAGTCACCGACAAGTTTCCGACTACTGTGCAAACAAACCGATTCGTCAGGTTTCTGTTCCTCATTCTAAATTCGCTCTTTCAATATGACGGCTGATTCTTGTGCTATAGTAGCAGATTTGCTCTATTTTGTTATTAGTAACTAGTTAACGTATACCAAGAGAGCGTAGTAAAGGTAAAACACAAAATTATATCCTTGGTTTAATTCATCACGCTCTACGTCGACTGCGGAATTTCTCCTGGGATATACTTTTGTTATTGTTCCGTGGCTTTAATGCGAAAGAGAAGTTTCAATAAAATTACTGAATAGTTTCACAAAAGGGGAAACGCTTTCGCACTCCCTGTTTCCTGCATAGTCTGTCTCTCTTTGAAAATTTGCAATACGCGCCAGTTAACCGCAAAATTTATATCTTCGTGGTGAAGTTTTCCAGCGCGAAATTATCTAATTTTGCCGTTAATGGTGGCTCCATTCTACGCTTTTTACTGCAGAAATGTATTTAAATTGCTCTAGACGCAGGGATGTTTTTTTTTTCACGACACACTTAATGGCATCTGGATAGCCAGGGTTGGCCATCTAGTGCTTGAATTTTGAACTAGCGGTTATGTTGCCATCGAATGTTGAACTGTCAGTTGTTAATATAATCCTTCATGAACTGATGACAGCGATGCGTGGGAAGTGCAGAGTCAACCTGCGTGACGCTATTTTTGTACGTGGTATTTGCATTTTTTTCAATTTTACCAGGTATCCAGGTTTGCAGCGTTATCGGGCCATATACAGCAAAGACAAATTACCATTTTCTCCATTCCGCGTCTTATCTTTCCTCAGGGGCGTCATGTGCAGCTTGTGGAATAACGGTCGACATTCATAAAAGTAACGCTTAGCGGTTTATAGGGCGTTAAATTCTCTAATAAATTTTATTCCCCTGCACAATTTGTTAAGTTTTCTTTATTTATAGGGGTAATAAGAAATACTCGCCGCAATGCAAAACTCTGGCATATTGTTCTACCTTTATTATGACATTTGATTTAATGTCGTGACTCCAAGGCGTTAACGTATTTTAAAAAAAAGAATATTCTCTTTTACTTACTCCTCTTCTTTATATGCAGGGGGTTCCAGAAATATCACACCAGAGTAATACGGGAGGTAGATTGGCGTCAGATCAATCCGATAAAATCGACATGACCTTTAGTAAGAGTTTTCTAGTTTATCCAGATATTGCTACATTTAAGTTTTTTCAAAAAAATCCCTACTTTTTGCCTGTTATGGTTGTAAAGAACTTCTAAGTTATGATTTTTTTCCTGGGATACCATTAATGGTTGCTTGAGAAAATCTAGTATTTACTTCATTGAAAACTAGCACGGTATGCTAAAAAAACATTTGGTTTCAATGCGAAACCTTTACTAAAGTTTTACTAATTACTAAGAAAAAAAAATGTACCAGACTGAATCAGTAAGTGACCTTAAAACTTAGCTATTGAATGCTCTTTCCAAAATAGTAGGTTCTATTTAATAAAAACTGAATAACCCTAAGATTTGTCATTGAAGTCGTAATAGTTGCGAAATACTACAAATAAAAAATAATAAATGCAGCTGTCTTTTGTGTCCAAATTACAGCTTCGTAGTTGTTTTAATCGCGCAGGTACCACCTGACTGTTGTAAAAATCAATTAAAATAAAAAATACAACCTAATGTTCTGTTCATTATTTGCTTACATCATTGAATAAAAAAGGATAGTGGATATCTGTTTTAGACATTTTCTAAAAATTTGTAGTAAGTATTACGACTTCAATGACAAAACTTAGAATTATTCAGTTTTTAGTAAAGAGAACAAAAATATTATATTATTTTTGAAATTACCCTAAATACTTAATATTTAAGTTCATTTACCGATTCAGTCTAGTAATTTTTTTTTCACGTTAATTAGTAAAACTTTAGTAAAGGTTTTCGCATTAAAACCAAATGTAAATATAGTTTTTTTAGCATGCCGTGCTAGTTTTCAATGAAATAAATATCAGGTTGTCACAACCAGCTATTAGAGGTAGCCCAGGAAGAAATCATAAGCTAGAACTTCTTTATAGCCATAACAAGCTAGAAAGGAGCAAATATGGATTTTTCGAAAAACCCCAAAAGTGGCAATATCTCGAAAATTAAAAACTTTTACTAAGGTCATGTTGACTTTATCTGTTATTTCTGCATGTTATTTCTGGGACACCCTGTTGACCGAGCATGTCTAGGACTTTTTCATATCTTAGATATTTCACAAAGTGACCCACAGACCCAAACGCATACAAGGGATACAGGGAAAAATGTGAATTGAGGCTTCATACTCTCCCACTTTTACTGTTCTTGCAGGGGTTGAGTCCTGTACTAGATCATCGTAACTTTGTAATTTTTTATAGAATTAAGATTTGAGTAAATTATAGTAGAAGCATACTTCATCTAAAGCTCAGCATTAAGTTGTGTTCTAAATAATATATTCGTTCTTATGGTTGCGAAAAATCACAGTCATATATGAAGTCTGCTTTAAATGCAAGAAGATACTTCGTACCTATTTTTAGGCTCGCTAAACAACCCTTATTATGTGGCTGTTATGTATTGATAATTATAACCTGAGTTAAAAATAGCTGAGCTAAGGAGCAAGTTGTCTATATTGGGGCAACAAACCGCAATGGAGTAAAATACGCATATCAAATGACACCTATAAATAAGTTACAGTAAGTGACTTATAATTCGTCTACCCTACTATCCTATCCATTGATGGGAATCAAATCAATATCACATGCACTGTTCATTCATAACTAGTATTACAACAGAACATTATTCTCATTTTGCTTTTTCTAGGTGGTGTATTTTTAGCATAGTGTGTTCTTTGAGAAAAAAACTGTGACTACCGCGCGTTGCTTATAGCTCCACTTTTCAAAGCTGCCTGGTGCACACAGAGCGTCCCTCTACGTTTCAATTTTTCCATCTCACTCTCTTCTTGTAGTTGTAGAAATCGCAAACAACTTTAAAAGCTGCTTTTAACGGAATAGAGGAAAATGAACGCATTACTTTTACACACGCCATGCACTCTCTCTTCTATGGTACTAGTCGGTCTGTTAGTCCAAGAAAATTTATCACGGGCTAAAGAGAAACAAAAAATATAAGATCCAGCATTTTGGGTACTTCTAGTAATAGTTAAATCTCCTTTCTGTATTCTGTACGGGGTGTTCGGAAAATAGACAGAGATATTTTAGAGGGTGATTTCTTGTTAAAAAATATGAAAAAAGTTTTTAAAAACATATAATAATATATTGAAAAATATACTGAGTGACAAAAAAGGTAAACATCTACGTATGTTTATTCGATTTTAATAATTTTTGCCATATATATTCAGTGTCCCTTACTAATAAAATGATTTAATTTTATTGCATGTCACGGGACTGGACAGGACAGAATTGGTTTATTAATTTTTGGTAAAGAATTCACAACTGCCTTGGAAAAAAAATAATTTCTGCATGGAAGTTAATACAACAAATGATATTGATAAATTTCAACAGAATCGAGTAAATATCTTCAAGGTATTGATAATATTTGTTTTTAATTTATCATCCTGTATCTTAAAAACTATTTTCGTACCCATGTTTATAGAATCCTTTTTCATATTCTTTCAAATCTTTCACCCTGTATAGGAGAATGGATGATCAGACAAGATCAAAACACTTAGGGCCATCTCGTCAGTCGTTCACAATTGTAGGACGCCTTCATGGCCCCCTTGATTTTCACAGTTTTTCGTGTCCTTCAGAAAGGGGTATATTTCTAGATTTCTACTGCTTCGTGTCAGCGCTATCTTTTGAGGTTATATTTTTTTACTTCTAAGAAATTTCAGACAGATAAAACTTGATTATTATCATGTATCTTATCAGCCTGAAATTTCTTAAAATTCCAAAAAAATAGATAACCTCTCAATAGGAGAGCGCTAACGCTGACACCGAGCAGTAGAGATCTAGAAATACCGCAGCTTTTCTGAAGGAGAGAAAATACTGCGAAAATCAAGAAGGCCATAAAGGCGTCCTACAACTGTAGGAACGATTGAAGATACGGCCCTTAGGCCCCATTGGGCCATTGAGCCCCTTGTATGTCCTTTTCAGGGGTCACTCGAGTCGGGGTCGACAGCCACCCCAGACTGTTGAAAAACGTGGTGATGCGACTCGCATACACTAGCCGCATGCTCCTAGACTGGATTCTCGGATTGATAGAAGAGCTGGGTAGACGCAACGCAAGTCTTGATTGTCTCATCTTACTGTTCCACAACCTCTAGATACGGATGTATCACTCATTGCCATGTTACTTAGCCGTCAGTGTCCAGTCGCACTGCCTATGTCGAACCGAAGTTGTTAACTGGACATAGGCAGTGTTTTGCTACTGCCTCATAAGGGCAGATAGGAAATTATTTAGCAAATGAGCGTCCCGACGTATTCTTACTTTACACATCTCTTCAGACATTCGTTGAAATTCACGTCACTATTGTGCAAAATACCTGTGGCGCTGCACTTTTCACCCAAATGTATATTAGATTTTGATCATGCCGTAGCTTAATGAGAAGGCATTTGTCGGCTGAAGAATATGAACAAGTCTTGTGAATTGCTGCATCTTCTTAGAAGAAACTTTCCTACGTGAGAATTTTGCCATTTCACCTCCGACTGCGTATCGGGTGCATGCCGGCAGGGGTATTATGTAAAAGAATCTTAAAAACGTAGAAAAAATACGGAGAAAATGTCCACTTGTAGACTAGGTAGTTTTCAGTGTGCAAATAATTCATTGCACGTTTGGAGGAATTCAAATTCAAATTTAAATTGTAATTGGAATGACTCAACGACACGACACGCCCAAGTCTGTTCCCCAGCATGCATTGTTGGTTGCAGAAAGCCGAGATAGTCTGATGTGTTTATCTCTGAGAAGACGTGAAAGAAAGAAAGCTGGTTTAGTAGCAAGATCACACCTAGATGATTATACTCGTATGTATTGGTCTGCATGTGTATAAGATCAGTGATATTTGCTATGTGAGAAAACTATTACTGAATATGTTGCTAATGAAGTAACATATCTATTAGCTTTGCGCGTCGGGGTATTTATTTGTTATCTTGTTATCTGAAGATAGTTCAAAGCTATAAATTACGATTTTTCCCGTTTTTCTTAGTGCCTCACATCCAGGCGCTGATTTGTATTTTCCACTTGACATCTCAAAGCAGATTCCTATTAAATGACTGGAAGTAAAAAATCCTTTTCAAGTTACTCACATATTTTTTTCCGTGGCCTATTTTCTCACCTGGTACTTGGAATATACTTCACTAACCAGAGATTTTTTTCTTATCTCTTTCATTTTTGAAAGTCAGCATATTTGAATATGATGTAATTACCAGAATGAATAAGAAAAAGTGGATGCGCAACTAATTTCTAGCTTTGAATTCATTTCAAGTAAGTGCATTTGAGACAAGAATCGTCCAATGGAATTACCATTAACACAGATTATTAGCACACAAATCCTCACTATGACTATGCACCTATGCAGTTTTCACTGCCGTTTCCTTCCAGATATAGTATACAACTTTCAGCTTATACTCCCAGTAAAATGCATATCTGAAGCAGAAGTTACATCATATCACAGCAAAAAATTGATAGCTGAAGCACATGATGGTTAGGCTACAAAACGAATACACAACAAGTATACATCATCTAGTACTATAAGTTGACATCTTGTAGAAAAACCTGGGTAATGTCACAGTAACCCTGTATATTTAAAAAAATACCGACAATGTCACTTTTCAAGATATTTTGAAGAAAGTCAAGGTCAGGTATTTTCTAACCTTGAATAAGGTATTCAGTGGCGATCATGGATCTGACCTTGAACCTCCTTTCAAGGCCATTTTACGGTCAACTTTTGTTTTTTGAATGGAACGTTTCCTTTTTGACATCGACAATCAAAAGAACGAACAATTCGACGTCCGAATATGTATTAAAATCTAAGATCTAAGATCACAATCACAAAAGTGGAATAAAAATCAAATCTGTAAGGCTGCGGAAAGTTCTTAGTCCAGCAGGATTTTTGATAAAAACATCAAGGTCAAACCGTGAGTAAGATTTAACAAGGACTTCAAAATTGACTTTGGACTTTACATCATTCGTCATTAAACTCCTTGTTGACGGTTTCAATAATCCTCCTAAACTTTTAGAATTTTTCCGTAACCTCATACATCTGACCTTCATTTGATCTTTAGAAGTGACCTTGACCTTTTCTCTTAGATTTCAATAAATACTCGGGCAGAGTATTTTCCGTCTTTTAGATTGTTGGTATAAAAAGTGGGTTTTCTCTTTGAAATCCAAAAGCTTACCGTGAATTAAGCTTGAAGGTGAGACTCAGGGTCAAATCCAAGGTCAGCAGCATCAAATATACCTAGAAAACATAGAGCCGTTCAGTTAATTTTGTTGTACCAGGTATTTATTAGATAAGGCCTGAAACCTGGAATGCTGTTCACAAGCATAGGAATGTGTTATCCACACTTGATCTGATCCTGAGAATGGCTGATCAATTGATCGATGACACTTTTTACCAATCTCAAGTTTCTCTCAAATCTTGTAGAAACGAAGGTTTGAGAGAATGTAACTGCACTCGTTGTACATGGTATGGATAAAGCAAACTTTCCCGTAGGATTCTATGGACTATGGTATGCGATAGTCCTACGCGGCGGCCTAATTCCCGAGTGCTAATATCTGCATTGATTTTCACGATATTTAGTAGTTGGAGATTTTATTCTGTTCTACCGATATGCCAGCGGATTTTTTCTCCTCCACCTCCAGCATCTTCTCCTTGATGATGTTGCGTTCCAGCCGTGCCAGAAATATCAGTTTTTCATTCAGTACTGGTTAATAAGGTATGATCTTGTTCAAATCAGTAGCAGTATCAAACTTCTATCTAAAATTCAAGATTATTAGCAGCAATTTGTATCCGCACACATAGTACTTGAGGCATATATGTGTGTATGTATGGCGGTTGGTGTGGATATGAATGTGTGGAGCGAGGCATCGTTACTCTCACAGCAAGTATGAATAGTTAACGAGGCACTAATTCGGCTGGAATAGCTATAAAATTGGACCAATTTCCATCGAGTTAATACTCCCGCCGCGCCAGCGCCAGCAGGTCGCTTCAGCGATGGGATGCTGGCGGAACATGTCGTCCTAACACCGAACTTTCCAAATTTATTGTTTTGGAATTTTCGGAGGAAATTTACTGCTTTTACCTCTATGAGTTTTAGTTTATAATAACGAGTAGGCGGAACTCGCATATAGGGTGATTTCAAAACATATATACTAAGTGACATATAAATCCGAACACCCAGTTTAAATGGTTTTATTTTAATAAAATTTTGTATAAGTACTTAATGAAGCATAATAAGTAAATGATAAAAATTTCAAAATGATTGCACTGCTTTAAAGCCCTTTGACCTTTAATAATGTGTGGATGCACCCTGATGTGCTACGCATTCTCCAACGCGCCTAGGCATCCTTCTGATCAGGTGGTCAATGTCCTCCTGTGGTATCTCATTCCAGGCAACCACCAACTCCTCTCGAAGTGCTTCTAGAGTCTGAGGAGGACGTTGCAAATCGAGCAATCTCCTACCCATCATATCCCACACGTGCTCAATTGGGGATAAATCGGGAGATCTTGGTGGCTATGGTAACAATGTGACATCATTATGTTGAAAGAAGTCTATTGTGACTCTTGCAACATGTGGTCGGGCATTATCTTGTTGGAAAGTTGGATCTGCCAGGGAGTCAAGATAGGGTAAAAGATGGGGTTCTAGAACTTCGTGGATATAACGCTGCGCGTTCATGTTACCTCTGATGAAGATTAAAGGTGACCTGGAACCATAAGCTATAGGACCCCAAACCATAACTCCAACAGTGTGATGAACATGTTTTTCAACAAAAAACTGTGGATTCCTCCTGTCACCACGTCGCCTTCTAATCCTGGCACGACCATCGTGCATGCCTAAACAAAATCGAGAATCGTCACTGAAGACAATACTGTTCGATTCCTGATCCCAGAGTGACCGTTGCCTGCACCACTCAAGGCGATTACGTCGGTGTTCTCGAGTTAAACGGAGGACCCAGTGTGGCCGGTATGAAAACAAGCCAAAACTTCTCATTCGCCGGTATACACTTCGCATGCCAATAGGTCTTCCATGTTCTGCAAACCATTCATTTGCAATGGACCTCGTAGTGGAGAAACGGTCCCTTAAGGCCAATAATCTTAGGCGGCGATCTTCACGGTCTGTTGTTCTACGGCAGCGTCCAGTGCCCCTTGCTCTCTGCGTACGGCCTTCTCGAAGCCATGCCTGACAACACCTAACCACAGTGTCTACACTTCTTTGCACTCTAACTGCAATTGCCCGAAAAGAAAGTCCAGCTTCCCGAAGTCCCACTATACGGCCCCTATCAAACTCACTAAGTTGACGAAATCGTACAGGTCTCCGTACTCTAGGCATCGTAACCGATCGTAAAGGATGTCAAGAACCAAAATCCGCCAACGTTGATTCTTTGCTGCGGCTGAAATATTCATTTTTAGAGCGTTAGTGAATTAAAAAAAAAGCAGTATAAAAACCGGAATGTCCAACTGATAAGGCTGAAAAATTTTTCGCTTGTTATTTACAGTAAGATAAATACATTCACCAACTTTTATTAAAATAAAACCATTTAAACTGGGTGTTCGGATTTATATGTCACTTAGTATATTTTATTTTGAAATTAATTGTATAACGGCTATTCTTGAATGATCTAAGTTGTTTTGTTTTTATTTTTACAAAAACAGTGGACTCTAGGAAAAAACACAAGAGTAACAAGTTGAAGGTAAAATTCGATAAACTGCGCTTTTCGAAAAAAAAAACAGTGGCGTACTATTTTTATCTAGAAAAATAATCCCCTGTATCTCCGCCACTGGTGCACGTTAATTTTGAGTAAAGACTTTTGAATGTGTCCAATACATACGTAAACCCACATACCAAATTTTAGTTCATTACAGTTGACGGTTTTGAAGATATTAGAAAAAAATGTTTTTTATTTTCAAACTTCAACACCACGTATCTTTTTAATGAAGCCCTCGAGGAAAAAATGTTACCTAGGAGACCCTCGTTAAAATGAGGTCCTGTGTATGATGTTTCATTTTTGGTCACGATTTGTGAACCGCCCTGTATAAATAGGGTGTTTGCATCATCCTTCTTTGAAAATCACGTGAAAACCTTTGTTATAAGATCGAAAAAGCAAAAAATCTACCAAAACCAAGAGCAATAAACGGCATATTGTATTTAGTAATTCCAAGCGAACCGCTGTGCTTCTCCATAACCATAGCGTAATGTGAGTATGACTAAGACCGAGGAAGCATCGGCATAGCATTGGTGTCGGGCCCAATGTGCGGTTATCCTGTTGCCTTGGCTTTCGTGAAATTGAGCTCGTTAATTTAATTAATATGCATAATGGTAAAAGCCAGCAGCAGTAACAGCAGGCGTAGGAGCACCAGTATGAGCTCAGCCTCATAGAGCAAGTACACCACCATGCATTATTTATACTCGCAGCATACATCGTTATGGGCCAGAAAAAATAGGGTATGCTGGTTGATTCACAATATCTCTCACATTCTAGCATAACATAAAAATAAAAATCTCGTTAAATCACTACGACCCTGAATGTTCCGAAATTTACTCCGGAAAAAGTAAAATAGATCAGGGAGACAGCTACAAGATAAGTTTCAATGGTTATGACAATTTTGTTTTTAGACATTGAACTTGTGCTTCCCTCATAATATTATAAGATCCACTGTTCTGAATAATTCAACTTGAAGAGCTTCCTAGTGGTAGTCCAAAATTGGTTTTCTATAAAACTCTCATAAAATGTATCTTTTTATACCGCCGTAAAAACAGACAAAAGGTACGCTAGTATTTTTATGTCATCTAGAGCGAGATGTGCAAGAATAATACCAGTCGCGGTTATATATTCTCTAAGCAGAACTTATGAATAGGAAATATGGATGTTTTATTTTCCTCCCAAAACCTATGTACTTCTTTAGTTTCTTACGCAGACTACACTCAACAAAAGCAATGTTTTTTCCTAAGCAGTTGAAAAGGTAATGTCCAAAGATGAAACAGCCTTTTTATTGCAACAAAATACATTATTGATCTTGGAGTCCCGTTAATATACAGGGTGTAAACGTTATGGTAGTCATTATTGAAATGGGTAATAGGGGGGCCAAAACAAGTCAAAAAGTTCATATGACCCATGGACCAACAGTCAATAGATGTTTGTCTGAATGGCTTTATAGTTTACAACTTTAAGTGCTTCAAATCGACCACAATCACCATAATCTTACTAATTCTTATAATCTAATCTAGAACGTTTTTAAATTGGGCAATTAATAAATAAATGGCATTAAGTTTTTCTAAGTTAAGCCAAAATTTGTAGTCAGTAAGTAAGTAAGTTTCATTGAATTAAATATTTAAAACACACATTACAACAGTGGTTAGTTATCGTTTTGCATAGATAAATTACTTTATCGTTTTGTCGAGCAGAGCATCGGGCGTGTTGTTTTGTTTTTGTTCGCGTACGTCGTCGTGTTTATTTACAATGTTCTCGAATCAAGAGTTCGCCGACATGTTTTTACGGTGAAGCTCGTCAGAATTCAAATCTTGCAGCTCAAATTCATCGCGACAGATTTCGCCAACGGGTACACCCAGACAGAAGGACATTTGTGCAAGTGTACCAAAGACTTCGAGATACAGGAAGTGTTCAGCCCACTACTATTCGCACTCGTGAAAGATAGGTTACTATAGAGCAGGAGGAACAAATTTTAAATATCGTGGAAATCAATGCAGATATCAGCACTCGGGAATTAGGCTGCCGCGTAGGACTATCGCATACCATAGTCCATAGAATCCTACGGGAAAATTTGCTTTATCCATACCATGTACAACGAGTGCAGGCCTTGTTACCAGAAGAATATCCTCGCAGACTAACATTCTGTCAGTGGTTTTTGCACAAAAACTTTGGAAATTCGGATTTTTTTAAAAACATTTTAGCGATGGACGAATGTACTTTTACGCTAGACGGGATATTAAATTTCCATAATACTCACACGTGGGTCCAAGAAAATCCTCATACCATTCGCGAAGGTCATTTCCAACAACGTTTTAAAATAAATATTTGGGTGGGTATTCTTGACGATCATGTAATTGGCCCTTTCAAGTTACCCCCAAAGTTATCAGGAGAAGGATACCTTAGCTTTCTAGCCAATAACCTACCAGAACTTTTGAAACAGACCTTAGACAACAAGCCATTACAACGGAGACAGAATGTGTGCTTTCTTCATGACAGGGCGCCACCACACATTTTTAGAGGTGTCATTCAGTATTTGAATGAACATTATCTAAATCGCTGGATCGGCCGAAATGCTTCTGATCCTCGAAAATGGCCAGCAAGATCTCCTGGCCTCAATCCGATGGATTTCTGGTATTGGAGAGAACTTAAAGTGATGGTTTACGGGCTGGTCCAATAACAACTGAATCACAACTTCGCGATGGAATTCCTAATGCGGCTGAAATAATAAATTGACAACTTCGAGGACCTAGAGTAAGAAGAAACTGGGTTCATCGTAATGAAGCTAGTGTGGAAAGTGGAGGACGACATTTTGTACACCTTCTTTAAATACAGTGCAGTGTGGGTTTTAAAAAGAAAAACAATATATGTATCAAAATTGTGCCCTATTTATAAGTGGATTTTTTTAATATGTTCAATAAACTTTCACACACCAGGTGAAGCGCTGAGACAGTTAGTGGTAAGTCCGTTTTTTTTAGTTGTTTGCATTCTACGAGTACATTATCGAATAATGAAATAATACCTAAGAGCCAAAAATAACAAACTCCATCTTTATTTACACTGCGTTCCGTCATAATCTGCGTCTGACATTGCGGCGTTTTATTTTATTTTACTTTAAAGTCGCTTTTCTCTAAGAAAATGCCGTTTTAACTCCCATGTTATATGAAACTTTTTTCTTCTTTTAACCTCCTCTATCACTCATTTAAATAATGACTATCATAACGTTTACACCCTGTAGTAATTTGTTGTTTGAGGAGCTCGGTAGTCAGCATACTTGAAAGTAGTGAGCTAGCCATTTTAAACGGATGTCGTAAATCTAGAAACTTTGTTCTGAATCACCGAAATGTAACATCTGAATAATGAGAAATGGGTGGAATATTCTTAAAAAACTATCCAGGATGCTTTGCATTTTTGTCTTTCACAAACGCCCTGTACGTTTGCAGCAGTATTCATGAATATGTGCCAATTTCGTTCTACATTTTCAATTGCAGCAATACTAAACAAGCCTTCCATTTCTCTAATTAAGTACATGCATCTATCAATTTTGCAATGTAAATATCACTATCAACCTCAGAGGCGTACGAGAGATCACTTCCAAACTTAAAACGGTGAAAATATATGTATATCTGTATAATACGGCACTTGGACTGTTGGTAAGGTATGTGTTTTTGTATACCGCAGGCCGCACCACCACACATAACACGCCTACACAGCATCGAAATCTGTCTGTATGTGGACCGTACTCACTTTTCACTTTCACTTTTTATATTAAGTATTAACTAGAATCGCAACAACGCTGCGATGCTGTTTACGTTCTTATGGTCAGGTTTTTTTTCATTTCTATTTAAGTGCTTTATGAGGTGAAAAAGTAAGGGAATTATCAATAAGATGATAACTACTGCTGTATCAATTTTCGATCTAAATATTTAAAAAATAAGACGGTGGAATCCTTCAATTTTTGTGTACCCCTCAAGTTTCAAATGATTTCCCATTGTACCTCTGTATGAAAATTCATAATACGTTAAAATACTAAGATTCTCATAAGAGTCTATTGAATTGACTTAGTATTGATTACCGTATTCTGCCTAAGGATGTTCTGTATTTCCAAGATAAAATGAGATATCTCAACATCGTCTGTGAGAATCTATCACAGCTATGTTTCTCCTGTCCGCAATAATTACAAATCTACTCTGAAAAAGCTGTGTGTGTCACATAGATGGCGATGTAGCCAACTATATAAGTATATACGTAGCGCGAGGTATAAAACTGTTGATTTCGTCAAAATTCAGCAAAACATATATCTAGATGATGCCTTAAACATATACAGGGTAATTATAAATAAGGAAAAACCTAGGTTCTTAGATGTCGCATTACCAAGATCCAGGGGGGCTGTTTCTATGCCACAGATGAGGTAATGACAAAACATGAACTTTCGCGAGATAGTACCACTCTCTCACTACACTGTATTGGTTAAAAAATAAAGAAAAAAACCTTAAAAAAATAGCAATATATGTTCGCATACTCTATGTAACTATAATAGAAATAATAAAGTGGTAATATTGAGTAATTAATGTTCTATTTGCTAATAAAGCATAGCATTATACTGAACATGGCCAGTTGGTCATCGACCAGTGCCAATAACAGAACAAAAAAAGACTTTCGCGAGATAGTACTACTCTCTCAATACACTACAGACAGTTTTCACTGTCAAACTTCACTAACTTCAGCGTCTTTTCAAAGTCGACTGGGTTGAAGTTTTTTATTCGTATTTTACCTCAAACATTCAAACCATTTTTTCCAAAAGTGTAAATCATTACCAAGAAAGGCGATTCGTGTACATTTGCTTACCTTATTACTGATGCAAATGATGTTTCAAAAAATCCAGTGGTGTGGATAGAAATTGTCTTTTTTCTATTGAAGATTTTCCTATTTCTACGCCACTGGAGTAGTCTTCGGCATGAACATTTTTGCATTTATTGGCTATTTTTGCTTTATCAGTGAAATGTCATTGGAAACCATAAACGATGTGGATTTTGCACGGCACTGCGGCCAAAATGCATACTATTTGGACTAAAAACACGAAATAGGCGCGATCTGGTATCGTACATTATACAATTTACCATTTCGCATGTACTAACCGGTTATTTATGTTTTACACAAAATGTAAATTAGCAACCTTATAGCCAATAAATCCTGATGATTAGCAAATGAACAAGCCGGGACTTTACAGTTGTGTCACTGTAAACTAAAACTGCAGTTACGTGTATGAAAATATGTTCATTTTTTGTTATAATTTCAATTACGGGTTAAATAAAGCGTAATTATTTGTATTATTTGGCATTGCGGTCTCCGCATTTTAGTCAGAACGTGGATAGAAATTATTTTGCACCTCATATGCTGCATATAATTAGATTTCGAATAATTAGTGAAATGATACGTAGAAATTATTGATCTGAGCTTAATTTCCAGGCAACTTGATCGGACTGAGTACCGGGACTGGGTTCTATAGTCATTTTCGGGACGGTATAAATAAGCACCATAATGAAGATATTAATTTAAATTGTTTGAACCTCCAATTGTGGTTCTGATCTCCTGTTTGGCTGTTGGTTACTATGTACTAATTTGTTGATAAAGATGGTGACGATCATAGACTACCAGAATCATACAGTCCAATCACTGTTCAATGTAATGGGTAAAATTGCTGAAAAACTTACACTCCAACGAATCATGCCTAGTATCAGTACAATATTATTCCTTAATATCAGAATGGTTTCAACAAAGGCAATGGAACACAAACACAATTCTTCCTAACAGGGTGTAACGTGCCAAAATCACATAAACTTTTTTTCTACTATTTGAAGTACTTGCCAGTAATTTGTATTTCTCTCTATCAATGAGTACTGATTCCTAGGCCTCACGTTTTTCGATTTTGGCAAAGTTCATAATTTATTGATCTATTGCTCGAATCAATCTTATCCTGAAAGTATGATTTCACACATTATATTTTTCTTTCTTAGCCGCTCAGTATTATGTTGAAATATTTTGTACACTAATGTCATAATATTTTATTAATGGCTGTCTCAAAAAGTTCCCCATAATATATCGTTGGTCTCTCGTAAAGTTGGTTATCCAGGGCTCGCCCATAGGCAACCAGCGCCCTCCTACTTTTGACATTGATTGACAGTCAACTGATTGTCCGTCATTTCCTGTTGAAGTTTTGGTTAAGGTGTATGGGTCCTTGTTTGATTCACAGATTTTGGAATATTGGGCCTCAATCACCAGTTTATGGAGTTGCACCCTTTCTTGTACCTACCTTACGTTTAGTTATTTGTTTTAGATGCTCTTTGGGTGCTACTCTTTTAATTTGTTTGGAATTTTAACCTCTACAGCGTGGGAAGGCATTGAGGAAAGCCTCCATCTGCACTCCTCCAGCTTTGTAGCTATCATGTAGCTGTTTTGTATCCCTTTCTCTTACAAAAAAAAACCCTAATTTAAACAGGTTTTTTTTCTTGGTCCTTTAATTTTTAGTACGAGGCAAGCGGCTCATACTTCGTGAGCTCTTAACGTCTCTGTCCACTACTGCCCACTGGTTTTGGCCAAAAAGCATGACCTTTTATGAGCTATGGTCATCTCGGCTGCATCTGGAGCTATGTCGAAGAAGTTTACCATCTAGACAAGTTAAGGTGTAGGCGCTATACTTGTATTTGTAAAACCGTGTGTATACCATGGTGAACGTTTAGCGGGGTACATTTTAAATAATACCTTTACTAGTCTTGAGTCACTGGCACTTTTTTGAGCGAGGGCCTAAATTTGCATGCCACTAGACAACTTTTTTGCATTGACCGACCATTTATACTAAGTGACATATAAATCCGAACACCCAGTTTAAATGGTTTTATTTTAATAAAAGTTGGTGAATGTATTTATCTTACTGTAAATAATAAGTGACAAAATTTTCAGCCTTATCAGTTGGACATTCCGGTTTTTATACTGCTTTTTTTTAATTCACTAACGGTCTAGAAATGAATATTTCAGCCGCAGTAAAGAATCAACGTTGGCGGATTTTGGTTCTTGACATCCTTTACGATCGGTTACGATGCCTAGAGTACGGAGACCTGTACGATTTCATCAACTTAGTGAGTTTGATAGGGGCCGTATAGTGGGACTTCGGGAAGCTGGACTTTCTTTTCGGGCAATTGCAGTTAGAGTGCAAGGAAGTGTAGACACTGTGGTTAGGTGTTGTCATGCATGGCTTCGAGAAGGCCGTACGCAAAGAGCAAGGGGCACTGGACGCCGCCGTAGAACAACAGACCGTGAAGATCGCCGCCTAAGATTATTGGCCTTAAGGGACCGTTTCTCCACTACCAGGTCCATTGCAAATGAATGGTTTGCAGAACATGGAAGACCTATTGACATGCGAAGTGTTTACCGACGAATGAGAAGTTTTGGCTTGTTTTCATACCGGCCACACTGGGTCCTCCCTTTAACTCGAGAACACCGACGTAATCGCCTTGAGTGGTGCAGACAACGGTCACTCTGGGATCAGGAATGGAACAGTATTGTCTTTAGTGACGAGTCTCGATTTTGTTTAGGCATGCACGATGGTCGTGCCAGGGTTAGAAGGCGACGTGGTGAAAGGAGGAATCCACAGTTTTTTGTTGAAAGACATGTTCATCACACTGTTGGAGTTATGGTTTGGGGTGCTATAGCTTATGGTTCCAGGTCACCTTTAATCTTCATCAGAGGTAACATGAACGCGCAGCGTTATATCCACGAAGTTCTAGAACCCCATCTTTTACCCTATCTTGACACCCTGGCAGATCCAACTTTCCAACAAGATAATGCCTGACCACATGTTGCAAGAGTCACAATGGACTTCTTTCAACATAATGATGTCACATTGTTACCATGGCCACCAAGATCTCCCGACATATCCCCAATTGAGCACGTGTGGGATATGATGGTAGGAGATTGCTCAATTTGCAACGTCCTCCTCAGACTCTAGAAGCACTTCGAGAGGAGTTGGTGGTTGCCTGGAATGAGATACCGCAGGAGGACATTGACCACCTGATCAGAAGCATGCCTAGGCGCGTTGGAGAATACGTAGCACATCAGGGTGCAACCACACATTATTGAAGGTCAAAGAGCTTTAAAGCAGTGCAATCATTTTGAAATTTTTATCATTTACTTATTATGCTTCATTAAGTACTTATACAAAATTTTATTAAAATAAAACCATTTAAACTGGGTGTTCGGATTTATATGTCACTTAGTATATTTATCGTGTTTTATTTGTTAATGAATTAAAAAAAGGAAGGAGGAACACACTACCATTTCCTTTTGCTTATAACAAATAGACATCAATAACAATGTTATTAAAATTATAGAAAACTATTTGCTCATCGAACAGTATGTACCACCAATGTACCGAAGTACCACAGGGATCTATCTTCGGACCCTACCTGTGGAACCTATGCGTTGCTGATCTGCCGGTAGATAACATTGCAGGGCAAACGATATTACAATACGCAAATGATTTTTGAATTACTACTGAATCCAAACAGCAAAACACAGCCATCATGAGAGCAAAGTTGGTAGTGGAAGGAATTTGGAGTACTGTAATCGGTGGGGGTTTACTTAATAATCTAATAATCAATTTTGGCTCAATCTTAACAAAACAGTAAGCATGGACGGTTTCATTAAAAAACGAATCTTAAAGGCTAATCGATCAGCTTGCGCTCTGTCTCCAGTAATTGACTTCAGCTCAAATATTTGTATAAAAGTGAAATTGAAAATAATTGCAGCATGCATCTACCCGGGACTAACATACGTACTGCTTCTGTTGTCACGCATAAGTAAAGGTGGCATTCTTAAATTAGAGAGGTGCTTTGAAAAGATATGACGGGTGAAAGGCAAAAAAGGCGAATGTCACAAATTTGATGTTTTGTAGCTAGAACCGGTAACCTGTAGTCTTAACCCAGTGCAATCCCATGAGGTATCGGAAACATGCAAAAGCAATGACAGTCGGTAGTTATACCCAATTGAAAACTTGCCGTGCAGGGAAAAAAAGATGAATGTCACAGCCGTTGTATGAAAAGAAGACGAACGTTCACTGTTTGTCACCGGAACTAGCAGCTACTACAACAATTTACCATACACCAATCTGCGACGAAAAAAATAATCGTTAAATAAACATTTTTAAGCAGTTATCATTAATTTTGTTTTGTTTGTTCTATATTCTTTGAATAAAGTTTTTTGGGTTTATTTTTTTCTTTTCCCAATAAAAAAAATGTTTAGAAATAATTCAGTGTTTGAGCTATTGAGGTTAGAAAGTCACCTTTTTCTTTTGTTCCAGGCCCTGTGTAATAAATTTTCTGTTAAAGTTGTTCTCATATTAGAACAGGTCGTAAAAGTGAGATAGGCATTCTACTGCTTAATCAACCCTTAGATTTTACAGGGTGACGCATACAAATAAAAGCTCATTTCTAACCTCAACATCTCAAAAAAGTTGAATTCAGGTATGAACGCTAACACATCAAAAATGTTTAAAATCGAAAAGAGAATCTCAAAATACAAGGATAAAAAGGATTTACCATTAAAAATGTTTGGTATGACCTTGTATATCAAAACAATTTTTTTTCTATTTATAATTTAACTTTTTTTCAATTCCTTATAAGTCCTCAAACTTTTGAATTCAGTTTTCTCAGTACTTACTTTTTGTGACGTTCTTCTTTTTTCCCCTGTACCCTTCATATATAAATGAGCCGGGCAGTTCCTCTACTGCATCGCAGATGACATACTTTGGAAGATGCTACAGAAGGTCGCTTGGCAACACGCGTGAATCAGGCGCATAAGGAATTTCTTAAAAACATCGAGAAAGACAAATCAGTGAAGCCGATGTTATCAAAGTAGATCATCCCACCAGCCATCCAAACTAGCGATGTCAAATCCAGCCTCCAAAAACCAAGCGTATTGTGCACTATATATCATTATGATAATAATACAAAGTAAAATGCTTTCATCGTACATCCTCCATCCTCCTCGTATTTCACCCCTTTCCTAAGAAGCGTATATTTTGGATGCATAAAGAAGCAATATATTTTTGTTTTTTATTGTTTACAACTATTAGGCATCATCTGTAACATAATTTAGATGAAATAAAGGTTTCTAGGTGTTGTATTTGTTGGAAATTGATTCATGGCGAAGAATATTGTTTCTTATAATTAATGGTAGGTATACCTAAATGAAATGAAATGCGCTTTTTAGATAAAACAAACTTAATTGGCAATACATGTAATACGGAACTGGAGTTAACTCCACAGCAGTCTATTTTAACTTTGAACACCTAAAATTGAATTTGATCTGCGAAAGTCCCGATAATACCAGGCATTCCTCCTCATTTGACAGCTGCTTCCTAAATTCTCGGTATTTCATTCCCTATTCCATAATGAGTATAGGTTATGCATACACTGCTTTTCAAAAAGCACCCCTCCCTAGTACTAATTTTTGGGTCAAGTTAGCAAGCTGCAATTGATGCACGAATACTACAATTTAGCATGAAAGTGACAGTTAAAAATTCAAAATTGGCAGCTGCGCGCCACCTTGATACATTTCTTAAATCGAACAGGGGGGGGGGGGATCACGCGAGACCTGGCTTCAAAGCTTCTCAATGTCGACGCTCTTTGAAGGGAATCGAAGCGATTTGTGTATTACGAACATGTCATTCAACAATGTTTGACAATGAAGTCAGAGACAGTCACATATCAGGCATAGTCAAATAACATTTTCATGCATCCAAGTCGCTTCCTCTCAATGAGCGGATGACTTTACAATCCTATATTTTATCTTTCAAAACAGCAGAGTGACACGCTGTCAAAATTTAGTGTTTTTGTACATGACTTATAACCCATCAAGCGATCATCAAAATGCTGGCCTGACCGAATATACAGTTGAGTCATTAATTTTCAGATAATGATTGTAGAAGAACCAAAATATGTGTGTAAAAATAAAAAAAAATTAAAAAAAAATGTTTACCTTGTTTTATAAAGTATCCTCCCGACAAGTATTTCAGTGCGGACCTGTATTTGATCGTGAGGTCCCCTGTGAGGTCTTAAGTCACCTGATTCACGAGCCCGTTGTACTACATTAACAAAGGCACGAGGGGTTGGTTGCACTCGATTGGGAAACCGATCCGCATAAACATGTGCCATTTTTTATTTCGTTTGAGCCACGCAACAGACACTATTCACACGCGACTGACACTGACTGTATGTATAACTGAACTGAATAACATAATTGTAAAAACATCGTTCCAAATTCCTTCGCTTTTTTGTTTCCGATGCGATGAACCGATAAGGCGGATTATATCCGTTGTTGCCAAACACGAGCACATGATATTATTGAGACAGGGCGGTACTCAAACTTCCAAAGGGCTATAACTTTGTTACTTTAATTTTACCAGAAAAATGGTAAAGGAAAAAAACATTTCTTTTGATCAGATCTACTCACTGTTAAAATAAATGACTCATCTTCGAAGTCACCCTGTATAATGTATAATGAAATATAGGATAATTTGTCATAACCTGCATTTTTTTAAAAGTGGTCACCTTATTATTGTTGAGACAGATTCTTCCAAAAGAAGAAGGTTGATATAAATTCTATGGCCTTGAGTTGTAGTGGTTCGGGGAAATACGTATGCCCTGGACAGCAAAGCGTGGTGTGTCGCGCAAGCGCTTCTTTTAACCCGCTTATCGTTTAAGTTTTTTTTGGGCATGATCCGGTATCAGAAAATTACAAATGACGTGTATTCCGAATTCGATGTCTCATCTCCTGACAAGAACCTACGGCAAAGTTATAAGCTGTTCAATGAACGATAACATCGATATTTGGAAGCCTGCCAGTCATCAAGTTATAAAGGGTGTTCCAAAATTAGCGCAAGTTTTGAATTAAATAGAAAACGCAGCTTTAAATCTTTAGATTGTTATTTTCTATTGAACTATAAAGTACTTAGGATAAGGTTATGTATCGAATACCGCATCGGGCAAATGGCCTCCGCGGCTTTGCTGGCACATGCGCACTCTTCTGTTGAAATGTTTTATGACCTTTCTGCGTAATGGTGGCTGAATTTCATTGATGCACCGTTTATGTGATGCAAGGGTGGCTGACATAGACCTTTGACCTTCAATAACCCCATAAGAAGAAATCTAATGGTGTTAGATCACACGAACTAGGCAGACAATTCCACTAGCTGTATGGCATGTGGCACCGCTTTGTTGAAACCACATATTGGACGCATCCACAGAAGAACTGGATTGTCATGTCGCGATATCGAGCACCAGTAAGTTGCTGCTTCACCAGCCCAAAGTATGGTCCAATGATGCCTTCAGCCCAAAATCCGCACCAGACAGTGACACTTTGTGGGTGCATTTGTTTTTCGACAATCACACGTGGGTTCTCCGAATCCCAAATACGGTAATTTTGGCGATTAACAAAGCCATCAAGATGAAAATGTGCTTCATCGCTTAGAATGATTGTGCTCGAAAAATCAACATCCACTTGTTGATGTTCAATAATCCCTTCGTCGAACTCTCTTAGGTGTTCATTTTCATGGTCATTAAGCTTCAGTTGTTGTGTTAGTTGAATTTTATAACCATGGAGACACAGATCTTTTGCGAGTATTCGCTGTAGACAGCTTTTTGAAATTTGCAATACTTGACCACGACGCCGAAATGACGTTCCTGGGTTTGCACCAACACTTTCATGCACTGCTCCGATATGCACATTTGAACGGCAAGTTTCTGGACGACTCGTATGTTTAGCGTCTTCAGCTGATCCAGTCTCCCTGAGTTCTTCAATTAATTTTTGCACAGTTGACGAGGTTAAAACACTATTCCGGCCATATTTTGTATAAGATTTTCGAACTGCGGACACTAAAGTTTCATTATTTTTGAAATATTGTTCAATAATGAAGACATGTTGTTGTATTGTGTAACTCTCAGCTGTCAAATTATTCTTTTTTCAAAGCTACCTACAATTTACTGCAAATATGATGCCCAGATGCCATCTTGAAATTTTCAACTGTCACTCTTATGTTAAAGTATATTACTCATACATCTACTGCATCATCCCGGATTCCAGTTTGGTATCTTGACTGAATAGAAAACTGAAAGTGAGGAGACATCATTTGTGAAAAGCGCTGGTGGTAGGCATGAGCATAGTATAAAGAAATAAGAAGTGATAAACGTATTGAACTGGGACCCAATTGTCAAGTCCTGGGAAAGTTTCTCATGGGATGATGGCAGAATAACCAGTTGGAGAACCAGCACCGTACTACCCCACAAGCCAACTACTGGTAACTGATTCTTAAATAAGCTAGCTCCAGCCATGAGAGGTATTTATCGTTAATATTGCACCCACGTGCGTGTCATAAACAACACAGGACACAACATCCATTTCACGGAATTAACTTCCGAGGCGAAGATTCGAACCCGCGAGCCCCGGGTCGCTAACTCGACGCTCTAACCACCGAGTTATCGGGGCTCCTCGAGGTTTGTATATGATACGGGAGTTATAAAAAACCAATTATTGTGATCCAGTCAATGAAGGCAAAAAATGAATTAAATAGTGTATGAAGGCAAACTGGCCAATAAAAACATATTCACGCATATTAATAGACAGTTCAATTTGGGGATTGCATTCGAATTTCACTTGAAAAAACAAACGACATACATCTGTCAAACGCAATGTGTTTACATAGTAATCAATATCTGTTTGTCCATCAAATATAGATGATCGAAAACTCGATTAAAATGAATTGAATAAATGATGACGTGGCACCGCCGGATTATTTGCCCATTCGCGAATATAAAATGTTTCAATTTCCCTTCAAAAACACATTATTCATCAATGGCGTACGATGACTAGATACTACATAATCTATGTAGATGCGAAATGATCCATTGCAAACTGGACAGCTAGATTAGAGCCGATTCACATTTACACCGCAGCAAAGTCCCTCAAAATAGAGATTTTTTTATAATCATCATATTTTTGCCAGTGCTGTGGTAATCTCAATAATTGTAGGAATCCGATGCATGTTAAGGCTTGTTATCTATAAATCAGATATATTGATAAAAAACTATTGATTGGTTAAATTTAATAATACTATAGAGATACTTGAAAAATATAGCTAAAGAGTCAAATTACTTCATAATAAAATATCTGAACAATAAATGTCCTTTCATTCTGGAAGAGGTTAAGCTTATTTTATATTATCATCTATTTTGCATGAATTCTCGATGGCTGTGACAATAGTATTTTTTCGTTTACTGGACCTTGGCCACATCAATATTTACCAAGATTAAATTTCGAAATTCTCTTCTATTTCATACTAAGTAAGCTTTTACAACAATTTTGCTGATATTCACAGAATCACAATAATTATGACAACTATGTTAGCTTTTGGTAGTGTGGAATAGAAGTAGCGATAATAAAAAGCTGATAAAAAATAGACATTATAAATGGAAGAATATGGTTTGAACGTGGCTTTGGAATGCAAGTTGTGAAAATTTGCAAACCTTTTTCAATTCAATACAATGTTTTTTTTATATCTCTGACCATGCGCGATCAGCTGTTTTCCGCTAGCTCACGGCAAATCAAGGAAACCTACAAAAACAATAGTTGATAGCTTTACGAAAACAGAGGGTAATATTGAAACCGCCACAATTCAATTTAGAGTAACGATGTGCTATTAGGTTTTGCTTTTGACTTTTCGGACCAGGTTTTTCGGTGGTTCAAGGCACTTTCTGATGAAAGAGAGTAGTTTGGAGATGAACCACAAAGCAGATTACCGGAAGGCCTTCATCTGCAAGAACCGATAGAGATATTGATATGGAAAAATAAAAAAAAAACAATCTCATTACTTATTAGACAGATGCGCCGCTACCACGGTATTCTGGATATGATTGAATTCTCTACTACAGCTTTATTCTGAATGATGTAGCTTCTCTTTGAGCTAAATGAGACATTACAAGCTGACATTTTTTGATGAAGGATGTCCCCAGGACTTTGTTCATTCGAGCCACCGTATTATATTATACGAGTGAACTTCCGACCCCCCAGAGAGACATAAAGACTACGCTAGTGGTCCCTTGTTCTCCTCGTGCTATCTGAGAAATTTTCCAGGCGACAAAGCACGTTGCAACTCCTTGTAAACCATAACAAGTTGTATAATTCAAGTTTGCCATAGCTACTTAAAGGACCTCCGGAGAAATTGTGTGTAGGAAGTGCTTTATTTGCTTTGGAAGTTCATAATCTCCCTTATCTGCTTCGGTGATGCTGAGGAGGAGAGCATCAGACAGAAGATAATGATGATTATCATGATTATTACTGGTTGATGTTGCTTCTTGACTTTGCGTACGGAAACACGTGTCTTTGACATGAAGAGTTAATTAAAGCAAGTTTTGGTGTGGCGAGAGATAACGGATCGCTTCATCAAAGAGGAGACAGTTGTCAGGTTACTCCAAAGATACAAGATCTTTTCAAAACAACAGCAGACATTGAACTGTTTTAAGACTATCATAATTTCCATAAAACAGGTTTGAATTAAAGAATCAAGACGAAAAAAACAAAATTAGCAATTATCAGCCCCGAAATCGCATGTGCAGTATTGATCTATGAAAAACTGCTCAAAACGGCGTCCACAATGTAGATTGTAAGGCTCTTGAGTATTTTCTCCATAGATCTGCGATTTTTTTGGATTACAGCAGGGTCGCCTCTTATGGAATTGCATCCAGTCGTTTATTCGTTTATGTCCACTACAGTTGTGAGCCCTAATAACACAGGATAGCCTTACATCTCGTAGGAAACAACTCAGGGATCTGTTTCCGTGCTTTACAACACTAGCATCTGTTGACGACTACATCCGAAATAAGGATACCAAGATACCTCAATTAACGGAGCTTCGGTAACTTGTAACAACAGGAAACGAAAATGAAAATTTTTTTATTGAAAATGTTTAACGTTTAAATGCACACTGGCGTTCACGCAAGAAATAGGCATGAGGTTCAAAAGCAGGCTGTGTGGCGAAAGTTGATAATGGCATACTTTCCAATAAAAGTTACGACTTACGTAAAAAGAAGAACAATTTTTTCCAAACGATACAAAGCAATATCTGGTGCTGCATTTTCAATGGCTTAGCTTTTCTAGATAATAGCAGACGGTGCCCCACCGCATCTTCGTCGTGTCATAACTTCATGGTTAAATAATCATTTTAGATAACGATGCGTTTGGCAGAAACGGACCCGTACATTGGCCTGCGAGGTCTCCTGATTTGAAGCCCCTTGATTTCTTTTTGTTGGGCGCTTTTAAACAATAAGATAATCATCAAGCCACAACAAATTTCTTCATTGAAAAGATGGCGCGCTTTTATCTCTCAGAATGGTGGTCTTTTTGAACATTTATTGAAATAAAGCTTTGATTATCTATTTTGTTTTTTTTTATTTTCAGGAAAACAATGCACTATAGGAAAAACACAAGAGTAATTATTTGTAGCAAATTGAAGGCAAAATTTCTGAAAAAAATAGTGGCGTACTATTTTTATTTGTATAAATAATGCACTAATCCCCTGTACCTCCGCCACTGGTGCACGTTAATTTTCAGTAAATACTTGTGAATGTGGACAATACTTGTGTAAATCCACATACCAAATTTTAGTTCATTCCAGTTGACGTTTTTGAAGACACTAATTTTTTTTTCATTTTTAACTTTTCATGGAAGCCCTTGAGGAAGAAATGTTTCATATAAGGCCCCCCTCAAAATGCGGTTCTGTGTATGATGTTTCATTTTTGGATTTCAACGTTATCCCAGAGTACAGTATTTTTTTTATATTCATTCCAAACGGGGGTTTTGTCATTTTTTGTTACTAACATTATATTATGGAATTGTGTCGAATGAAAAGCCACGTTAACGAATATATAGTTATTAATCCTCTATTTACTGGATAAATGAAGGAAATGAATTATTAAGCAACACTTTGTTCTAATATTAAACGTATAAAATATTTTCTTTATCAAGCTAGTCACTAGTTATTGGTTCAAGTTTTATCTAACTCGTCCGAACGACCTTGCAAGGAACAAGGCTCAGCAGGAAGCCAATATAATAAATCGGTGGTTTAACTTGAAACTAATGTTGCGATCATATTACTTAAACTACATATAAAGGTACTTCATTAAAATAAAATATCAAATACTTACAATAATATATTTTAATAAAAAATGCTCAGTACTCGTTGCTTGGACGCTATCGTAAAACTGAGAATGTATTTGTGAAAATATTTTCAAAATAATTTTACACCTATAATTCTACCTATATCGATATTTTTATATACCGAAGCAGCCGCTGAGGCGGAAGTCTAAATAAATACCAGGACACCACGGCTACTATGAGGAGCTTAAAGAAACTTTGTTAATCCGATTTTTGAACTGTCAAAGGGTAGTAGAACTGGGAAAGCCTCCTCTGGTAGATCGCTCTACAATCTCGATATCTAAGAAAAAAGGAGCGGTCGTATCAATCATTTCTTGATGAAAGAAGTTCAAAACGGTTAGGTTGGGAGTTCGAAGTCAGGCGGGTCTTTCTGGCAGGCATATCGCTAGGCGGCATTATGGAATAGGACTCCGAGGAGCAAAGCCCGTAGGCATCGCGGTAGAGGAAAGATAGAGCGCCGACGACCCATCGCATCGGTGCGAAAGAGTTCCGAGACTGTCCATTAGAGAAAAGTCATCGATCAGTCTGACAGCCCTCCTCTAAACACCATCGAGCATGGATAATATATTTGGTGTGGCAGCAATCGAAATATGTGAGCTAGTACTCGAGGCAAGGCTTGAACATAGTGAGGAGGTTATCTGTAGAGTAGTACTTCTTAGTCCTAAACAAATGGGCTAGCTTTTTCCAGCAGCTGCCGCTATTGGCGAGATGTGTTCATCGCAGATCAAGTCGTCGGTGACTCTAACCAGCCAAAATTATTATTATTATTATTATTATGATAATTGAGCAGAGTACACAGTACTATAAGCTCATGCAGTAAATATAGTGTACGGACACGTAACACAAATACATCAAATAGAAAAAAATAAAAAAAATACAGTTCACAGCCATAAAGTTTGTACACTCCTCCAGCTATCATACTGCACTTTGAAGCTATTAACTGAAGTAGCACTAACCACACTTTCAGGTAAACTATTCCAGGTGTTGAGTATGCGGTTGGGAAGAAACCACTGTCGGACTGTTGTTTTAAATGGCTCCTTATGCAGTTTGAAGCTGTGTCCGCGTAGATTGCTGCGCGACAGATGGTATAGATGCATGAGGTTGGTGCCCATCAAACCATGAAGTATCCTGAACGTAACTATAAGATCGCCACGAAGTCTTCGCTCAGAGAATGAGGTCAGGTTGAATAATTCAAGGCGATCTTCATAGCTTGGTCTTCGTGCTCCAAAAGGGATACGAGTAGCCCGACGCTGTACTGATTCGACGAGATTTCTATCGCGCAGAAGCACAGTGTCCCATACCGGGCCAGCGAATTCAAGAATTGGCCTCACGAATGCCTTGTAAATGTAGGCGCAAGTGTTGACATCGGATCCTTTGAAAGACCTCTCCAGCATATATAGAAGTTTCTTGGCTTTTGATGTAACGTGGTGAATATGCTCTGACCAGGAAAGACGATCGTTGACTACAACGCCCAGATCAGTGTGGCTCGAAACTGCTTCGATGTTGTGGTCAGAGATCTTGTATGTAAATCGCGGATTTGTCTTCCCGAGGTGAAGGACACAATACTTAGTTAGATTTAAGGGTAAAAGCCAACTGACTGACCATTGACAAACAATATCAAGATCTCGTTGAAGCATAGCAGAATTTACGACAGTACATATTGTAAATCTTGGTGTCGTCGGCATAAGCTGAACATGTGGAGGAAATCAATGCGGGCAGGTCACTGGTATACAGAAGGAACAGCACTGGCCCCAAGACAGAGCCTTGAGGAACTCCACTTGCTACATGATGAAGGTGAGACTGGCTATCACTGACGCGCACAGAGAAAGTCCTCCCGGTGAGAAAAGCCTTAATCCACAGTAACAACTCGCCTCTTATTCCCATACATTCCAACTTAAACAGAAGCCTTCTATGTGGTACGCGATCGAAAGCCCTAGAAAAATCTAAGTAGATTATATCAACAGGAGTCTTTGTGTCCAGATACTGAGTCCAATCGTTGAGAGAGTGGAGAAGGTTGGTCATTATTGATCGACCAGGGAGAAATCCATGCTGATTCTTAGGGATAAGGTCATTTTCGAAAGCAAATGACTGGAGCTTATCTAATATGATTCTTTCAGCTATTTTGGCGGCGTTAGGAACGAGACTTATTGGTCGATAATTTTTAGCGGAGGATTTGTCGCCCTTTTTGAATACAGGGGTAACAGAAGCACTAAGCCAGCATGAGGGTAGGGTATGAGATCTAAAAGACGATGTGAATATCAAGCTTAATGAACGGCTCTTTGGTAGAACTCGGCTATCCATCGAAACTGGATGGGTGGTCGGGCGCTTCTTGTTCGTCAAGGCACAGTACTGTGGTTTGGAGGCATTAAAGTGTACAAGACTGTTGCGTCCCCAAGCAGCGATAACCTCCAGGTCTCTCGTCAAAAAGGCAGTCGCTGGTAGTCTTCTTTTTTCCAGCTCACCGGCAGAGATAGGCTTATCGCTCTGAATTCCTACATGTAGAGGACTGTCATCAGCAAAGCAGTGGATCGGATTGATAGGACAGCAAAGGAGATCGTGGATATGTAACAGTAACAATGTCGGGGAACACCCGCGTTGAAATTTTGGGCTGAAAAGGAGAACCCTTCAATTACGACAGATACCTCGCGACCACTCATCTGCCAAGCTTCTCTGGCAGGTCATTGGATGAAACTTTGCATAAAAAGCAGCATACCACAGCTGATCGAACGCTTCAGTGATATCAACAACAACAACATGAGCCCCACCATAAGACGAAATGAGACTTCTCCACGGTTGCGTGACGTAAGCTTGGAGGTCCACTGTGAAAAGCTGATATCAAATAAGTTGCCACTAATATTGATAATTTTGATTTAAGGACAATCTAAAATGGCCAAAATGGCCTTCTTAATGTTAGGCAAAAATGTTTCAATTTTCGTTTGTAATCTACAATTGAAAAAAGGTAAATAATGGTTTAAACTTTGCTGTGAGCTAGGATTATAATTTTAATGCCGTCGACTCAACAAAGCGATGGCCCGCATTGACGCAATAATGAGGCGAGTGACTTGCCACCGAATTTGTGTCCTTGAGTTTGGTGGATGTAAGTCTAAATAGAAGGAATTTGTCATGACATGGCTGTAATACGAGCTGGACTAGTCACTCGTTGAGTGTATCAGTCCTTTTTACAGCATATTTTTTGTGCGAAGGTTTATTATTATTGGATTTTGAGTTCGTTTATGAAATGGCCAATTCAAAATCAATCACTTATGATGTCTTTTTCCATTTTGTTAAGTATTAAAATGCGAGCTTTGAATGAACATCACAAAAAATCGGAAGCAAGTAGCGACTCGATTGGTGTCATCATTGATTCCGTTCAGGTCACACCCATAAGAATTGATCCCTGGAGGAGGCATTGGGTCGGCCCGTCGTCGTCATCGGTCGATTCGTGCCGGCTGCCCGAGCACGCAATCTGTCCCTTCGACACGTTCTTCTAGTGTCATTTAATCTGTGTAGGAACTCGGGGGCACTCCCATCGACGACCCGATGATTTGTGTTGCTGCCCATGCCGCTGCCTACTGGGCTGCAGATATTTACAGTTCGGACGCACGCACACGACAGGGGTGTATTAGGGTCTCATCCACGTAGATATTTTTTCTTTCAATTAATATTATTCTTTGCTTATTATTTGGAGTAGAAAAACGCGACTGTTGGTACTGTCATGATTGTGACTTGGATAATCACCCTCGAAACTTCTGTTCTGCATCAAGGGTACTAAACTCCTCATACCATATTCGGACATGTCGAACGGACATACACTTGTCGCCATACATATCTGTCAACTGACGATGAATATCCACTGGTGGGGCATGCAAAAAGCAAATTACGGTATGAATGTTGCACATGGCGGGATTAACAATATGAACTTCCATTTCGGACGGCTGCAGAGCCAAGAATGAGCGGCCAAGAGGATTCAAGAGTGGGATATAAACCGCACGCAGCGATGTTGCCGAATTTTGCCTCGCAACTACGGTGTGGCTGGAGCTATTTGGAAACCTTATTTCTGGATCAAACCTCGTAGTTCGACCTAGTACCAACTACAAACTATAGTTCTACCTGGCACTGTTTACCACATCAAAAGCTTGGTCTGCTGTCTACATACGGGTATTTTCCATTGAAACGTTCTCAAGGACACGCAGAGGTCGCTCCGTTTCATTTGCATGGCAAATACGAAAATAAATGATGAATAATAATCTAGTGGTTGGAAATCCCGAGAGCAACCAGCAGCAATATCTACCGTACAAGAATGGCTTGGTGCGGCGGTTGCTTCCGTTATTTCCAGAAGTAAATCAAAACCTCGGGTACTAACAAGGCGGCGCATACCCCGACTTCTAGCTAATTAAACCGCCTTTGTTTCTGCATGCGCTGCTCCTCATTGGCGTTCACTACAAACCTCTCGAAAGGGTGGAGTCGAACAATGTTGATAGATGGGATTATAATGAAAAAGTAAGTCATAGGTGCAAATACAGTCTGAAGCAAAATTCGTGATGATTAAACTAGGTATCTTCATCACACATGCTGGGATTTGAATCATTTGGAAAATTAATCAAAACCTTAATTTAAGGGGACAAGGGCCTGTGAGTAGCCTCCGCGAGGCAAAAGCTGCCCAGGTAGGTGTATAGCGTAATACAGACTTATAGTCCATCAGCTTCTGCACCTGCAAGACCGTCCGTGCGTGGTGAAGAACCACATGCTGCTAGAGCTGTCCCTGCTCTTAACAGAACACGGCGGATCTAGAGGAGTAAACCTCAAAAAAAAAAAAATCCGCAATCCCAAGGTGTTTGCCGTGCTGAGGGGATGAATGGCACTGCGTTAGTGTGTTCCAAACGGCTGCCTCCGGATACCGGGCGACCTCCGGTTGAAACTAGCCTTGCTATGATAAGCCTGCTCTTTCATAGTCGACCTCCATATCAGAGCCTACTCGTGGGAATAAGATGAAGCCTACTCAAAACCAAAACATCCAGGAGGCGCCCGCCCTCCAAAAAACGGGTAGTGCTGGGGGAGCACTTTCCAGTCCTTCAGCAGGCGTGAGGACGGTGGGCGATTGCCCCCGGTTTCTGCTTGTTAAAAGAGAAAGCGATAATTTTGATAAAGTGAGCCCTTTTGTTATATCAAAGACATTATATGGAATTGTTGTTGAAGTAAAGTTAGTGAGAAAGGTTCGAGAAGGTCTCCTTGTTGAAACTAAATCTACACAGCAGACTATGCGACTATTCCAGGTAAAAAAGTTTGGAGAATTTGATGTTAGTATTGAGGCACACCAGTCCCTCAATACCCGAAAAGGCGTGATTTTTTGCAGAGACTTGCTCAACTGCTCGATTGAGGAGATATTGGATGAACTGAAAGGTGATGGTGTCATACACGTAAGAAGGCTAAAGAGTAAAAGAAATGGAGAACTGGTTGAAACTCCAAATCACGTGCTGACATTTAGGAAAACTGTCTTACCAAAGGAAATCAGCGTTGCGTTCCATAAATTAAATGTAAGGCCTTATATTCCACCACCTACCAGGTGTTTCAAGTGTCAAGCTTTAGGTCACACAGCTGGAAACTGTCAGAAGGAAAAAATATCTCCATGTGGTAATCCTCCACATGAAGGTCCTTGCCCGGAGCCCAAAAAATGCGTAAATTGCGAAGGTCCACATTCAGCAGCTTATATGAATTGCCCAAAACTAAAAGCTGAAGCAGCAATACAGAAAGTAAAGGTAATGGAAAACATAACATATGCAGAAGCAAAAAGAAAAGTAAATATAACCACTCCAAAACCTACTACGTCCTATTCTGCTGCCGTCCAAAAGTCATCAGAAATGAACATTCAGCAGATCATATCAACAATAATTCCTCATATCGAAACTGCAGTTAGAAACGTAATCTCATGTTCTACATCTAAATGCGACCATTTTAAAGCCCCATCATCAGGGCTAATCTTCCGTAGAGATAGATCTGATTCTGTCTCTACAAATTTATCGGCAGCGTCCGAAAAAAGAAAAAAACCAGGGGACTCCACTACAGATGATGATTCATCTGCTCTGGACCCCAACTCAAATCCAACAAAAAAACGGGGCAGGCCTAAAAGGACTGCCCCGTGAGTGATGCTATATCACTTATATCAACTCTATTTAAAAAAAAAACTATTTATTTTTATTTATTATGTACCGTCCATCCCTACATACTATTTATTTTATTTATTTGTTGTGAAAGTATTTTATTTACATACATTTAAACTCTTAAAATTGCAATGGAATCAATCATACAGTGGAACTGCAATGGAATTGTCCAACGGTACTGTGAGCTTAGGCTGCTTTTACAAAATCATGATCCAATGTGCTTATGTATTCAAGAGAGCCATCTCAGACCAAATCAAACTTACTCTCTTAGAAAATATAACATCTTGAGAAAAGATGTTGCAGCTGTCGAGCGAGCACATGGAGGAGTTGCGATAATTTTACGTGCGGATGTCTGTTTTGAGCCTTTATGTGTAAACTCAGCACTACAAGTTGTTGCAGCTCGAATAACAGTTCCTGTAAAGGTAACTGTCTGTAATATATACCTACCTGATGGAAATTGGCGACTTGGTGACATCGAAAACGTTATATCTCAGCTCCCAGCACCATTCTTGCTCATTGGAGATTTCAATGCGCATAATCCCCTGTGGGGATCAGGACGTTTAGATCACCGAGGAGAATTGATAGGAAACTTACTAGACAGAGAAGATCTGATGTTGCTAAATACAGGAATGTCCACCCATCTGGCTGCTCGTTCCGGATCTTTCTCTGCGATTGATCTAGCGATCAGTTCAACATCCATAGCCGATCGCCTCCAATGGAGAGCTCTAGATGACATGTATCATAGTGATCATTTTCCTTGTATCACGTCCTTTGACATAGCTAGAAGTAGTCCCCAAGTACCACAATACTGGTTGATGTCAAAGGCAAACTGGCAGCAATTCGAAGACTACTTATCAATTGTGAGTCCTGTACAAGATAATAACATTGGTATTCATAGTTTTACTCAGCTGATACATCAGGCTGCGGTGAACAGCATTCCGCTTGGTGGTGGATCTCCAAGAGGCCGTCGGTTACCATGGTGGAACTCTGACATATCCGATGCCGTGAGATCAAAAAAGCGTGCACTCAATATTTTTAAGAGGAACTGCACGGTATCAAACATGATATCTTTTAAGAAAGCTAGAGCTAAAGCGCGACGTCTTATTCTAGAAAGCCAGAGAAAATCATGGAGAGAATATGTCTCCACTATTACTACTGAAACGACAGCAAGTGAAGTATGGAATAAAGTCAGAGCCGTGTATGGTAGACAATCAGTTAGGCAAATCACACATCTGCGGACCTGTAACAGCAACATCATTAACAGCACAAATGAGGTCTGTAATTTACTAGCAGATAAATTTTCTACCGTCAGCAGCTCGGAAAACTATAGTCGCGAGTTCAGGTCCACCAAAAATGCAAGGGAATTACCATTAGACTTTTCAACAGACGTATCTTTAGCGTATAATGAGCCATTCCAACTGTTTGAGCTAGAAGAAGCCTTAAAAAAGACAAATCGATCAGCTCCTGGTCCGGATATGGTAAATTATGAGATGATCCGTCATCTCCCTCTCCATCTCAAGCTTACTCTCCTCAACATATACAACAGGATATGGCTTGCAGGAATATACCCAAAAGACTGGAAACTTGCAATCGTCATTCCCATTCTTAAACACGGAAAGGATCCACTCTTGCCTGAAAGTTATAGGCCCATAAGTCTTACTTGCTGTCTCGGAAAAATATTAGAGAGAATGGTAAATGAGCGCCTGTCGTGGTTTCTTGAAAAAAATGGCTTACTTGTTGATTACCAGGCAGGATTTAGAAAAAATATGTCTACAGTGGATCAACTTGTCTATGTAGAGAATGTCATCCAAAATGGGTTTAAAAACCGTCACCACACAGTAGCTGTGTGTTTTGACATAGAAAAAGCTTTTGATATGGTCTGGAGATATGATGTTCTATACCAACTGCACAACTGGGGCTTTAGAGGAAATCTCCCAAAATTTTTAAAATCCTTCCTTACAGACAGGCGTTTTCAAGTACGTGTAGGAAACACTCTTTCAACAGTCCACACCTTGGAAAATGGAATACCACAGGGATCGACACTTAGCTGTACGCTTTTTGCAATTGCTATTAATAAACTTGCCGAGTCCATAAATCCGGTGGTGGACAGATGTCTATACGTTGACGATTTGTGTATACTATCATCAGGCCCTTCCATTGAAGAGATTTCTGGTAACTTGCAGACAGCAATAAACAAAATAAGCCAAAATGCCATAAACAGTGGTTTCACATTGTCAAATACCAAAACAAAGTGCGTACATTTCTGCAGACTCCAACGTCAGCATGATGGGCCACTACTTTATCTACAAGGCCAGTTAATTCCCAACGAAACATCTATGAGATTTTTGGGATTGATATTTGACTCAAAGTTAACGTGGAAATGTCATATTGCAGAATTAATCTATAGGTGTAAGTCAACGTTGAATGTTATTAAGTGTCTGAGTTCTACCCGGTGGGGAGCTGATACAGAGGTTCTAATAAAAATATACAAGTCCTTGGTTCTATCAAAAATCGACTACGGATGCATTGTGTACTCATCCGCTCGACGTACTGCACTCAATAAGTTAAATACTATCCAAAACCTAGGACTGCGGTACTGCCTTGGAGCATTCCGTACAACGAGAGCAGCTAGCCTTTGCGCTGAAGCAGCCGTCGAGCCATTAACTCTAAGGAGAAAAAGACTCATACTCTCATACGAAGTCAGTACATCTGCTACGCCACATCATCGGAATTTCTCTCTGTTAAGTACGTATGATGAAACCTATAATAGAAGGCCTACTATCACAAGACCCCTCAGTATGAGAATTTGTGAAATATCTCGAGAGCTAAATTTGACTAAAATGCCAGTATATCCACTCAAAAATGAAGCCCCACCTTGGCAGATCCCATCTGCACAAGTTAACACGGAGCTAACTAAATTTCACAAAAAGGAAACACCAACAGTACAACTGAGGTCTCATTTTCAAGGTATCCTGGAACAGTACACATGTGCCGAAACCATCTACACAGACGGTTCGAAAACTGCCTCAGGAGTTGGTTGCTCGATTATCATAAACGGGGTAGCCCATTTATGGACTCTCCCACCAATGACATCGATTTTCACAGCCGAACAGTATGCAATTTTACAGGCGCTTAAATACTGCCAGATAGAGTCAAAAAGCAACCTTACTCTTATAGTCAGCGATTCTTTGAGCACCCTAAACGCTATGTCAAATCGTTATTCCCGTGATCCGTTAATCTTAGCATGCCTTCAGACATTAAAGGTGTTGATGGATGGCGACAAGAGGGTAGTCTTTATATGGGTACCAGGACACGTAGGTATACTAGGAAATGAACTGGCAGATCAATCTGCAAGGCAGGCTGCTGCCGCAACTGGAATTGACTGTACAATAGTGAAAGCACCAGACTTGAAAATGAAAATTAGACAATGCATAACAGAAGCATGGCAAAGACAGTGGAACAATGAACTTACTCAGCTAAGAACAATAAAACCTGATGTAACAAAATGGACACCTAACGTCAAGATGAGTAGAGAAGAAGCCGTCCGGATACATAGACTGCGTTTGGGCCACACAGCATTGACACATTCCTACTTACTCTCTGGCCAAGGCCATCCAAATTGTCTGTGTATTATGATAGAATGTCCAGCGTTAAGCAACCTTAGAAACAGTTTTGGTCTGTCAAGAGATTTCGCAGAAAATCTGAAAAAGCCTGATTTAATAAAAAACACGATATCGTTTCTGAAATGCACGGGCTTTTACTGGAAACTCTAATTATACTCAACCAAAATTGAATCACACAACGACAGGCAGCTAATGACCCAGTAGTCGATGCTGCATAATCGCAAGAACTACTACTACCTCAATTTAAATTATGTTGAATGCGTCCGCATCAAACACTCAATTGACCGGTACATTCACCATTTTCTGGACGCGTGTTCAAATAGCGGTCTATAAAACACTATATATTTATATATAAGTATTTTTCTTTAAATAAACGAAACAAGTTAGTTAAAGTAATTTTTACAAAAAGAACATGAACAAAATTAAATATATATTGCAGTCACTTCGGACAGGCAATCGCATAGCTTGTCTCCACCTCCTTGGTTTTCCTTATTATTCATCATTCAAAAATATATTTCTGAACATATCGTAGGTTATTTCTTGATCTTCAGGATTACATTGCCTATTATACATTTTATGCAGCTTTGCTACAGAAAGAGTTGCAGAAAGGTTGATACGTTTCGACTTTTTTCTATTGTAGTGGCCTTCTTTACCTCGCAAGGCACCAATAAATGGTAATGCGTTTTCTTTTTTTAATGCCGTTTCCTTAGATACGCTATCACCTCCCCTTTTCTTCTTTGGAACACCTCCTTCCTCCAAAACGTTTGCAACTGTGATAAGATCTGTTTTGCAAACCCTAATCATATTTTTATCAGACTTTAACATGTAAGAAACTGTTGCGTTCCTTTCTTCCTTTCTTTATTTTGCCTGCGTCATTTAGCTGATATAAAACTGTCCTCTAAGCCTTATAATATCTTGCATACTCACTTTGCAGCATTCATAATATGTTTTACCATCATGACTACAAGCACGTGTAAAACCTTCTAATCTAGGTTCGGGATCTAGATACCTAATATATATAAAAATTGTGGTAAAATCGCAATTTAAAACAATAACTCAACCTTAATTTTGCTTTTTACGCTTTCCTCTTTTGTTCTCACGTTTTTTCTTTTCCTGCTTCCATCACTTCCTTCATTTACACTAATATCACGATTGACCAAGAAACAATGGATCGAAATCATTGTTTGGAGAACTGCGAGCCGCTGACGTGTCGCTGGAGATCGTCTATGTATACCAGTTATTCCAGCTTTTTGCATAGTGTAGAACGTCGAGCAGTTATGATCCAGAAAACATACGGGTCCTCCGTCATCTCCATGGAATGTGATGAAGATAAAAATCATCTTGGCCAACCTATTTACGCGCAATAAAATAGTGCATTGAAGCGTTGATACACATGGCGGTTTTCCACAAAAAATCTCGTACAAAATAGCAGAATAGTAGGTATTATTTCAATTCAATTAACGATGATTAAAAATGCTCAAGTTACGTCTTCTGACCTCGTGACCCTGTGCGGACATATCAAGAGCCACATTGCTTTTACGTTCCGAACACTGAAGTGATTCGACCATATCGAGAAGTCTAACTGCTAGTTTTTTCTCTTATTTAGTTGCTTCGCTAAAATCCTGGAAAGTCAGCGATGATTTCGTTGATTTTTTTATATTATAACCCCTAAGAGAAAGCAGCAATCTGCCGCTATCACTTTCTAGAGCAGGAGTTCCCAACCAGGGGAGCGCGCCTCCCATAGAGAGATGTCAAGCGAAAAGCGTTAGCATTTTAGAAAGAAGAAACAAAAAAAAACAAACAACATTAACAAATAACATTACAAAGTAATGTTTAATTTACTCGCATAAAATTAGAAATTAAATATCATACTCACTTATTCTGTCAACCGTTGTTCCATCAATTGCAGTTTATACAAGTTTTGACAAGTCGCAACATGAAATCCGCGCGCACTCCCGCCACGCTCCGCTTAACATTCAGCACTTAGAAAACAATTGTGTACATACCAGATGCGGATGAGCATCTGTGACATTCATTCCCACAAACTTGCGAAAACTTTGACGTTTCGACGTACATGTTTTGTTGAAAAATCTGTTTGAGTGTGTCAAATTATTGTGTCTCACTGTTAAAAGGTAAGTTTTTTGTATTTACAAACTTCAGTTACCATTTTTATTTAATTTACTAAATTGTTGATTGAGTGGAGACGCGTTCATAGATCGGCCACTTGTTTACCACATCACAATCAAACCAACGTGGCGAAATTATTTTGAAACGACGAACTTTAAGTACCTACCCTATATTGATTCCAAATGTATTTAAAATTACTATTATAACGTCAACCTGCCTACAAAAATATAAATGTCCCGTTGGCCAATAAACTGTTAAATACATTACGTTATTAACATAAAACAATGGGCATATAATTAGTAACTACATGTAGGTATTTTGCTTATTTATTACTTATTTGTTTTATTGTTGTAGGTGCAAAATGGCAGCGAAAAAAGCAAGTTTTCCGAAGATTACGTTAAGTTTAGATTTGCGTTCGTAGAAAAAGACGAGTTACAATTGCTTCAGTGTGTGATATGCATTAAAGTTTTGAGTAATGATAGCATCAGGCCCAGTCGCCTTGAAAGGCATTTGAAGCAACAACATCCTACTCTCGTTTTGAAGACGAAAGAGTTTTCTTTTCTTCTAAAGCAGAATCACTCAAGCGGATGAGACTGGATAAAGCGGGAAACCTCATACTATCGGTGAAGTATTAATAAAACCATGTGTCTTGAAAGCCGCGCAGATAATTTCTGGAGAAGATGCAGAGCAAAAAATGAAGTCGATTTCTCTTTCGAATAACACAGTCAAGCGTAGAATCGATGACATTGCAGCAGGCATAATGTCACAAATAATTGTCAAAGTAAAATTATCGCCATTTTTTGCCATTAGTTGCGATGAATCTACCGACATCGTTAATAGTGCACAGTTGATAGTTCATGTTCGTTACATCGGCGGAGATCTCATTCAAGAAGAGATTTTGTACTCCCAATCTTCGACAGCACGTACTATATCTGAAGATATACTTAATTCAATATCAAATTTCGTTGAAAAAAATTATTTGGTTTGGAAGAAACTCATTGGACTTTACACAGATGGCGCACCTGCAATCATAGGTGTACGATCGGGCTTAGCTAAAAAGCTCAAGGAAAAAATATCGCAATGGTTAGTACACATTGTGCCACAGAAATTACGCCAGACTTTGGACTCGGCTATAAGGATTGTAAATTACATCAAGAGCAGCACTTTGAACAGTCGGTTATTTACTTTACATTGTGAGGCTTTGGCGTTTTAAACTTCTCACTAGCTCATCATTAATCGGTTTGCTAACAGATTAGGGTTTGTTTCAACCCTTTCACTGAACTCGTGGATCACTTCCTTTGTCGTAGAGGGAGGTATGTTACCTTGAATCACTTCATTGGGAACGTAGTATCGAGTATGGTACGTCGTCGATCATTCTCTGGACATTGTTCTGAAACCGCTGTTGGACGCCAATATTGCTGTTGCTCGCCGGAGCCTTACCCCCAAATTGATTTCATCAAAGCATTATAGAGTGACAGCTTGTTGTCCAATGACTGTTTAGATTTCCTACCAATATTTCAATACATCTATTTGAGTGTGATGCCCATTTGTTTCGTTTTTGAGAAATCCATCTTCTAGTTTTTTCTCTTATTTTAGTCAGTGATGATTTCGGCAATTTGACACACAATCCATGCTAGTGTTTTTGTACTAGCCTATCTTCAAATAAACAAACTTCAGTCATGTGAAAGTATTATACACATACTGAAGGTTCTGATTAGATCTTACCAAGTAACAACTTTTAAATCCATATGTTTCCTTTATCAACATGCATAAGCAAAATACCTTCAAACGTTTGAGAATCCATTCCTTGCAATAACTTTGATTAATATGTCTTCCTTTTCAAACATGATCAACATATAAGAACCCCCCTGTAAATATGCATTTTCATACCCCAGCTTCTTGTTACTAAAGTGATTGTGACTTGAGATTTCTCAATGGACCCAAAAAGCTACAAACATTGGTTTGTCGGTGGGCTTGTCTCTTCTTTCCAGTGTTTTTCTTGTTTTATGAACGCCTATGGTGATGCTATTCATACTTGGCGGATGGGTGTGCGCACTTCAATGCAACTTGCTGCACCAATGAATTAACCCCCTCCACTATGATTAGATAATCTGTGCAAGTCGCCGCGCCGTGCCGGCTAGGGTAATATATTTCCTAGTGCTGTTACATCAGGTGTTATGCACGTTGCAGCAGAGATAAGCCACCACCATACAACCTCAACCCCCCCCTCCTCCAACGCACACGTTTACAGCAAGTACCTGGATCTCATTCCAGAATAGCGTTTCAAACAGTCAGAATATACACGGGTGACTTTCGGTATTGAATCAAGCTACCTACCTTTTTTTTTAAACTGAATACCAAGTGAATAAAAAAATGATATGTTAATTGTGACATCAACACGAATCTAGCCTTTTGGGCTGTAGTCTGCGAAACAGAAGTTTCAGTTGAAATCTCCGTTTAAAATCATAATGTAACCTGTGTCACTCATAATATGAACTTCGTCGAAATCCATGAAATCTTCTTTACCTGGCCGCCAAATACTTTAAATAGTGTTTACTACTGACGATGTTTTTTTGTTTTTATTTTAAAGAACAATTGGAAATTTTGATATCAGTGTATCTTATCTGACTTCCAGCTGGCACTTCGTTTGTTTTTTCTTCCATTTTCACATTCAATGTGTTACTGCAATAATCAGATGAGAGGGGATGTCGTGGCTGACTAGTTAAGATGCAAAATGGGAAGCTCTCGAGGTTTCAGCCGTAACGAAATCGAATATCCATTTTGTAACTACAACCAGTTGAACGGTCCTGTAATATACCACTTCCAAAAGTATGTACAACAACCTGTCAAAGCGACAATCTAGCAGGCGGTTATCTATCGTTTTTCGATGTACTATACACGTCACCCTCGTCCATCATCCCGAAAACGCCAAAAGTCCCCCGAGAACGCGAAAACCCACCCAGAACTATTAACATACCGGTTAAGTATTATACAATTTTCAACTACAGATACTGCCATGTGCTTTATTGAAATATATATACTTAGTGATAAAAAAAGGTAAACACCTACGTATGTTTATCCGATTTTAATAATTTTTGGCATATATGTTCAGTGTCCCTTACTAGTAAAATGATTACATTTTCAGCTTGATTCGGCAACTGACTGCAGAAGCTGGTTCAATAATGTGTTGAGGATCCACGATATATGTTACACTCACACGCCTGGGCATCGTGCTGATAAGGTGGTCGATATCCTGTTGGGATATCTCATTCTAAGCTACTGTAACTTTGTGAGTAAGTGCTGCTATAGTAAGTCTGTGGAGGCTGTTGCAAATTCAAGAGCCTGCGACCTATCATGTCCCGGACATGTTCAATTGAAGATAGGTCAGGCGATCGTGGTGGCCAAGGTAAACGGTTGATGCGATGTTGATGATGAAGGCTAACGATGCTCTGTCAACATGCGGTCTGGCATTGTCCAAAAAACATATAAAACGTCAAAAAAAAACTCCATCTAAGGAGGCATCACTCAACTAAACTAAACGCATTATTGGTTGCATATGTTTTGTGAGGCCAAATGGTCCTTGTCTGTAGTTTAAACGATAATGTCGGACCCTTATTATCTATTTTATCTTTTCTCCTAATAATTTGTTTCTACTGTTTTTAATAGAGCAGATATTGACTATTTCAACTATCTCAAACGATGATGTCGGACGCCTGTCGAACCTTGCACTCTAGGAAAAAACACAAGAGTGATTATTAGTAGAAATTTGAAGGTAAAACTTGAAAAATTGCGCGTTTTGAAAAAAAACTGTTGCGTACTAAATCAATGCCACTAATACCCTGTATCTCAGCCACTGGTGCAAGTTCATTGTAAGTAAAAACTTTTGAATGTGGAAAACTCTGGTAATCCACATACTAAATTTTAGTTTATTCCCGTTGACGGTTTTGACGATATTAAAAAAATTGTTTTTGATTTTTAAATTTTCCTCCCTTTTTAATAAAGCCTCGAGGAAAAAATGTTACATATAATACCCCCCTTAAATTGCGGTCCTGAGTATGATGTTTCATTTTGGTCACGACTTGTGAATGGCATTTTGAGGAAAAACTACGTGTTTTACAATTCTATTTCCACTAGACATGTAGGAATTTTTGAATTTGGTTGTATAAAAATTCTATATGGACAGACGATAGCACATACCGGTCTTGGTACAAACTCCTACGTACACTGTATCAAATTTTCGCAGACCAAAAGAAAAATATCTCCAGAGAACGAGAAGCTGACAGTTTTGATGAATCATTCAGTTGGTGGCTCCCGTTTCACATTTGTATAGAGGCAAGCGTACATGAATAAATAATGGCAGCGTAGCTTTTTTATAGCCTCGGTGACCTATAAGGGTGCGGTTCAATAATCCAGGGTCAAGAAATCGGTGTCCGTCGAGGTAGGTCCGTCTGCCGGGCTTCACCTGTGCTTTGCACTTACTGGAAAACACCAATTAAATATAAATCACTAGCGGACACACCGAACTCTACGATCATGCTTCGATTAATTTGATACATTATAACACATCGGGCACTATTTTGCTCTAAAGATGCACAGTATCCATTGTTTCTCTCTCAAAAACAGCTCTACGGCTGAATCATACCATAATTTGGAGCAGATATGATATTTTTCTATTCCCATGAGCTGCAGGAGTCTGTAAGACTCACAACCGGATAGACAGAGACTGCTATAAGGAGCATAATACGATTTTTGAACTAGCCAAGCTTAGTAGGAATAAAGATCATCAGGCACAATATCCACAGCTTAGGGACAAAGGAGCGGTCGTACTGGCCAGTTCTGAATGAGCGGAGTTCGATGGAGGTAGAATGAGAGGCAGAAGCATGGCAAGCCCGTCTGATTGGTTCAATGCGTGGCGTCATGGAGGAGTGCTCTCAGGAGCAGAGTCCGTTTCAAGTGCCGTTATTGATTGTCTGTGCCAAATTAAGATTTCGGTGATCTGGACTCTGTCGAGTCGAAACGAACCGCTCCTTGGCATAACTCCAGCTCATCGGCAGAGATCAGTTTGGCACCAGAATACCTGCGTGTGAAGTGCTATCATCAGCAAAGCTGTGAATCGGATTGACCGTACAGGAGAAGAGTTTGTTCATATGTAACAGAAGCAGAGTAGGCACCATGACAAACCCTTGGGGAACCCGCGTTGATATCGTGGAATGAAGGGGAGAACCCGTCAATTATTACACTTATATGTAGTTTGGGATACCTTAGTTTGGGAGTTTGTAGTTCTCTACATTTGTTCAACTTTATCTGGGCCTGCTATAAACTTCTTGGTGTCCCTTCTGCTTCCACCAGTACTTTCTGTGTCCATTCATTTAAAGCAATATTAACCTGACGTCTGCTAATTTCCAATAACGATTGTGGGTCCATGCAAAAACTCTTGGCTTATAGTCTTGCTAGGACACCCACAATAGGTCACGTCCTAACCAAGGTATGCTGCACTTTACATTAACTAATAGAAAATAGGCATAGCTCTATTGCATTTCGAGGAACTGTATTCATATAAAAGTTGCTCCCCTGATCACTCTGGACAGTTAGAAAGCTAACTGTAAATACTCGAAAAATAATAGATCTACCTCCTTGTTTTCAGAAGTTGATATCGGAAGGTCCTTGTTTCTCCAGCGCGAATATAAAGCTAATTTCATAAGCAGTTAAACCCTATGTCCTGCTTACCATTCTTAAGTAGAATTCTGCAGTTTTTTTCTATATGTTTATTTATTCATTTTCAAAAAATTATTTTTGATTGGACTCAATTCTCTTTTATAGCAAGCACGTAAATATCTTTTACAAAACAAACAGTTTTAGCAAATGCTCAGCAGTGATCGATTATTATTTAATCACTCTCTGTTAGACAATGTTTAGTTTCATCCGATGGATAAATAGAATAGAACGAGTGGGCAAACAAGGAATAATTTCACTGGTTTAAACAAATATTTTGTAATTAGGTATTAGCGCCGTAATTTTACATTGCTATGATTTCCGTAATGACGCTTCATCTTTCCAATAAGTTAGATAAATAGCTGCGCTGAATTACGCGAACGGCTGGTAGTTTGTTCATATTACTTTGATATGTTCGTTTGAAAGAGCCCATTTACAATCATCGACCAAGTCCGTTTATTATCCCACTATGCAAATTGCACTTATAGGCCTAATTTGTATACATATATATGCCACTAAAATTGCTTCAAAGTTATTCAAATGATCACCGCAGTATTTCATGTCGCTGACACCGAATAAGAAGTCGTTACAGACGTATATGGATTCGATTAACATGTACCGCCGAATGTTTGGTGAAAAACTAGCCGCCGATGATCGCCTACTAGTCCCAGGCTTTAGTATTTGCATACCCGATTTTCCCAGAAAACGAGCAATAGTTTTTAAGTCATTTTTTTTAGAAATGGCGATCCAAAAAATGTATTGCCAGCGTGATTGGGCTCACATGCCCGATTGACAAGGCCACTAAAAATTAAAATGATTTAAACGTCGCACACATGACCTCAATCTTAGGCATTTTGGGTTGCGATGGCTAAAACCGAATCCGAAGTCATCCTAAACGTATTACCCCGTTTATCATCCACATACTATTATTCAGAGGAAAAATTGCAAAACTTTTCAGTTGAGGTGCTAAAATATTGTCACCACTGCGACGTGGGTGGCAAGTTTGCTCTGGGTTGAACGGACTCGCTGGTGTGGAGGTTCAAATAAAACAAAAAAATAAAATATCAAAGTGTATTAACAAAACGCCGCGAAAATAAAAGTACAATCTCATGAAACAGGTATAGGTTGTAGTCACCGTTCTTGGCGGTAACGTCACCAATGCCATATGAAATAAGTAAACAGATCGAGTCTCCGTACCACGAGCGGATCTTCCACGATTCAACTAACGATTTAATTAAATTAGCTTTACATATCGTAGAAAGTATTCCTAATTTCTATTCTGTTTTCTGCTACTCTCTAAGGTACGCATGAAGTGGGCAACAGGGAACCACTGTTTTTATTCTCTTCCTGGAAATACTCTAATAAATTTAGCACGAGCTATCGGCCTTCTCCATTGATCGTATTTACGAGCGTTGTACAATTTTATATTGAAGATTCATAACAAGACAACGCTAATTGCACGCCGATGTCAAGTAAGTTATCACTGTGACAAATATGAATGGGGCACTCATACGTAACGACAAAGTTTTCGAGATGGAGACACAACTAAACAAACGTTCACACACAGGGGTAGGTTGCATGTGTATGTATGAGGGAGATGGAGATGTATAAAGGGATACTGGTAGTCTTACTACAGGGCAAGAATAATCACATGTGTCGGCCCATCCAATTTTATAAACCGATAGAACCGCCAAATGTGGCTAATATTACACCTTAGCAGATTATGCATTCTTTGCTGACGATGTGCACATTTCTCAGAGGATGCTGTTTAGGGTATCTATCGACGTATATGGTGCCGATGTGGCGCGTGTAAAGCACTACAGGGTGATCACTCCTGGAAATATCATTTTCTAGATCGATGCGAAAGAAGCTTGTCGCAATCAGGTTATTTTCGATGTTGAATTCGAATATTGTATTGAAGAAATTATAAAGTACCGTGGAGCCAAATTTCAATAAAAAAAATTAGCCGCCCGAGAGCCACCCATACATATCAGTGCTAAATTGACATCGCATTCGGACCTTAGAGATGCGTCAATGTTTTTGAATATTTTTCATGTTACTGACTAGCATTATTTCCTAAAGTAAAATAAGAAGCAAATTGACTTGATAAGCATTGAGCTTATCGTTTTTCCTGTAATGCATTAAAAATATCTTGAATTAATCTTTGATAATGTAAATTGTACATAAAAGGTTACAAATACATATTCGAATAGATGTTTCTTTTATATTATAAGAAGATTGTGAGAATGTTAGGCAATGACTTCAAATCGAAAATGCGACTAATGTCTAGAATTGCGTTAATAACTTTTTGAACTGACCACGTTAACGAGCACTGAGACCTTGATTATCTCTATGTAGAGATTGCATTTTTGGTTGTTCCCATTTTGTAAGTGGATACAGTTACCTTAGTTTGATGGTACATCTTACTACTCAAAGTGCCGAGTACCAATCAAGATAATCCAAAACAAAATTAGCATGTTGCTGAAAATATAAAATTGGCGACTTCAGAAGTTTTGTATACGAATAATGGGATATTTTTAATACTGAGCGTTCACGTCATTCATAAACGGAACCAATTTCACCCAGAATTGGTTGGCGCTAGCCATCCTTAGGCGAATGCCACACCATCAGTATTTACTGTTGTTCGTACCAAAAAAAATTTTTTTTTTTTTAACAGTGGCGTGCGTACGGGTATTGACTTCGATATTTTTTTAAGAAAAAAATGGTACGCCATTAGTTTTTTGCCAAATCAGAATTATTTTTGAATTCCCCGTTCAATTTAAAAGAAATGATCTCTCTTGAGTTGTTTTCTTTCGATGCCCCATTTTTGAGAAAAAGAATAAAAACCGTTCTATTGTCTAACTTGCAAAATTATTCTTAATTTAAATGGAAAAATTAAACACATTAGGGGTAATAAACAACAACAACTGACAACATCAACATAACATTAAAACCAACGAAATTATTACAAAAATTGTTGAAAATGGCCCACTTCACTTAGTATGCATGCTTCCGCCCTCCTTCTCTCTTTGTATTGTTTTTTTTTTCAATTTGCTTTTGGTAATTATGCGTTACGCAGCATTGCATTGTTTTTAACTTGTTTTATTCATGTTTGATGTAGATTTTTCTAAGCGTTCGATGAGTATATATTGACTTGTGTAAACACTTTCTGTGTATTAACATCAATAAATTATTATTATTATTATTATTATTATTATTTCTCATGGAATTACGCACTCGTTGAAATATCCCTGGAGTGTTTTTTATTCTATCACAAGCTGCAACTATTCTTTCTCTTAATTCCTCTACAGTTTTAATGGGACTTGTGTACACTAGTGTCTTAAGGTCTGGGGACCTTGATGGCCATTCTTGGGGCCCAGCGCTGCCAACGATTTAGATAAACAGTTTGTAAGTAATTACGAATCGCTATTGTTTCTTATTACTAACGGAACATCATCAAGCAGCAAAGACAACTGTTGTTGAAGAAAATTGAGGTAAGTCTGCCCGTCAAGTCGTCCCGGCAAGAAGAATGGGCCGATAAAGTGGTTGCCAATAATTCCTGCCCATACGTTAACCGAAAATTGGTGTTGAAAATGGGTTTCGGTTACGGCATAGAGATTTTCTTCTGCCCACAAATGATTATTGTGGAAATTCTGAATGGCATTTCGAGAAAAATTAGCTTCGACCGTGAACAGAATCATTGATTCAAATTGCGGATTTTGTGTAATTTTTTGAAGATACCACTGACAAAAGGTCACACGCCTTGGAGCCGTCTGGCTTGCTCACCATTACCATCGACAACGCCATATACGTAATGCATTTCCGCCATTTATGCATTTGAATAATTTTCCATTATTAACAAGATTGTAAAAACTAAATAATGAAAAAGATGTCACAGCGAACAGATTTGAATAAGAGAGACTTGTCAGATGTCAGAAGCCAGCGACATATTCCAGAGCAACTAGATATTTATTGCTAAATTGCATTCTTCAATTATTACATTAATTTTCTCGGACAATAGAATGGTTTTTATTTTTTTACTCAAAAATGGCGCATCTAAGGAAAAAGAGAGATTATTTGTTATAAATTGAACGGTGAATTCAAAAATAATTTTTATTTGGCATTGGCGTACCGTTTTTTTCTTAAAAAATATCGAAGTCAATACCCGTAGGCACGCCAATGTTAAAGCTAAAAATTATTTTTGCATTGAAAAATATGCAACTTTATTAACTTTCACTACGTACTAAATATCAATGAAATATCTGCAGCGGTTCTGAAAATATTAATTAATTTCCATTTTTTCCCTAAAACTTCAACATCCCGAGTTTTTGTAAGGAAACATTTTTGGACCATAGTTTATAAAGCAAACTAACATTAATTTTTCATGTAGATTCACACCCTTAAATATTCGCGTATCATTAAGGAACACCCTGTATAACCTTATACATCAACAATTACCGACGTACAGGCTGCACGGTTTACAATTATGACATTCCATGATAAATACTGAATAATCACAGTAAATATTGATCAAACAACTTTCGCCTCAGTGAAAAATTGTGAAACTATGCGACCTTGCTTAATTTAAAAATAATACGCGGACAGGCAGACGAGGTGGTGCTGTGCGGTGAGCTGCGAGAAGCTTATCTAAAATTCCATCCCCAAAGCCATATTTTGCATTTTTAAATCGAGAATATTTATGCGCGTATATCCCGCAAGTAGGTTGGGAGGGCATGCAGCGCTCCGTGCTTTTGCTCCATCCCTTGCGATTTTGTGCGCACGATGGGATAAATACGGTCCGAGACGCCACGGCCATATTTCAAATTAGCCTTTTGCTGGAAACAAGAACATATCAGGAAGATCTGGGCTGCGGTTTCGGTATGAGAAGCATACAGTGCGATGCTTTATTCGATCTATACTATCGTTCGTATAGTTGTTTCGTCCTTCGTAGGACTCATCTGTGCAATAATGCATGTTCGATCAAATACTAAACTAGAAAGGAAAATGTCGGTGATAGTTTGAAATACTTGTGTTCTAAGGGCCAATTTCACCAACATTAACACTGTCAGGTATTGTGCATGAAACAATGTTGTTGGGCTATAATTTGGAATATATTTATTAAAAATATTACTGAACCTTTCTTATTCTGCTTCTTGCCTTCTTTCATCCCTCATCTTTTACTTCCAAAATGGATCAATAGACTTAGCTGTTCTAGAACGACCCCATTTTACTATTAGAATTTCTCATTATCTTTTTGATATTTGTGATTCAGAAGAATAGATTTAGGGCCAATTTCACTAACATTAATATTTGACGGTTAGTTGGACCAATAGGAAAAGACCTTATCGAAGTGCAATTTGACGGAAGCTGTCAAAGCTCTCTGAATATCAGTGATTTCTATTGAAATGTTGAATAAAGTCGTGAAAAAACGGTTGCCTTATAAATAAGGGTACATTATAGATGTAATATTATGTTTTTTGCTTTAGAATTAGGATAAATTTCATAGAATTTCAAATTTTTATCATTTCAGAAAAGACGGTCAGTTATTTAAATGGACCAGTGAAAATGAGAGACGACTGTTCATGCATGGCAATCTAGTTTTGTCTGTATATCACGTACAGGGTGTTGCACATAATACGTACCTGTAGAAATGTACCGATTTATGTTATTTTGCAAAAAAAATGATATAAAACGTATTCCAACTGGTTCATCATCTTTTGTTACATCAAAAACAATTTTTGCCAATTTATGATCTAGAAATCCACACCAAATGTAAACAAACAGCCCATTCTGCATTTCTGGGCCCTAAATCATCGATATTTGTAAAAGTATCTGCATCCACCTATTATTCATCGTCTAGATATTATTAAGTCAGAATCAAAAATACCTATTTATGAAAATATATCTCCAAACATTGTTATATTTTCTTGTTATTTCTATTATTATAACACGCCTGGGATATCAATTGCTTTTAAAGTGATCTGCACATCTGCAATGTTGCCGCACCGGCAAAAAAAACGGAATCGGTAAATAGTATATGTAATTTCTTAATATTCAATAAGCTGGTGATGTTTCAATGACAAGCTGTCATATCATACTTTGACAGAGTTTTGTTTTCAACATTTCATAGCTTTTGATTTCTAAAATTTGTTGATTGGAACTTGAAGCTCATTCGCTGTATTTGACGGACTGTTACCCTATAGGTGGAGAATAACAGGCTGTTGATTTGACAATCCAGGTAAAATCCACCCTTAAAGATGTATTTAAAAGCAAACATTTCATAATTGCGGTCAACTTGAAATTTGAGTTATTTTTAAGGTTACAGGCCTTAATCTTTTGCGCCTATGACACAAATCCGTCCAATGAAAAGGCGTTTTTGAAGTAATGGATTTAATAAATGTGGTCGACTTCTTGTAAAATGTCTCTTAAACTAAGCAAAAGTTATACCATTTGTGTAAGACTGGCACTTAATTCTCATATTAAATCAAGAAATACTTAATACATCACCTAGCTAGAAAAACCTATTTTTTCATTTGGCCTCATACACAAAATTTTCGTCCGGACGCAAATTCGCAAAATCAAAAAGTATTTTCGATATAGTCGTAAATTTAGTTAATCAAAAAGAGGGATTTGCTGCCTCATCGAAACATGAATCACGCTTAATACCATAGTTTGATATTACACCGATTACTGAATATTTCATTGAAATTTACATTGTCAGTACTTGAGAGAGATAATTCGAAAAACGATATATTTTTTACAAGTCATGTCCATTGAGGTTAGCTCCAAAAACATATTTTGTCTCTTTATAGGTTTGTATCAGGTCAGTCAAACTAGATTGTTAATTTTGGTCCTTGGAACTGCAACGTATTTTACGTAGAGAATAGAATATTGTATGTATAGGGAGTCTGAGAATGCTATCTTCTTTGTTTCTTCTGAAACCAAACCAAATTGACGAAGGTCCATAGCTCTAAATGAACTAAATGCTTTGATTCCAGTTTTTTACTTTGCCAAGCACCCCGTTTCAACTCATATTAAATTCAGTAAAAGCCATCGGAATCCCCGATATAAATATTTCATTTATTGAAGCCTGCAAATTGTGAAAAATGAATAACATTGAATGCATTCCATATCTCTATTAAAAAAATAGATATATCCTTCCATTTGAATTTAATAGTGAAAATATCATTTCAGATGAGCGAAATTAGAAAATTGCTTTAGTAGTAGTTTATTTCCGCAAATCTGGTCATTTAGTGTTTAAAATCATAAACTTTTACTGAAATGAAGTCTTCCTTTGCAGTTTCTACTTTAGTTTTTGTGCTTACTTTTATTTCAAGTGCTGCAAATTCACATTACTTTTTGGCATTTTTGGGTGGCTCTACCAGCAAAAACCAAGAATTTCCAGGCCATTTATGACGTAAAGACGTATAGACGTAAAATATTCCTTTCTCCACAGTGTTTATTTGGGTTACTCAACATTAACGCCCGAAGGGTCTATCACCGGCATCAAATCTCAAAAGTCGCATAATTTTATTCAAGATCCAACCGAATTCCCAAGGGATCACCAGGGCTCTTCGGGCGCCCATGTTACACAACCTTGATAATACTCCATTTTTGTATGGCTGTTAAATGAAATCACATACAGGGTGTTCATTTGAAAACTTCCCACCACGGATTTATCGAAATCCGCTGACTAAAAGACGAGACACGTTAAAGAATTTTTCAAGGGGGAAAATTTTTCACCAAAAACTACTTCACCCCTTTTCACCCTCTGCCACCCAGGGTCATTCCCTTAAGATTTTTAAATGACAAGGAGTATCGACAGAAAATCAAATTATTTCTTTCTCTTAGCAGCAAATAACTTAACATGTATAACAATAAATACAGTTCGCTCAGAATATCTGTATATAAATAAAAAGTGATATTTTCGTGTGTTTTTGTTTTCTGAAAAAAATTGATATAAATAAAGATTTTTCTAATTTTCTCGAAAACGAATCGACTGATTTAGAAAAATCAAATGTCAAAATAAAGGACTTCGACAGACCTTTTAAACAAGCTATTACTATTAAAATTTTACGGGAATGACTCTGGAGGGCCGAGGGTGAAAGGAGGTAAAGTAGTTTTTAGTTAAAAAGTTGTCCCCCTTGACAAATCTTTTGATATGTCTCAGCGTTTTTTCTTATATTCAGTGGTTTCCGATAAATCCGTAGTGGGAAGCTTATATATGTATATATAATCAAAATCCCATTTACCCTAAAGGTTAAACAAAACGTTACAAAACCTACTATTATTTGAACATGAATTTAATCCATTCTTTTTTGTTTAAAGCAAGTTTCTTAGCTTCTCTGCAGTCCGTTCCTCTTTTCATCAATATCTGTTCTATGGTATTCTCCCATGTTCGTTGTGGCCTGCCCCTTCTTCTTTTTCTTGGCACCTTACTCTCCCAAATTTGTTTCACCGGTATGTTATCACCCATTCTTTGCAAATGTCCCCACCATCTCAGCTGCTTCGTTTCTATGTGTTCTAGTATGGATTCTGTTTCCAGCTCCGTTCTTATAGTCTCTTTTCTTATTTTGTCCATTTTGGTTACCCCTTTAACTCGTCTCAAGTATTTCATTTCAACTGCCTGAAGTGAACTTTTTTGTTGTTGCAATAGAACCCAGGATTCGCATCCATATGTCAATATAAGTCTATATATTGTATTATACACTGTCATTTTTGTTTTCGTCGACATCTTTTTTATTGATAAAACCTTCACTCATCGCATAGTACAAGTTGTTTACCTTTCCTATCCTTGCAGAAATTTCTATTTCATTTCTGCCGTTAGGTTCCAATATAGATCCCATATATTTAAAGGAGTGCACATGTAATTTTACATTATCTACGTCCATATTGAGTTTTTAATTTGTCATAGCCATAACTTTAGTTTTAAGTTTATTTAGTTTCATACCATTATCTTCAAGTACTTTATTCAAAATGTTCAAGTTCTCCTGTAGACTCCCAACACTACCAGTTACCTACACCAAATCATCTGCAAATGCGCACTCTGCTAATTCCACCTTTTGCAACTTCCTGTATCCAACAAGAATTGGTTTTATTCTTTGCCTGCTTTGTCTTATCAGATAATCCGTAAATACTATAAACAATAGGGGTCCAGGTCCTCTGCCTTCACGTACTCCCTCTGTAGTAGCGAATTTTTCGGACATCATATTTCTGGATATTACTCGGTTGTTAGTCTTGTGGTATATACTCATGATCACTTCTACTAATTTTACAGAAACATTTCTTCTCAGCAAATCTCTTTTAACTTTTTTCGTGGAACTCTATCAAAAGCTTTCTCCATATCCATGAAGGCAAGGTGCATTAGTTTTCCCTTTGGTAAAAATTTACTTAAAAAGTTTTTAATAGTAAATATGTGATCCTGAGTGCCTCTTCCCTTTCTAAAGCCACTTTGCGTTTCAGACAATGTCGTCTCTATTAACTTTCTTAGTTTTTTCTCTATTATGTGTTCGTAGGCCTTGAGTACTGTAGACAGCAGCGTTATTCCTCTGTAATTATTACAATCTTTCTTGCCTCCTTTCTTGAAAAGTGGTAAAATCAGTCCTGTTGTCTACTGCTCGGGTATTGTCTGTTGTCTATATGTTTTCGTGAAGAGAAAATGTAGCATTCTAATTCCAGTTTCATCTTTTTCAACATTTCCCCTGTTATTTTATCTATTCCAGGTGCCTTTCCATTTTTAAGTTTCTTCCATGCTTCTGTTTCCGCGTCTATTGTTATCTCCTCTTCTTCTGTATCTTCGGTGAGTTGCTGTGTCGTAGATACCGAGGTATTATCTGTTTCGATGTCATTCTGTGAGTTCAACAAATCATTAAAGTACTCTCTCCATCTAGCCAGTATTTTTTTTTGTCCTCCATAATCAGAACTCCATCTCGATCCATTATCCCTGTTGCGTCAGATGCTGCGTTTTGTCTATTTCGAAGTCGCTCAAGTTTATATCCAAAATCACTCCATACTTTCTTTTTACTGACTCTCACCATAGTTTTCACTTTTTCTCTCTGTTTCTTGTATTCATTGAAGCTTTCCTCTGTAAGTTTGTTTACAAAACATAGCCATTTCCGTTTTTTAATTTTAACTTGTATTTTTAAGTGGTGGGGAAGCTTATGTTTACTGGTGACGACGTTTTGGCCACAGTGGTTGCGTTTTTCAGGTACAATTAACAATTCTGAAAATATATTTTGTGTATCTGCTTTTCAGGTGACACTTTCGACGTTTCTTTTTTCTTTCATTTCCACATTCCTCTACACGGTGTTACGGCAAAAGATGGTACCGCGCAAAACCACCATAGTCCAAGATCGGCTGGTGTGGGTATTCTCGCTCGCAAAAGGACATCCTGCCCTTCAAAGAGACAAACGAGCATGAGATCATTGTTCAATGTACGACACACGTCACCCTCGTATACCCACAGATATTCGGTAACATCTACTTCTATGAATTACAATACGTAAAATCTCATATTGCTGCATTTCTCGGGGTTTATGCGATGACGCACATATATAATGCTAAGACCTGTCTATTCCTGTTTATTATATGCGAGCTCTATGTTTAGAGAGCATATTGCGTTTATTAGTAGACTAATAGCAGCCGAGTCAGTTACGTTTCCTGTGTTGAAGAGTACTGAGATGTTCTGAGTAGTGTTAATTTTTGTTAAAACAGTGTGTTGTTTTTAGTTTATTGTGACCGAGACTAGCTTTATGGACAATGCCTAGAAATTGTGTAAATAGTGCGAACAGTTTTTGTTATGTGCGCGGAGAGCTAACTTTTTAATCCCATAAACATAGTTTTACTCAACTTGTGTTGAAAGCATACGAACTTTATTTTGGAATTAAAGTTGGCGACCGAGATAAACTATCGGCCGCTCATATATCCTGTAAGACTTGTGTAACGTTGTTAACAGGTTGGTTAAGAGGCGACAATCGTAAAATGCCCTTTGTGGTACCAATGGTTTGGAGAGAACCGAGAGACCATACTACTGATTGCCATTTTTGCCTCAGAAATATTAAAGGTATTGGACCAAAATCGAAACATACAGTTAAGTATTTTAATTTACCATCAGCCTTGGGGCCCGTTAAGCATAGTAATGAACTTTCTGTCCCAGTTCCACCAGAATCTTGGTCTTTGCATGAGAAGGTCGAATCCACCGATTCTGAAAGTGATGGTACAGGAAGCGTAAAAATTTACGATCCTTCATTTGACCTGCCAGGATGTTGAACAGCACCGCATTTGATCACACAGGGCGAACTTAATGACATAGTTCGAGAATTAGATCTGTCAAAATCCCAGTCAGAACTTTTAGCGTCAAGATCAAAAGGATGGAATATTCTTCACTGTGATGTTAACATTACTTTTTACCGAAAACGGCAACAAGACCTCACACACTGTTTCCGTCAAGAAAGGGAGTTGATATATTGCTCCGATGTCAACAATTTGTTTGACGCGTTAGGACAGAAACATGATCCAAATGATTGGCACCTATTCATTGATTTCTCTGAGTTTAGTTTAAAAGTGGTATTGGTACACAACGGTAATAAATATCCATCTGTACCTAGAGCGCACGCAGTTCATATGAAGAAATCATATGAAAATATGCGAGTTCTGTTAGAGCATATCCGTTATAATCAATATGGATGGGCCATATGTGCAGATTTAGAGGTCATAGCCCTTCTTCTTGGAATGCAACAGGAATATACCAAATATTTTTGTTTTCTTTGAGAATGGGACAGTCGTGCGCGAGATCGTCATTATGAACAGAAGGTGTGACCACTACGTCAGGTATTAACTCCGGGCATCAAAAACATTGCTCATGAACCACTAGTTGATCCCAAAAACGTGTTGCTTCCGCCTTTCCATATTAAGTTGGGACTGATGAAAAATTTTGTGGAAGCTCTGGATCGAAATGGAAGAGGGTTTCTACATTTAAAACAAACATTTCCGAGACTTCCGGAGGCAAAAATTAAAGAGGGCATATTTGTGGGTCCACAAATACGGAAAATCATGAAGGATGATGTATTTGTCAGTGCTCTAAATGAAACTGAATTACGAGTTTGGAATGCTTTTAAATCAGTTATCTTTAACTATAAAGGGAACCATGTTTTTTGACTTGTGAGGAAATGATATAAGAAACAGTTTAGCCTTGAGATAACGAAGTAAAACATTTTCCGATTTGAGATTCAATCACAAATCACTATAAAAAACCTATGATCATTAGTTAGGTTGGAGAGTATTGATTGACCGTTCCTTCAAGGATTCTCAACCAAACTGAATCACAGTTCACAGACGAACTAAAAAGCCAATTGTTTACTTTTATATAGAGGTGGATACGTTTTACGCGTTACATAACAATTGCCTTGTAAACAACCTAGGAACAATTTGCAGTTATGAAATCCGCCAATGTGAACCGACTCTAACCCCTTTAAAACCGCTATAGCGATGAAAAGAGAGAAAGAAAAAGGAAGGTAACGGAAAGTTTCCAGGAGTATAAAGTTATAATGTTATTATAGAATAGCTTGGCGCAAAGCTGCTGAGTGTACTTGTTTAATATTTATGTCGAGGGCTGATCGGGTTCACTTGGGACGTTCTGAATCAAAATGATGAGGATTCCAAGGCAGGAAGAAGTTTCTGAATTAACCCCAATTCTGTTTATTATGTAGAGATGAAAAAAACAAGTCGGACAGTAGCAGAGGGGACCTACGATAGGGAATGAAAGACCGTATATTGGTATTCGGTGTTTTATTGTGTTTTCAATAATCCGAATATTCGGAGCAAATGAAAAATAAATGAAAACATTTATCTAAGCTCTGGCAATCAGGTGATATCGGGGACCTAGCGATATAAAGAGTGTCCTAAAGTTCGCGAAACGTTTTAATTGACTATAAAACTCAATCTTTCCTGTTGTTACTTTTGTGTTGAATCATAAGTAAACAGAATTGAATTATGTGTCGAATAACGCATTAAGCAAATTACTTTTCTGGCTGTTGGAGATACTTATTCAATCCATTATTGTCTGAGAGCGCCTTTCTGCCAATACTGAACAATATTGATGCGAAAAACACGTTATGTGGTTTTAAGAAGATGGTATCACGGCGATTGTAAAGTAGTAAAACTCACCCCACACCCTATAACAGCGAATTAAAATATTCCCCCCGAAACCTACCAAAAGGTGATGGAAAATGTAATCAATAGGGCTCAGGCTTGCGCGGCTTCTAGAGGCTGACATTTGTCTGATATTATTTCTAAGGTTCAGTAAAAGATTAAGATGAAAAAATGGGCGTATTTTATTTATTTTCACAAATATTCAAGATACAAATCAGTCAGTTATATATCGGCCACCCTATATAAGGTGCAAAAACGCCCTCTTGATCACACTTTTAATCTCTCGACTTTTTTCGTTTCATACATTTATTCAACCGTAGCCATTTTCAGAATTTAGAATAGCTGATAAGTGGCAGCATGAAATGTAAATATTATTCAGCATAGCTAAATCTTGTGGAGGGGAGAGGGAGCAATTTATCAAATGGACCGTTCGTTGTATCCCAACAGATAATACGCCAGTCTAACGTTCTCAGGCTATCAACCCCGAACTCCAATAATACCACCACCATTCTCCAGACAATTGTTCCATCTTAAAATTCAGACTCGGAACGCATACAATATTCATAACGGGAGCAGCGCGTATCCACCAAAAACAGCCCTGTAATCCGTTGAGAGTTAAGAGCGTTTATATTCGGATCCAGTAGCCTCACATTAGGGGTTACATTTTAGCCGAGGGGTAATTCACACATCATTCTCTACTAGTGACTATCCTGGTCCATTTTGTTTATTAAGTGCTGTTCTGATTAGGTCGGTTGTTGTGAAACCTATCCATTGGCTCAGGTTCATAAGCCAGAACATGCTGCGGAGTCCTGGTTTTCTATTCCCTTTGATCTTTCCTTGTAATAGTTTCTCATTACGTATCCAAAGTACGTAAATTTCCTCTCTGTAATGGTATTTAGTATATTCCTGGCTGCTTTTGCAAACATTGCATTATTGTGCTGTTAGTAAATTTCAAAAGCTTGTTGTCCTGCTCTGGAGGCTTCACTAAGTGTCCATGCCTCTACGAGGGATGCCTTTTAAGTTTTGCATATAGAAACATAGTAGGCCGCGCGGATCGAACGTCAGTACTGAATCTTAACCTCACAACAATACGTGCAGTGTTCTCAATACAGTTAACTTTTAAGTGTCACCAAGTCATTAGAAAAATGGAACTCAACCGAGAACATTTTTGCGCCATAATTTATTACAACTTTCAGAGACAATTATCGCAACAAGAATGCCTTGCTGAGTTACTGTCTGTTTTCGGCAACCAGGGTTAATTGGTGTCAAAAAACGCTTGATCATTTCAATTACGGAAACTCAAAAAATGTGTGCAGCATTGTTAATGGTGATGAATCGTGGATTTACTGTTATGAACCAGAAAATAAACGACAGTCGGCTGTTTGGGTGTTCCAAGGTGAAGAAAAACCAACAAAAGTCATCCGTTCTCGAAGTGTTTCGAAAAAGATGGTCACGACATTTGTGTCAAAAGCGGGTCATATTGCAACAATTCCTTTTAATGAGCAAAGAACTGTTATTTCGGATCGGTATACCACCGTTTGTTTGCCAAAAGTCATCACCGAGCTTCAAAAAATCAACCCCGAAAGAAGAATCATCCTCCACCAAGACAATGCAAGCTCGCACACAGCCCAAAAAACAAAGCAGTATTTAGCGGAAGAAAACGTGGAATTATTGGACCATCCTCCATATAGTCCCGATCTAAGTCCTAACGATTTTTATACTTTCCCGAAAATTAAAAACAGACTGCGTGTTGAAAGGTTCCAGTCACCAGAAGAAGCTGTTGACGCATTCAAAAATGCCGTTTTGGATCTGCCAGCAAACGAGTGGAATAAGTGCTTCGAAAATTGGTTCGAGAGCTTGCAGATGTGTTTTATCCTTCGTGGAGAATACTTCGAAAAACAGAGTCATTTAAAACTACCTACCTTGTTGTTTTATTTCCATATGCAAAACTTTAAAGACATCCCTCGTACATTATGCGCAATGACGGAAATTTTTTTAATTTTTTGGATCTTTTTTGTTACGTCATATAACCTCAGAAATTGTTTTGTCAGTTCTTCTCAATACATCGTTGCCTGTTAGAAGCCTGCCATAAACATTTTGTTGGGACTTATGATCTCCTGCAATCAGATTTCTTTAGATCTCATTGAGATACCTTGTTCCAACCTTGTGTTCTGGTATCGTACCAGAACCGATCGATTATCGTTTATATGCCTGCACGTTCTGATTTCAGAAACGTTTCTGGTTTGAAAGGTGGTTGGAACGATTTCGGAATCGTTTTGTACCTAGAAAGTGATAGCTAGCCAACGTTGCATAGTCCACAAACCTTTCAGCATTTGTACTTATAGTTGTTTTTCCGAAAATATTATTATTTCTTCGACAGTGTATGAAGTTTGTTTACGTATAACATACCCCGGTGTTGAATATCTATATTCTGCACAATATCATTCTGCAGATATTAACAGGGGATCTCTAGCATCCTTCACATGAGTAGGCAGTCGGTATCCTGATTTTTTCTACAGGTATGTCAGCGGAATTTGTTCTTTGGGAGATCTTTTCTATGAGCCTTTATCTCATACTCTTTGAGTTTTGACAGCCGCAATATGAGACAAGCCATGTATTCGTTATTTGCTGTTTTATTTATTAGCAAGATAATGAATGCAAAAGGGAGAAGTAAGTTTAAAAGCTTAACTTCTGTTTTTGAGTGTAATTCGTTTCCTACGTACGCTACTGTCGAAAGTATCCCCATTATGTTTCGGACCATCACAAAAGCCTGGCTTGGCCTACTCCGTTTTTCTGCAGATACTATCAATCAAACATTACAGAAACTCGTCGGACTTAATCTCCAACAAAACAACATAAAGCAAACATAAAGTGCCCATTTCTTGTTTGCCGCATAAAAGATGCAAAACCATAATATGGAATAGATATGAACTTATTTAATATCACTTGAAAGATCTCTAGATTCTAATCCTTAGGTTTTCAATTATTCCACCATTGGACTTCTGGCACAGAAATCTGTAGTGGATTATACAGTGCTTTTCTTTAATGCCCCCCTCCTCTTTGATTTTTTGCACGGATCAATTCAAAAAATTAAAACTTGAGGTAATGAAATTGATGCGTGGATACCATATTTTAGAGTAAAATTGACAGATGAAAATCTCAAGATGGCCGCTGGGCGACACCTTGGAAAAAAATTATATGAAAACGGGGGTCTTGTGGCACATCATTTTGAAGCTCCTGATGAGTACTTTATAACCCTAGAATATAAAGTCAATACCTTTACCTACTACAAAATGGTGGTACATTTAATAATTACCTGAATACATTGACATTTAACTTGATAATTCGAATAAATACGTTGAGTTCTGCTTAGAAGATGCTGGAAATGGTTACCCTGAACTTTTTGACACAATAACAGCCAGTCCGTAATTTCGCGTCGAACATTTTCAAACATAGTAACATCGATATTTCTACAAATATTTGTTATTCTCAGCCGTATATCCCAATATTAAAGCAGGTTCAGTTTCGTATACCTTTTGCTTCAAATAGCCCCATAAAAAGTCTGAAGGTGTCAAATCTGGCGAGCGAGCTGGCCATTCCACAGAACCTCGACGGCCAATCCAACGACCGGGGAAATCGTTATCTACATAATTCCTAACTTGTCGGTAGTAGTGTGGTGGAGCACCATCTTGCTGGAATACAATATCAGTATCGAATTCGTTAGGATTCGCTTCGATGATTAGAGGGTCAATAGTATTTTCTACCATATCCAAATACAGTTCCCCGGTGTTAAAGTTTGGTCGATGAATAGAGGCCCCACAATATCGTTTCCCAATATCCCAGCCCAAACGATAGTTTTTTTCTAGATATTGAGTATGAGTTTCCCGGAAGACGTGAGGATTGGTGTCACTCTAATAACGACAATTCTGTCTATGCACATTACCACTGAGAAAAAATGTACAGTCATCACTAAAACAAATATTTTGGATATAGATAGGATGCCGTGCAATGGTTTCCGTCATAGTCTCGCAGAATTTTGTTCTTCGATCAGGGTCATCTTCAGTCAGCTGATGTACCATTTGAATTTTGTATGGGTGATACTTATTCTTTTCCAAAAGTCTCGATACAGTAGAAGGACAAACCTCACATACATTCGCGTTGGATTAAGTAAACTGTTGGGGATTTACTATGATCTCAACAATTATTTGTACTTGCTTCTCTTCCGGGATGATCGGATGACCTGGGGGCTTTTTGTTGTTTACACTACCAGTAGCTGTAAATTTAGATACAAGTTCCCTTAAATATTTTCTACAGATAGGACGATTCGGGAAACGATCATTAAAAATCCTTTCGGTCTCGTGAAAGTTACGCGTCGCACCATAAATAATAATGGCTTCGATTTTTTCTTCCAATGGACGAAAATTGACCATTTTAAAAATAGTTCAATCAGTATCTAGCACTAAAACCGAAAACTAAATAAGAATATTGTAAGTGTTTGTTTTCGTACTGATATTCTTGTCACTGTCAACAAAAAATAACAAAACAAGTTTTTATCGCTGTTGCTGTGGATACGGCAGGGAATTACAATTGTTTGTAGAGATATGTTAGTGGGTTTGTGTTCAAGTAATTATTAAATGTACCACCATTGTGTAGTAGGTGAAGGTATTGACTTTATATTCTAAGGTTATAAAGTACTTGTCAGGTGTCATCTTGACATTTTATCTGTCAATTTTACTCTAAGATATGGATCAGTTTCATTACCTTAAGTTTTATTTTTTCGGATTGATACAAATTTTATGCTTTGCCTCAGCGCGCAAAACTCTGAATTCGGCCCTGGTGATCAAACCACTGAATGCATGGAAACGCGGTTGATGTAACAACAGGAACATCCTTTGGCTTCCATGTTAATAGGACTCCTTTGTCGGTCAGACAATGTAGGAAATGTATGTTCGAATCCTACTGATTCGCCCTGTTTGTTTTTGAAAAGGCGCGTTGTCTAGTTGTTAGTAATTTGCTGGTACTATAGAAAGTTTTACAATATTTCGGGATATTTGGTTGTTGCTGCCTAATTAATTTGCACGGCTAAGCACTGGAATTATATACATGTACTCATACATGCTAGCCACAGTTTAGTTACAAGAGATGAATTAGTTTGGCGTGCTGCAGATGTCTTGTATAGTAAAAAGAGCTTTATTCATAGTCTACTAATTCCTACGCATGAACATTTTTATAAACTTTATGTATATCTACTAAAGAGGCCTAAAAGTTGGACATATAGGAGATGTAGGAAGCTATTATCAAATAATCGATATTCATATAGTATTCGAATTCAGCTAACAGCCTGTATCTTCTAAATTCCATCTATCTAAATGTTTTAATGGTAGAGAGATAAGACTGAGCCATTGCGAATCACACTTCACTTGTTTTTTTTTAGAATGGCAATTTCAAAATCTGGAGACTATTTTATTTTGTTTAAAGTAATTAGACTTTAAAAAAGATTCTTTATCTCTGCTTGGGTATGGGTACCTTTAACAAGTATGTTGCGATCAAGTCTGTGGAGTGCAACGTAAGTCAGAAACCTTGCTGCTCAAATATGTTTTCCAAATTTTCTCAAAAACTCACTTTGAAGAAATTAAAGAAGGGTTTTTTCAGCCTTCCAAAGACTTTAGCGTTAGACGATTATGATACAGGATGAACATTTTCAGCAATATTGCGAGCAATCTAGATGAGTTAGTTGTTATCTATTTAGACTATCATGTGAAGCTACAACTTGTTCTTTGGATATCAAAATTTCGTTTAATTACAGTGTGACTCAAAAGATCTTAGTGAAAACTGTTAGCGTCCTTTAGTAACCTATATCTTCATAGGAGTGCCTCGTAGAACATTTTTCAATAGGTGGCATCACCTTTTATAGTCTAAATAAGTTAGGGATGGATATTTTATTCTGGGACACCTTGTATATTCTGAAGGTGTACTTAACATGGCACCAGACGATATCATCGATGAAATAAGAATGAACAATAGTATTAAACAATGTTCGTGGATAAGTCGAGGTAGCTAAAATTGCAGAAGCATTACATCTCATAAGCATTGCCACGCCTTTTTTTATAAGCAAGAGGAAATTGTGGTGTGATTCCTCCCATTTTTGAAACTAATTAATGAAATAATAAATAAATCACTATAAATGATATCTAAGGATCAGTCAATGTAAAACAGCTGTCTAGTGGCGTGCAAATTTAGGCTCTAGCACAATGCGTAGAGTAGGGGTGCTAAGAGCGCGACTGACATAAGACGGATTAAGCCACAATTCCCCGGTGTTAATCGGAACTTGTTTTGCCTGATCACCCACATAAATGAAAAGAATCACAGTAATGACAAAACCTAATTAATTATACTCAGAGAACCAAATAACACAAAACTTTAAAAAATCACAAGATATTAACTCGGCAAACAGCACAAATGCTCCACCACTGGAGAGCAAGTTAAAAGACAGGATATTATTAAAAACTACCGCACAATACAATTACTTGACCGTGATAAATAAGCCCGTGAAACGTTTACCATGGTACATGCTTTACAGATATTTAAACCTAAACTTATCTGTTACGGCTAGGCGCAGCCGAGATGTCCTCAACTCACAAGTACTCAGGTCAAGAAAAAAACCGGTGGCCAGTAGAGAGCACGCCACAAGGTTGCTTGCCTCGTTCTCCAAAATTTACGGTATAACAAAAAATACTTTTTTGCTAAGGGAAATGGATGGCCTCCGGCAATATCATCTGCAAAACAGCTACAAACAAATCTGAAGGAGTGTGTGGTGGTTCTCCGCAATGCCTTCCCACGCTGAATATTAAAATCTCATAAGAAAATGGACGGGGTAGCACCCAAACCAAAACAATAAAACGCAAGGTACAATATGACGGGTACTGATCCACAAACTGGTGTTTGGCACCTAATATCCCAGAATCTGGAGGTTAAACAAATGGCGCTGACACCACAATCTCAGGAGGAAATTGACTGACACGAAACACCTAACTTTATAAAGGAAGCTTCAATGAGTGGCCTTGAAGAAGATATGTTAGATAGAAAACCAAGTAACGGAGAAAAACCACATAGTTATTTTTTAACACAATACTGAATCACTGAGAATGAAAGATGTGAAATTATACAATCAACAAACTATGACATTGTCAAAAGAAAATCATTGAAAAGGGTCTGACCTAGGAACGGACACTCTACCATTAATAAAGAGAGGTTCAAATTACTAGTAAGTGACCAAAATAGTAAAAAAAGGTTACGTGATTTTGGCACGTGACAAGATGGTTATAGACGCCCGTGATCCACTAGGCATGAACACCGATGAAATAAAAGCAAAAAAACATTGGTGTAACTGAATCATAAAATCTCATCAACTAATGACGCCAAAATGGCTGAACGGATCTGAATGAAGTTTTGTACAAAGATTATAGTCTGAGTAGCAGTAGCACTGGGCTACCTTTTATCTCAATAAATAACATTCAAAGCTACATCTCAAACGGTTTAATGGAATTTGGCATGAAGTGTCTGGTTCGGAAGCGCTCAGTCGCTGGTCCGACCGAAATGAGTAAGGGTAATAAATAGGGCATCTGTATCGTGCATTTATTGCATTTCGACATTCGCTTTCTCACCGTGGTCGCCTTGATTAAGATTTGTTTGGAGCTTTGTCTTACTTTACGTATATAGTGTAAATTAGTAGCTATTGGGTTATTTGTCATACAGTCTTTAATGCTGCGAGGCGGGTAAGGTTATCTAACAAACTTTAATCCTGTGGGATCCAGTAACTCCTTCTCTACATATAAATTTGATTGTCTACCCAGTCTGCATTACGTCTGAATGGAGATACGTAAAAATGTGAGTATTATAATCTGAAGTAAAACTGAAATTAAATAATTTTGGTCGGTTTTCATACTTTAAAGGGGACTTTATTGCTCAAGTTGGGAACGTAAAACACTATATTTTAAAGCGATATCCACTACAGAAAGCGCATTTGGTCCGCATGTACGTGACACCCGCTACAGATACCAAAAACTAACGACCGGTTATAACGTCGTTAGGAAAATTTATTAGCTGTTATTGTTTATTGTAGCACTGTTGCCCGTTTACGGCTCTGTGTAGAACATTAAAATAAGGTATGGCCACTAAATAAATCCCCGATCGTATAACTTTATGTCCGCGGGGCTCAGTTTTATGACCCGCGATCATCCTCGAAATTATGTCCTGATCGTTGACATCATAAGTTCCAGTTAACCTGTTATTCAAAAAATGCAGCTACGTGTTATGTTTTTTCATCGGGTTGCAGAATGATTCGTAAAAAAGAAATAAAAATACAATTTGTAGGAATGAAATGAAAGATGGCAGCTGGGCGCTATTTTGGAATATTTTCCAAATGAAATGTACAGGGTGCGGCAGATAGACCTCCTCGATTTGAAAACTGTCTAGCTACGCCAATGGGGGGGATAGCGCAGTGGGGGATATATCATTCGACGTGTCTATTACTGCCATTTTTTAGTATGAATCATAGCTTGGTCAGGACCGCAACACGCTTTTGTTGTTGATGAGTTTATTCGAAATGGAGGTTCTTTGGTAATGGCGCAGCATTCACTTTGATCTCATGTGAGTTTTTTCTTTGGGGCTATCTAAAGGAAAAACTGGACCAACATCGTCCCCAAGTTCTAGATACTCTCAAGGAGACGAGAATCCAGCAAATTTTCTCACCCAGTGTATCATGGAGGCGCACACTTGAGTGATGTCATTTGCAACATGCATTGATTTAAAATGGCATTATGTATGGTTTTAAAACAAAGTTTTTTTCTATACCTTGATTAGTTCAGTTTTTATCGGCTCTCCAAATCGGGAAGTCTTTCTGCCTCACCCTGTAATACATCGTTTTGAAGCTCCTTATGAGTACACGTACTTTATAACCCTACAAAGTCACTATCTTTCAAAACACTATGTCTAAACATTCAGTATGACATATTTTTCAGCTTATGGAACAAAACTGTCTATGGGGCCAAAACAATCCTATGAGATTAGTTTCTGAGAAATAGGTGGATAGTTTGCCTGATTTTCAAAAATGGCGAATGTGTCGATTGTAATTTTCAGACAAATTCTGAGAATGAGTATGCTAAAAGAGATATTCGATTAAAACACCTTGTAGGAATGGGTTGTTGTCATGTTGATCATGACCATCATACTTACAAGGTCAGTTTCAAGGCAAGTTGATTTTTACATGCTTATGCTGGAGCACGAGTTGCTCGAGAATTCAGAAAACTTGAAGGACAGGTAGCCTTTCAGGTGTACAATTAATGTGTTATTTTTAATGCGTTCGAAAATCTACAAAGATTGAATGCAAAGCTTTCGTTTTCCTTGAACAAAATATTTACATTGCAAAAAATGTTAAATCAGATCCAGATTACAAAAGATTCCTTTTGTACGGTTTGCCAATAGTCCATACACCATTCGAAGTTCTTTGTTAAAAACATTTATAAAAAGTGTCCAGATTCGCCGATGAAAACGACATTTTAAATCAAGAATTCTGAATTTTGTGTGAGACATAGTTTTATTAGATAGATACCTTGTTGCCATTGTAGTGTTAGATCAGTTAACAGCCACTACTTATCTGAGCCCTTGAAAAGTCCTTGAGTTTTCTGAATTCTCAAGCAACTCGTACCAGATCTATTCCAGCATAAACATAATGAAAATCAACTTGCCTTGCAACTGAAATGGTAAGAAGGATCATGGCCACTATCAACTTCATACTCTCTGATACCCTCTTAATGAGACACGAATTCAAGCATCAAAATCACACATTTTGACATTTTTGGTGGATATTCATCTCTTCGTAGGTTTCTGAGACATCCAGCAAAAATACCAAAGTTGTTAATTCTGATGTCTAAATTATTTTCATATTTGTCTATCAAATGTTGACTGCAGATACGTGTTTAAAAGGAAAATACTAATAATAAAGTCTTCACTCGTCACATTACAAAATGAAAAGGAAAAAGAAAAAAATACGAAACGGTGCAGTGTCACCTTACGCTGACCGAAAAAAATACGTGAAAAAATTATAATGAGACCACCAGCACCAGCACATATTGCTTTCATTTTTTATGAACCTGTGGATAGTCTTTATGCATCTTCTCTAAAAGTTGTCCACCGCCCCCCAAATTTGACTCCAAATTCGTATTTAGCTTGAAAAAGCCAATGGGAAAAACATAATCGGGGCCCAAGTTCACATCATGTTTTCATTTTGTGGGCTTGTGTTATCAAAACCCTACAATACGATGTATCAATTTTCTTCTTTTGGGAAGCCTATCTATAACTTTTTCTCTTGTTGTTTAATTAACTTATCTACGACCAGATGGTAAAGTGTACCTTTGGGATTAATCCCTTGGGTGCGAAGTCCCATTTCTTAGCCCACGAGCTTCTTTATGCCTTGAAGCGATAAAGTAGATGTACTGCCCACTACCTTTGAACTGACCTATGCTCATCAACCACGATAACTATTCATCTTTACTTGTTGGTAGTCAACGGCAGCAACTACCGCTACCCTGTGAAATACGATCAGTATGTTTAAACGCTCTCTTTACCCTTATTATATACGGAACTATTAATGCATGTCAACTTAGAAAAAACATGATGACAATAACTTTCCTAAAGAAGCGAAATTGAAATATACGGGTGGTCCTGCCCCTTTATTCTATATGTTGGCATACAAACAAACTATTATTCATTATATTTAATATCTCGGGAAGAATAGGGATATTAATTTCCATCTCTCGTTTAGTCGTGATCCTTAATTCCTCTCCGTCGAAAGTCTCATCTGCATCTTCACTTCTGGAAATTAGGTAATGAGCGTCAACGCTGAGTGCGGTCATAGTCCGGGGGATATCGTACAATTTTGAAAATAAAGGTGATTTAACTGCATTTTAGGTATGGTGAATTATAAGCATTCGACAAAGTTTTTAACCGTAGTTTCACTGTTAACCTGAGAAGTCGACATTATAAACCAAATTCTTCTAAGCAAAAGTTACAGCTTCTCCCTCTAGATAATAACGTGCGTTCACAAAGAGCTTTTTTGGCTTGTTGAGCACAGAGTTGTCATGACTATTAGACTCATACATTTTTTATTATTACTAATAATTTTTGTTTCTACGGGCAAATGCAAATGCTTGCATATGGTCGATAGACCCATGTATGAGACATAAGCTCTTTTAAAGTATATATACGATCCCTGTCTCAGTGAAGTTAACCCAACTATCAAAACTACATTTTTTATGTATGTATTTCTGATAACATACATTATTTTTATTTGAACTTAGCCTAAAATACTATTTTTTTTGTAACAAAGAAAAAATATCTTACAAATACTGCCGATTAATAAAAATCAGCATAACCAAATATCAGCGAATCACCACAGCGTTAGATCGCCTTTTCGACTGATTACTGCTTCGATACGTCTTGACATAATGTCAACTAATGTTTAGTAGTCATCTGGTGTAAAGCTGTTCCAGATTTCTTGGAGACGGGTTCGCAATTCGGGAACGGTTCTTGCGGTATTCGATCGGAGCTTTTTCTTCATGATATGCCACAAGGTTTCAATCGATAATAGATCTGGACTACTTGACGTCCATTTTCAAACTTTCGATCCGGACTGTGTCAGAAAGAGTGACTTCCATTTGGCTGCGACATTAACCTGCCAAATCAGACATATCTTTCATCATTTTAAAGAAATTGTAGATAATCTTCAAATTTGTGAAGTTAGCGAGTTTCACTTCATACGTTCTTACCAGACATGCCCAAATCATCAGTAGCTGCCGTGATATTCATCCCGACCACTGCATGCCCACGGCTAGGCGACCTGTATGTTAAATTTGTATGGATAGGGCAGCGGGTTATGCGATAAATCATATGTCACAGTTTTTGTGCACTGATTGCAACGGTTAGATGATACCAAAAATATTTTCATAAATTGGAGATCTTTCCCATTCCGGATCGAACAATCCACCAGAGATGCTTATAATCATGATACCTAGTAAATTTACATGAAAAATCCTCTGTATGTAGGTATATAAGAGCTTTCTTATATTTGTTCATCAATTTGATCATACAACACATCTGCTAAAAATGATCATAATCAGGATAGTAAACTACGACGAAGGTCCACTGTATCTAAGAATTTTCAGATACTTCATTTGCAATTTGACAACAGACCATGACGGTGTTCACCTTTTTCAAATATTCTTCAAGAAGTGTTATCAGTCTAGCTCCAACTATCATAAGTACTATGTTTGTATTCCTACTTTAAATTCAAAGCCAGCAAATGTAAAAGATTCATAACGCACCCTTCACCACGGGACGTGATCGTCGTTAGACTTGGCAACCCTGCGAGTGTCAGATAGATAACCCCACCAGTGAAAAAGGCAAGCAAACAATAAACATTAATAGTTTTTATGATTTTTGGACTTATTTGTGAGACATTTTTCATAATTTTTAATGTTCATAGTAATTGCATTATGCATCACGGAGATATAGGGATTGACACGTCTTAGACATATTATCTGAGTTTTAGGATGGAGAGGACAATGTTTTTATTGCTTTGAAGAAATTCATTAACCCGTAAATTAATAAATGATTACTATTATGATGTAAAGGAAGATGAGGAATTAGATGGAATGTATTTTATATTCTATTTTCTTGCAAAATATAGACAAATCCACACTATTCAACAGGTATGTAATGATAACAGTATATTGAACTTAAGTTCGAGATTGCCATGCATTAACAAACGTCCAAATCTGCTGCCAAATTTAACAGCTAGAAAATCGACCTATTATTTGCCGCATTTCCATTGGCTTTTGGGGATAACTGATTGTTAAATGTAAATTTATAACACAAATCAAAATACATGAAAGTTGACCTGTTTTCTCTGTACAAAAGCATCATGTTGGAATCAAGATGTCGTCTTGTTTATAATACAGTCGAATTTTCACGATTTGATTCAATATGTTAATAGAAATCACTGATATTCTGAGACCTTTGACAGCTTCTATCAAATTGCATTTCGATCAGGTATTTTCCCATTGGTCCATAATATTAATGTTGGTGAAATCGACCCTAAAAATATTATATTTTAAATATTAATATAAATATAATATAAATGTTAATTACCCCTCAAATAAATTCACAAATATCAAGTTTTGGGGCCTAGGGCTAACTTCACTGAGACAGGGCTCGTAGTAAGTAGAGAAGCAGCTGTGACAAATTTTCATAGACGACACTACAGTATTTATCTCGAACTGAATGTGGGAATATGGCATAAGGTTGCCTCTCTTCAGGTAGAATACTTTAACTAATGCGCATTAAAAAAAAATTTATCGGTCATAGAAACCTATTGCGAGATCATCAGGTTTGATTTCTAACCATTAGAAACAAACACCTCCATACTTTCGTAGTGCCTCCCATACTAATAGCGTCATTTCGAAACGCAGCAGCACTGTCACCGTGATCATCACCGGCGTGGTGCCTGTCTCTCAGCGCAAACAAAGGTTCTCCTGCAACGTGGTGATGTTGGTGCGTCTTAAGAATACCCTCCGCTGCGTCCCTTTCTCAGAGGCCAGAGGGGAGCTTCTCCACTGTCCTCAGACACGGACGCCCAGATGAATACTAAATGGGAGGCAAACGCGGGCGCATTATGAATGATTAATAGAAATGGTGAAGAAGCAGCATTGATGTCGCAGGCGGACTCATGGCAGATGGGTCCATGATAGCATCTGTCGATCGATAACAGGGATACGCAATTATTCAGGTTATACGTCGAACGGTAGGCGTTTTATCTAGACAGAAATTTGGCTGCCTGGAGGTATGTGTCCATAGGACAGTTGGTTTCCATGAATTCATAATAAATACTTGATGTATCTAGCCATCCGTGCGAACAGGACTTACTAACTTATTCTATTCCGGCGCTCAAAAAGGGTCCTAGTGCCATCTATGAGACAATAGCATAACATAAAAGTGAATCTACCGATATGTCAGCGCAAAGCGCCATCTCTCACCAAAGTCGACCTTTGCGAGACTGTATAGCAGCTATGGGTTGGGACTGTAGACCTTCAGTCCATGTTTGATAGCACAGTCCGCTAGAGGCTGTCGATTCTGGCGGTATAACACTCGCCAATGAATATCTCAACATGCTGCTTTGTTCGGTCCGACCATAGATAACCAACCATGGACAGCTGTTTCGTGCTTTTTGGTAACTCATCAGCATGATCTAAGCTTCGTCTCTAGGTCAACGAACGAAAGCATAGTAAACCATATGAAATTATTTTTCTAATGACCCTTTTTATACAGAGTGTTCATTTGAAAACTTCCCACCACGGATTGATCGAAGACCACAGATTAAAAGAAATAACGCCGTGACACGTCAAAGGATTGGTCAAGGGGGACAGCTTCTTAACCAAAAACTACTTCACCCTCGGCACCTCAGGGTCATTCCCTTAAAAAGCTTAAGCGGCAAGGGGTATCGAGCAATAGCTTGTTTGAAATTTCTTACGAAGTTCTTCATTTAGACGTTTGATTTTTTGAAATCAGTCGAAAACTTTTTTAGTTATTTGTTGGTAAGGGAAAAAAAGAATTTAATTTGCTGTCATATACCTTTGTAGTAATCTTGAAATAGTGAAAATTAATTTATTGATTCAGATTTTACTTCCAAAATGGTTTACACACTAGCCGAAAGAGTGGGAATGATTCTAATTTATGGTGCCCAAAATCAATGTGCTCGCGTTTAACGCCATACAGCCGGGGAAGACAATTTCGCATAGGTATGTTTTGGACCGTGTTACTAAATTTACTCAAGCTGGATCTGTTTCAAATGAAGCCACTCAAGTGGAAGCATTGGGTCATTTTTGAATAAATCCTAATGCTTTATTACGCAAAATTGTTGCTGCGACTGGAATTTCATTAGGCTCTGTACACACAGTTACTAAACTCCATAAATGTTATCCATTCAATATGAAAATATAGCAATAGTTAGCCGAAGATGATTTCGATAGGCGAGTTGAGCTTTGTGAACTGCAGCGACTAATGATAATACCATTCATGTAAAGAATATCTGCTTCAGTGATGAATCCACATTTTATCTGAATTTATTTGTTAATAAACATAACTGCAGAATGAAAATCCTCATGCTTTTGTAGAAGGGCATAACCCAGTACCCTCAAAAAATTTATGTATGGGCAGGCGTTTTGGGAAAGAAAGTGATTGGGCCATTGTTTATTAATGGAAATTTGAATGGAGACAGTTATTTGGACATGTTGGAAAATACCGTCAATCCGCTTATCACTGAAACCATTGAAAACCAAATCGAAGAGGATGGAAACCCTGTACTTGATCAGGCTGAAATATGTTTCCAGCAAGACAGCGCTCCTCCTCACTATGTTCTTCCAGTTCGGCAATGGCTGGACGACTAGTTTCCATATAAATTGATAGGGCTAAGAGGGCCTATAGAATGACCTGCTGGATTTTCTGATTTGACACCATTAGACTTTTTCTATCGGGCCATTTTAAATCTATTATGAACTTCGTCAATGCATCATCGAAAGCTGCCATGATATGCCACAACGTGTTTTCGAAAACATCCGTCAGGAATTTGAACGTCGCGGTTCTCATTATTTGGCCAATTTTGACCACTTATTGAAATAAAAAGTGATATTCCTGTGTGTTTTTGTTTTGTACGAGGGATGTCTTTTAAGTTTTGCACATGGAAATAAAACAATACAATAGGTAGTTTTAAATGACTTTATTGTTTTTCGAAGTATTCTCCACCAAGATTAATACACATCTGCGTGCGCTCGAACCAATTTTCGAAGCACTTATTCCACTCGTTTGCTGACAGATCCAAAACGGCATTTTTGAATGCGTCAGCTGCTTCTTCTGGTGACTGGAACCTTTGACCACGCAGTCTGTTTTTAATTTTCGGGAAAGTAAAGAAATCGTTAGGACTTAGATCGGGACTATATGAAGGATGGTCCAACAATTCCACGTTTTCTTCCGTTAAATACTGCCTTGTTTTTTGGGCTGTGTGCGAGCTTGCATTGTCTTGGTGGAGGATGATTCTTCTTTCGGGGTTGATTTTTCGAAGCTCGGTGATGACTTTTGGCAAACAAATGGTGGTATACCAATCCGCAGTAACAGTTATTTGCTCATTAACAGGAATTGTTGCACTATGACCCGCTTTTGGCACAAATGTCGCGACCATCTTTTTCGGAACACTTCGAGAATGGATGACTTTTGTTGGCTTTTCTTCACCTTGGAACACCCAAACAGCCGACTTTCGTTTATTTTTGGTTCATAACAGTAAATCCACGATTCATCACCACTAACAGTACTGTACACATTTTTTGAGTTTCCGGAATTGAAACAGTCAAGCGTTTTTTGACACCAATTAACCCTGGTTGCTTTCTGCTCTTCAGTCAACAGGTGGGGTATCTAATGAGAAACTAATTTTCTTACTCCTAATTCTAACTAAACTATACGTATCGTTGTGAAACTTTGAATTTAAGTTTACTAAAGAGTGAGGTTAAGATTCAGTACTGACGTTCGATCCGCGCGGCCTACTATGTTTCTATATGCAAAAATTAAGATGAAGATTTTTCTAATTCTAATTCTAATCAAACGTCAAAATAAAGGACTTCGAAGGACGCTTCAAACAAGCTATTACTCGATGCCCCTTGACATTCGAAAGTTTTAAAGGGATGACCCTGGGGGCAGAGGGTGAAAGAGGGTGAATTAGGTCTTGGTTAAAAAGTTGTGCCCCTGGAAAAATCTTTTGTCTTGTCACGGCTTTTTTTTAATCAGTGGTTTTCGATAAATCCGTGGTGAGAAGTTTTCAAATGAACACCCTGTATAAATTTCTTTTGACTAACTGGAATTTGGGGTGTAAAAAACACAGTTATAAAGTTACCGACGTCTCGAATAAATTTGTTTCCTTCTTCAGGGCTCTACAATTTTTTTTAAAAACTAACTTCACATATAGATAAAATACGAGTATATGCATTAGTTAACATTTTAACAAATTTAAATAATAGAATCGATGTAAAAAATACTTATTGTGGTTAAAACAAATATAAAATGATATAGATAGATATTTAAAAAACGATGTTTGCCTTTTTCTTGATAAATATTACCTCAATGTTATTTGGTCGGTTTTTGGGTTGTTAGGTCATCTTAAAATATTTTTATTTGACGTTTCGCCAACACGAGTTGTAAAATCTGCTTTAGAGTTGGCATTACTGAAGGTCTAAGCTGTAAGTTGTATACTATAGCTAGAAGGAAACGGCAATGCATAAGTGCATAGTGAGGACTTGTGTGCTAATACTATGTGTTGATGATAATTCTATTGGGTTAGGTTACTTGAGCAAATATCACTGACTCTATACATAATTATGTAGACCAATACGCATATTCAACCAACTTTCTTCTCACAGATGAAAACTCTGCTTCACAAAATATATGCAACCAACAATGCGTGTGGTTGAGCCATTCCTCCCTTGATGGCTCCTCACAATGATCCCAGTGAGCAAACGTGGAATGACTGTGTGCACCCAAAAAACTACCTAGTCTGCAAGATGACATTTTATAGGGTTTTTGTGACGGTTTATAGGTTTTTTACATAATACCCGTGCCGGACTTCCCTTATATAAAATATTCCTTCTGCTTTTAGTAGCCCATCAGCTTCTTAATATTATCATACCCAGAGGAGCTGCTAGCAAGTATTGTGGCCGTGGGGCAGCACACCGCGTCTGATATTTATGATCCGCAAGAGTATTGAAGTGGCAAAGCGAGAATTCTTTGTCGCGGATGGCCACCGCGCCGTTGGCCTCTCAGTTGGCCAACTTTTAATGACGTTTATGCGGCTTACTAGCAGAGAGCTACGAGTACCATCGCCGAGAGCGGCAACTTTGTTACGACGCAGAACAGTTGAAATATTACGAATGCAACCTCTCCGAGTTGCGCTGGTTATCTGGCCAGGACTTTTGAGATAAATGGACCCTGGATCAGAGCCTCGCCATAATAGCACGGTCATTTTAGAAGATAAACGATATTCCATTTTATTAGTATCATTGCTTTGATTGGGGATGGTGAACCATCGCGCTGAACTGCTAAAACAAGACAGCCTTTCTTGTTGTTTAAAGAACAATACGTACAGAATTGTCTTTTTCACGAGAATGATAGAATAACAGCTGACTATCTAGTGATATTTCAAAATCCCCCATATCGATGAATGAAAATTCTGACTGTTCCGTCAACGGCAGGTAGACAGAGTAGTATTCTGTTTTGGTTTTTTGCACGCTACAGATGCATTTTCTACTTGTTAAAAATTATTTATTTAGAAAAGTTTATTTGCATGCAAAAAAACGCTACAAGTAAGTTTTACTAGATTTACACCCGATTCATTATCGCCAACGTTACACACTAAAACAAAGATGTCACCTGCTGATCAGCTATTCACCTCACTTCAAAACGTAATGGATACTCGTGAAATAGGGTTTAACAGGAAATAATAGTTTCCCGGCATTTCTCAGTAACAGACTCCGCTTCTAAGAGCCTCAAAAAGATCGTCCATCACTTAGGCGTTTCATCATCACTCAGATGATGACATAAGCCCGTATCGTCAGTCGTCCCTACAATTGTAGGGCGCTTTTATGGCCTCCTTGATTGTCATACTCCTTTCTCTCCTTCAAAAATTTCTAGATTACACTTGTCCCGTGTCAGCATCAGCGTTCTCCTATTGTGAAGATTGGTTTCTTTTTAAATTGTAGGAAATTTTAGGACCACAAAACATGATATAACTCAAAAGCAAGCACAATTTGATGCAAATAGATGTTTGTGACATAACCTCAAAATAGAGCGCTGACACGGAGAAGTAGAAAACTATGTCAATCACGGAGGCCATAAAGGCGCCCTACAATTGTAGGGACGACTGACGATACGGGCCTTAGTACTTACCATGCTACCAACATTAGCGTACTTTTTTATATGTCGAAGCAGCCTTGTAGGCATAAGCCTAAATACCAGGGTACTTTGGCTGCTATGAGGAGTTTAAAGACAATGTGTTAATCCGATTTTTGAACTGCCTAATGTTAGCAGAATGGGAAAAGCCTCGTCAGGCAGGTTGTTACACAATCTTGATACCTAGAGACAAAAGAGCGGTTGTATTGGCCAATTCTAGATGTATGAAGTTCGACACGGTTAGGATGGAAGGCTGAAGTCAGGCGGGTCTGTCTGGCAGGGTCATTGCGCGGCGAGATCATGCAGGAGAGTAGTGCCGTTAGCAGAGCGGTAGATGAGAGCTAGATCGTCGATGGCACGTCAGCGCGAAAGGGTCCCGACACTGTCCGTCCAGGGTAGCATGTGAGCAGTACTCGCCTTGTACAGAGTGAGGAGGTTATGTTGAGAAAAGTGTTTCTCTCTGACGAGATGTGTTCGTATCAGGTCAAGTCCTCAGAAATCTGCACTCTAATCGTCCATCCATCGGAACCGGAAGAGCGCTAGGGTGCTTCTTGTCAAGATTCAGTACTTTGAAAGCATTAAACTGTACGAGATTGTGGTGTCTCCAAGCAGTGTCGGCCTCCATGTCTCTCGTCAGAGACCAGCTCACAGTCAGAGATCAGCTTCGCACTCTGAATTCCTGCATGTAGAGTTCTGTCGTCAGCAAAGCTGAGAATGGAATTGATCGTACAGGAAAGGGGGCTGCTGATATTGAGGAGCAATGTCAGAAGCCAAGACCGATCCCTGGGGAACACCCGCATTGATATTGTGGAATGAAGAGGAAAACCTTTCAATTGAGATGAACATCTTGCGGCCAGAGAGCAAAGTTGCATAAACTAACCAACGTGTGAGAAAATTTTTATGGTTTTCCATCTGTGCGACCACAATCAACCATATACAACGTTGTTTCATGCTTTTATCAATCATCAATGCTGCCGTAGGTAAGAGTCGGTAGTACCGCGATTGGCGGAATTATTCTTAGATGGAGTGTCAAATTTATTTTGCGCACATCACAGAATTGATTTTCTACAACAGACACGTATTCTCTTGTTTGTTTTCCGTCACCTAGACCTATAAGATGATGCTGATTGCTGAAAAGCATGAAACAGCGTTTCATACAATTGGCTATGGCCTCAGAGAGGAAAGCAAAATGATCAGATTCAGCCTGTGGATAGGATTTTATCCAGCACAACATACACTAAAGGAAAATTATGCTACGTTTATGACACATTAACTTGGGTGAGCATTGACTCGTATGATTACAATTAAAGATTATGTAGGAAATTTTGAAGACATTAAGTTTAGAATACGTTTGTTTTAATTTTTCGATGTTTTTTCAAAGGATACGTTTTTATAAATTCCGGAAACCCGGTGATAGTCAATATTTTCTGGATATCCAAATTTCCCAAAGAATTCGACTTTTTAGAATATCGAAAATTTTCATAATTTATCGGATATTTAAGGATTGTTTTAAACTCATTTATTGCCTCTCATGTATTCCAAAAATTTTCACTACTATTTTTGTTTCCATAATTCATCATATAAAAATCGCTTGATATTATTTTTCGCTGCCACGTTGACTGAACTAGTAAACATCGCAACCAATGCCTACGAAGGCTCGTAACTTCGACAAAATTTGCAGCGGCCACTTGCATGACAGCGGGTAAATCGCAAACTGAAAACTCTGCCAAAAGTGCATCCTACGAAAAAGACCACAATATGTCACTGAATCCTTGATGTAGTGTACTGTACCTACATAACAAATACAAAAAGATATAAACATGTAAATGTTACATTTGGCATTATACCATATTCATAATTTGCAGATACCTATATTGCTGCTGGAACAAGATATATTGATTATAGTTTTAATCTCCGTTCAATATAAGATGTGGAGTAAGATCGAATATGGTATATAGCGTCCACTTCCAATTTCGGCGCATATCAAACTAATTAGTAATTTTTAAAATACAAATTAAAAACCTTGACATTCAAGTGAATCTCGTATTGATACCTTATAGATTAGCAAAGCATCATCAAATACCTCCCTCGATGCAGATAAAATTGGGTTACCTACGAGTACCTTAAGCAGAACATATACAAGACTAGTCTAGAAAATGGCATCAATCAGGTTGATTCTGCACTCCCACGCAACACCGTTGTCAGTTCATAAAAGCTAACAGTCAAGTCAGTCAAAAACTAGGCGCATACAATCAGTCTCTAGTCCTCAAGCCTTGACACATTCCACCTCTGACCCCCCTAATAATTTGGATGTCTTCTAAAGTTAACCTATTAACTCATATTCAGAATTTTTACAATTCGGCCTCCCTTAGAAAACTTGGTACCCCGTGTTCCTTAGAAATGTGTGAGGGCTGATACATAATTAATATGTTTACAGAATGATGATTCTTCCACTCAATGTCTCCCTGATAAAAAATCCTGCGGGCGCCCATGTTTGAGACAAGCAACACTGTCATACCCAGACTAAGGTCTCTTTGCGACAGGTTTATCTTTGCGTTCGGAAGTTAAAAATCATAGAATAATTGGGTCAAGTTATAAACTACCGATTTTTATTGAATGCCCAGCTTAGTAATTTAAAAATTAAACCCTTGCATTCTATACCCCATTGAGTCATATGCGCTTACCGATTTTCGTCAACCACAGCTAAGAATCGTCTCGGCAGACAAGTATTTCGATTAAAAAAGACACACTAAGCGTTTTTTCAGTTGGAGAGCTCCATTTTCACAAATACGTAGACACACAGATTCATACCCAGGTACATATGTTAAACTTAGAAGTCATTATTACATTCCGCGATTGGGGTAAAAAATATGGCAAAAGTCGTCGCAGGGCGAAAACACAATGGAAGCTGGTTTCCTGCTTACCGGCAACCAGCGCCGATCGGTACCGAATGTCGGCGCTGGTCACGGACCAGCTGATGAGAATAAAGCAAATAAAACTGGTCTCTTGTCAGTTCCAGCGTAGTATTTGCGGCAACATGGGGTCTAGCTCATTTGAAGATGAACTTATGGCATTGGACAGCTCTGTAACTAAGATAATTGCTAGAAATTCACCCCATAAATCGTGAGAGGGTACATTATGGTGAATATAATCATTTGTTTAAGGCGTTGGAAGATGACACCGGCCGCTTTTTTCAGTACACCAGAATGGATCATGAAATTTTCAATTAGCTTCTGGAAAAACTAACTAAAGACTGGTGTAACCTCCACAGCCTTAACTAATTTGTCTATATCCAATATCCACATCAATCTGCTCTGACAAACCGGCGATAAAAAAACTAAATAATCGACAGCTTGCCTCTATTGTGTTATTGACAACTCAAGACCTTGAAATTATTATAGAAGCTTATGGGCGCCGATCGGCGCTGGTTACCGGTAAACCGGAAACCGGCTTCCACTGATAGCCAACCCGTACATGCAAGCCCAGAATTCATTTGTCAGGCAGCTGAGTTGCTTAATTTGTTATCATGACCTTGACTTTATTCACTGCCACTTTACGGCGACTATAACTGTCAATTAAAGTCGGGCTATAGATTCCCACAATCGTTTATCCTGTCGATCGCTCTTCATTCAAGTGTAAACACTGTATTTCCAAAATCCATTTCACACTGAAAACTGACCAGCAGAAGAAGCTTCAGACGTGATTTAATGTATTACGTGCTCGAGATGCAAACATTCGACTACGTTTGGCAGATATTTCTACCAATCTCAACAGCATTCTATCCACGAATGCCGAGGTGGTCAATAAATGTCCGCACACGTCCGTTTAACTTCCTTATTAGAGCTGTGGTAGTGAAGAGTTGCACCAAGATGCGTCTTGGCGCGATGTTGAACGCTCTGGACATTAGTATTCATCTCGAAGCTCAGCTGCGGCGATGCAACGCCTGGCGGCATCAGCTTCACTTCTTTCGATTGCTAACGAAGCTGAGCAAGCTGACAGAGTCGTAGATAGGTTTCTTTCGGCTTATATTACCCAGCAGATCGAAGTACACATATTAAACATTTGGTTAAGGAGCACCAACGAATTTTAATATGTTAGGAGCCATTTCATTTTTTGTCGCCATTTGACTCCAATGCATACCAAAGTGGCAGCGTTGTATCAACATTCTTTTTTTATACCGAAGCAGCCGCGGTGCCCTGAAATTTAGGCTTCTGCCTGCGCGGCTATGAGGATCCCAAAGAAATTTTGTTAATCCGGCTTTTGAACTACTCAAGGTTAGTAGAACTGGGAGAAGCCTCCTCTTGTAGATTGTTCCACAATCTCCACACCCTCGGAACAAAGGAGCGGTCGTATCATCAAGTTTTGAATGTATGCAGTTCGACACGGTTAGGATGGGACGCCAGAGTCAGGCGGGTCTGTCTGGCAGGCACATCGCGCGGCGGCATCATGGAGGAGAGGTCTGAGGAGCAAAGCCCGTTGGTGTAGCGGTAGAAGAGAGCTAGATCGCCGACGGCCTGTCAGTGCGAAAGGGTCCCGAGACTGTCTGTTAGAGAACAGTCATCGATCAGCCCTCCTCTGGACAGCATCGAGCGATAATAATGATATTTACTGGCGGAATGCGGCATTTTTCATGAGTATCCATTACGGTAGAATAATAGCTGATTATCTAGTGATACTTCAAAACTCACCATATGGACAAGTGACGCATAATTACAACACCAGGTAGACAGAGTCGTATTTTGTTGTGATTTTTTGTACGATAAAGGTTCATTTTGTACTTGCTAACAACTCTTTTATTTAGAAAACTTCCTCGCATATAAAAAACGCTAGGAGCAAGATGGCTGCCAATTAATCATAAATACATTTCAAGTCAGGTAGGAATAGTTTTAGCTGTGTTAATCATCTCTACTTTTTAGAACTTGAAATACCATATGATTTTAAAAGTCAATGAAATAGCTATACAATTAATCAGAATGTGTACAGTATACCAGTATGACCGGATTGATAGAGATTCGATCTTCAGAATTAGGTCTGAACATTACTCAGGTACAAGTTAGAAATTAGAAAAATGTAAGGACAATGCATGTTCGCGAATGTCGTGTCTGTAACTATTTTATTTGTAGGTTGTTGTGTGTAAGATCAATTTATTTTACATATGTGTGTTTTAAAGACGCTGTATTGACTATTAATTTTCATGATCTCCACATACTTAACCTGTGAACCTGTCAATACGTGACACTGATGAGGGACAATTAACCAGAAACACGTGCCTATACTATTTTCATAGGTAAAATTACAGCTACTAAAGGGCAATGTAACCTGTTCTATTGACTTACAGTGTAATCAATAAATCCCAGATGTACCATAATAATTTTAAGATTTTTTATCAGTACTTATTGTCAAAATTCTCAATCACTTAAAAGTATAATCCAGATATTTGAACACCAGCTCTGAACACGATACTGATATTCATTATTGCCAACGTTACAGACTAATGCAAAGATGTCGCTTTTGTGTCGCTCTTTATCTAAGAAGTACCTGGAATCGTCTAACACCACCATTATCTTCAAAAATAACAGTAAAGATACGAATTTAATGACAGAACTGTAAAAAAATGATTCATGTCAAGTGCACTTGTAGTATCTTTGATTCTCACTACAGATTATGAGAATTGGGAGACAAGAAACTCCTTGACTGGCTCCTTCTACCTACTCTGAATTTGTTAAGGTGTAGAGAGCAATCGATATTTCTTAGTGGGTTAGCTGAAAGAGTTTTGGTTGCTGGCAAAAAATGGCAAGGTAATGTTATATGTAAAATTCTCTTAACCTGAGCCTATCGACTGGAACTCAACATTGTCATATTGCACCAGAACTGAGGCAGTCTGGTATCATCACAGAGATAACAACAAGGCTTCACTCATATGAGTCCATTATTTGGCAGACGTTTCGACACCAATGTGGACAGCTGACAATTTTGTGACAATATATTCTGTTTTCTGTCTTCTAAGTGACATATTCCTATAGATTGTGTTACTACAATAGTCTGAACGGTTCTGTAATATGGTGAGATGGCGTGAAAACATTATTGCAATTTTATCATGGCACCGCGCAAAACCAGCAAAGCCCAGGACCAGCTAGCGTAAGCATTCCCGCTCCAAAAAGATCGCCCAGCCCTCCAAAGCGACAAGCGAGCATGAGGTAATCTGTTGTTTTATATACGTATACACTTTACCTCATCCGTCGTCCCAAAAACGCGAAAAGTCACCCAGAAATCTTATCTCAATGCACCGGTTAATTATTGTGTAATCTTTCGGATTGATGAATTGAAAATGGGAGCAATAGAACTTAGACATCTAAAGGAAACTATGTTGTTTGTCTGGCGAGGAAATAAAATGAGATGCACATTTGAGATCCAGTAACAAATCATAAGAAAAATCCTGGAAGTAAAATACTCATGATCCGTCGTCGGCTTGGAGAATATCATTTAGATCTTTCTTTCAAGGATGTTCAACCAAAATGGGTCTCTTTTCACCGAAGTTTCAGGACTTACATAAGGATTCATTCATTCATGAGAAAACATATTGATTCGAAAATGAAACATTTTAAGGTACATATGATAAACTGAATTGAATTAGCATTATTTCTCATGCTCCGCAGATAATATGTATTCTCAAAACTGAGTAAGTGTATTTTAGGAGCAAATAACATCCGACTACTAGTATTCAATATTTCGATTCTGGAGGTTTGCAATAAATGAGCTATCGTTTCTACAGTATCCTTAGAGTATAGCAAATGGACTCTAAGTACTTATTTTAATAATCAACAGACTTTAAATTAGCCTTTGGGGTTTGTTAAGGTGTGTGTGTGCTACAATTTTTGAAATGTAGAAAGATATTAAAATTGGTTCAGCATAAGTCTGGCAACTGAAGTTTCCTTTATTCTCACCTTTCCTATGATAAGCACTATCCTTACTAATCCTAATATTTGTTCTATGAATAAGTTTTAACTTATATTTGGGGAATGTTTGCAATTTGCTCGATTTGATTTCTGGAGGTTTGGTTTAGGCTAAGTGGTGTTCGTACATTTAAAACGAGGATCTAGCCACTGACACTCTTTATAACAAAATATCTCCTCAGCTCAGGCTTCTTTAGATGCCCTTGGAAATCCCTGAATCTTCTTAGATCCACTTAAATTTCGTTGGTCACCTCTTTATCGCCATTGAATAGAAACGTGAAATATACTTAGAAATCCGTTTAAGCCCGGGTATAATGATGGCAGAAATGGTTGGATTGCCTCCTTGGATTGCCTCGGATCTCCTTGGATCACATCGGATCTCCTTGAATTTTCTCGCATCTTCTTGAATTAGCTTAAATCTCTATGGATTGCTCCGGATCTCTTTATTGTGTGAAAGAAAATTCCTTCAGATGCCTTGGACCTCCTTGAATGTCTTCGGATATATCTCTATAGATTGCTCAGGATCCCCTCCAGTATGACAGAAAATGTCCTTGGATCACTTCCGATTTTCTTGAATTAGCGAAAATCCCCCTGGATTGCATCGGATCTTCTCCAAGTGTGATAGAGAATGTCACTGTATTGCCTCGCACGTCCTTGGATCACATCGGATTTTCTTGAATTAGCGAAAATTTCCCTGGATTGCATCGGATCTTCTCCCAGTGTCAGATAAAGTGTCCTAAGATTGCCTCACATCTCCTTGGATCACTTTGGATTTGCTAAATTTATTTCAAATCTCTATAGATTGCTCCGGATTCCCTACCAGTGTGTTCGAAAATGTCCTTGTATCGCCTGGCATCTCCTTGGATCACATCGGATTTCCTTGAATTATCTTGAATCCCTGTGGATTGCTCCGGATCCCCTCCAGTGTGATAGAAAATGTCCTTGGATTGCTTCACATCTCCTTAGATCACGTCCGATTTTCTTGAATTAGCTTAACTCTCTATGGATTGCTACGGATCTCCTCCCAGTGTGGTAGAAAACGTCCTTGAATTTCCTCAGATTCTCTTGACTTAGTTCAAATTGCTATAGATTGCTCCGGATTTTCTCCCAGTGTGACGGAAAATGTCCTTGAATTGCCTCGTATCTCCTTGGATCACGTCGGATTTTCTTGAATTAGCAAAAATCTCCCTGGATTGCATCGGATCTTCTCCTAGTGTGGTAGAGAATGTCACTGGATTCCCTCACATGTCCTTGGATCACATCGGATTTTCTTGAATTAGCAAAAATCTCCCTGGATTGCATCGGATCTTCTCCTAGTGTGGTAGAGAATGTCACTGGATTCCCTCACATGTCCTTGGATCACATCGGATTTTCTTGAATTAGCAAAAATCTCCCTGGATTGCATCGGATCTTCTCCTAGCGTGGTAGAGAATGTCACTGGATTGCCTTGCATGTCCTTGGATCACATCGGATTTTCTTGAATTAGCAAAAATCTCCCTGGATTGCTTCGGATCTTCTCCTAGTGTGGTAGAGAATGTCACTGGATTGCCTCGCATGCGATTGGATCACATCAGATTTTCTTGAATTAGCGAAAATCTCCCTGGATTGATTCGGATCTTCTCCCAGTGTGATATAAAGTATCCTAGGATTACCTCACATCTCCTTGGATCACATTTCATTTGCTTAAGTTAGTTCAAATCTCTATAGATTGCTCCGGATTCCCTCCCAAGGTGATAGAAAATGTCCTTGGATTGCCTGGCATTTGCTTGGATCACGTCCGATTTTCTTGAATTAGCTTAACCCTCTCTGGATTGCTACGGATGTCCTCCCAGTGTAGTAGAAAATGTCCTTGGATTGCCTCGCATGTCCTTGGATCACATCGGACTTCCTTGAATTAACTTGAATCTCTGTGGATCACTCCGGATCCCCTCCAGTGTGATAGAAAATGTCCTTGGATTGCTTCGCATCTGCTTGGATCACGTCTTATTCTTTTGAATTAGCTTAACCCTCTCTGGATTGCTACGGATGTCCTCCCAGTGTAGTAGAAAATGTCCTTGGATTGCCTCGCATGTCCTTGGATCACGTCGGATTTTCTTGAATTAGCAAAAATCTTCTTGGATTGCTTCGGATCTTCTCCTAGTGTGGTAGAGAATGTCACTGGATTGCCTGGCGTCTCCTTGGATCACATCGGACTTCCTTGAACTAACTTGAATCTCTGTGGATCACTCCGGATCCTCTCCAGTGTGATAGAAAATGTCCTTGGATTGCTTCGCATCTGCTTGGATCACGTCCAATATTCTTGAATTAGCTTAACCCTCTCTGGATTGCTACGGATGTCCTTCCAGTGTAGTAGAAAATGTCCTTGGATTGCCTCGCATGTCCTTGGATCACGTCGGATTTTCCTGAATTAGCAAAAATCTTCATGGATTGCATCGGATCTTTTCCTAGTGTGGTAGAGACTGTCAATGGATTGCCTCGCATGTCCTTGGATCACAACGGATTTTCTTGAATTAGCGAAAATTTCCCTGGATTTTTCGGATTCTCTTGAATTAGTTGAAATCTCTATAGATTGCTCCGGATTCCCTCCCAGTGTGACAGAAAAAGCCATTGCCTCGCATGTCCTTTGATCAAATCGGATTTTCTTGAATTAGCTTGACTCTCTATGGATTGCTCCGGATCCCCTCCAGTATGAAAATGTCCTTGGATTGCCTCGCATGTCCTTGGATCACGTCGGATTTTCTTGAATTAGCAAAAATCTTCCTGGATTGCATCGGATCTTCTCCTAGTGTGGTAGACAATGTCACTGGATTGCCTCACATGCCCTTGGATCACATTGGATTTGCTTGAATTAGCGTAAATTCCCCTGGATTGCATCGGATCTCCTCCCAGTGTGATAGAAATTTTTCTTGGATTGTCTAAGATCTCCTTGAATTTCCTCGGATTCTCTTGAATTAGTTGAAATTTTTATAGATTGCTCCAGATTCCCTCCCAGTGTGACAGAAAAAGCCATTGCCTCGCATGTCCTTGGATCACATCCGATTTCCTTGAATTAACTAAATCTCTATGGATTGCTCCAGTGTGATATAAAATTTCCTTGGATACGTCGGATCTCGCTTAATTGCCTTGCATCTCCTTGGATGTGGTATTTACCAAATGTTTGCTACTCTATCTGCAAAAGTATCGGATTTAGAAGCCGTTAAAGCTGAGTTGGAGCAAAATGCATGCTTTGATTGCCATGTAGTTATTTATACATTACCATGTAGAGAGCGGCATATTTCCCAAGTAAGACGGGAAAATAATTTTTGATACTTTTTATAATATCGGATCTATAGACCGATTACATACCAAAAACTAACCCTGTAGATTCGAACAGTGCGATACATCGGTGTTGTGTCGTTGATTAATAATTTGATCGGTCGTTTATAGTCAACGTGCAGCGCTGTATCCCAGCTGCGTTGCAGGGAGTTCGTTAGGCGCCAAGGCATGGCAGGCAATTGAAGGAGGCGATGGCGTACGAAAGGAGAGACAAGGGAACAACAGCGACTCCCGCACAACCACGAGATGAATACTAACGAACTTTGGGCGATGCATGTCGCAAGAGACGTCGTGCATCTCAAGACGAAGTATTGTAAGGACTGCCGATCAGAAGAAGTGGGGGAAATGAGCTTTACATGTTTACTATAGTGCATTAGGATTATTTGTCTTCGGTTTGCAGCTGGTGCTGATGAAGTATATGTGAAATTACTAGTGAAGGTGCCGTTAGGAAGAACGCGACGGAATCGCGCTCAAACAAAACGTTTAGGTAGCTGCGAACTTCCAAGGAAAAGTCAAAGCACGGAAAATGTGTGATATCATCCTGTGTCCTCATCGATAATATTTTGATGGTCAAGGTTGTTATAAGATCCATTTATGATCATTGTTGACGTGAGATCGGTGGCTGCTTTAGCATTTTATTCATTACCCCAACTTGGTGACGAGGACTAGTTTTAGAATGAAGAATTTGCCTTCTATTTGCTTTGATAATGTTAGCGTACATTTCCCCACAGACATGCCTTTTAACTTCCGAATGATTTTCATACAGTATTCTCATGTGTACGAGCTCACTAGTGAAACAATAGATCCATGCCAGCGATGTTTTCGTCAAGAGAACAGTAAATTTTATCTTTCCCATGAGCAATGTCTTTATTGAAAATAGCAATAGAATGTCACTGAAGATGACCCCAGTAAATCGGTTATAGTACAGCGAATTTAGTTCCTTCAGCAAAAAATGCTCGATACTTATATTGACTGGACTACATATAAGAACATTACCAAACTGGCAATAGGTTTCTGTCGAACATGATTCCACTGAATGGGCTCTAGTAAGTTTCATTCCCTCGGTGAACAATGTTCTATGTTTATAAATATTGCGTAGTCTATAGATTAAAGCAGTTGCGAAATGTTATTATGATATCACTAAGAATCGGCTCAAGTACAGTTCTAGTTCAACGAATTTCGTCTCTTCCCTGAACCGTACGCTATTCACAATAACAATAGAATGCCGCGGGAGATCATTCAACTGAATCGACTTAAGTACATTTCTAGTGCCGCAAAGTCCTTTTATGAACAATGTCCTATGTTAATATTGACTGAGCTGCATGTTAGAGCACTTCCAAAATAGCAATAGAATGCTACCGAAGATAATTCCACTAAGAATTGGTTCAAATGCAGTTCTAGTACACCGAATTTCGTTCCTTCTATGAACAATGCTCTATGTTTATATTGACTGAGCTGCATGTTAGAGCACTTTCAAAATAGCAATAGAATGCCATCGGATACGATTCCCCTGAATCAACTCGAGTATACTTCTAATATAGCAAATTCGTTCCTTTTGTAAACAATGTTCTATGTTAATATTATCTAATACTGAGCTATATTTTAGGTCACTTCTTGAATTGCAAGAGAATTCCGTTGGAGACGATTCCACTGAATCGCCTCAAGTACAGTTCTAGAAAAGCAAATTTCGTCCCTTCCGTAAACGCTGCTCTATGTTTATATTGACACTTCCAAAATAGCAATAGAATGCATCTGGCGATGATTTCACTGAATCGCCTCAATTGCAGTTCTAGTGTAGCTAATTCCGTTCTTTCAGTGAATAATGCTCTATGTTTATATTGACTAGGTTAGAGTGCTTCCAAGATACCAAGATGATTCCACTTAATCGGCCCCAGTACAATTGTTGTAGTTCAGCAATTTCTGTTTCTTTTGTAAAAATGTTTTATGTTAATGTTGACTGAGCAATGGAATACCACTGAAAATGATTCCATCGAATCGGCTTAAGTACAGTTGTAGGACAGCGAAATTCGTCCCTTCTGTGAATGATGTTCTATGTTTATACTGACTAATCTGCACTTTCAGAATAACAATAGAATGCCAGCGATGATGATTCCACTGAGAGTCCGCTCAAGTACAGTTTCAGTACAGCGAATTTCGTTCCTTCTGTGAACGATGTTCTATGTTAATACTGACTGAACTGCATGTTAGAGCAGTTTCAAAATAACAATAGAAAGCTACCAAAGATGATTCCACTGAGAGTCGGCTCAAGTACAGTTTCAGTAGAGCGAATTTCGTTCTTTCTGTGAACGATGATCTATGTTTATACTGACTGAACTGCATGTTAAGCAGTTTCAAAATAACAATAGAATGCTACCAAAGATGATTCCACTGAGAGTCGGCTCAAGTACAGTTTCAGTACAGCGAATTTCGTTCCTTCTGTGAACGATGATCTATGTTTATACTGACTGAACTGCATGTTAGAGCAGTTTCAAAATAACAATAGAATGCTACCACATATGATTCCACTGAGAGTCGGCTCAAATACAGTTTCAGTAAAGCGATTTTGGTTCCTTCTGTGAACGATGTTCTATGTTTATACTGACTGACCTGCATGTTAGAGCAGTTTTAAAATAACAATAGAATGGCATCAAAGATGATTTCACTGAGAGTCAGCTCAAGTACAGTTTCAGTACAGCGAATTTCGTTCCTTCTGTGAACGATGTTCTATGTTTATGCTGACTGAACTGCATGTTAGAGCAGTTTCAAAATAAGAACAGAATGCTACCAAAGATGATTTCACTGACAGTCAGCTCAAGTACAGTTTCAGTACAGCGAATTTCGTTCCTTCTGTGAACGATGTTCTATGTTTATACTGACTGAACTGCATGTTAGAGCAGTTTCAAAATAACAATGGAATGCTACCAAATATGATTCCACTGAGAGTCAGCTCAAGTACAGTTTCAGTACAGCGAATTTCGTTCCTTCTGTGAAGGATGTTCTATGTTTATACTGACTGAACTGCATGTTAGAGCAGTTTCAAAATAATAATAGAGTGCTACCAAATATGATTCCACTGAGAGTCAGCTCAAGTACAGTTTCAGTACAGCGAATTTCGTTCCTTCTGTGAAGGATGTTCTATGTTTATACTGACTGAACTGCATGTTAGAGCAGTTTCAAAATAACAATAGAATGCTACCACATATGATTCCACTGAGAGTCGGCTCAAATACAGTTTCAGTAAAGCGATTTTGGTTCCTTCTGTGAACGATGTTCTATGTTTATACTGACTGACCTGCATGTTAGAGCAGTTTTAAAATAACAATAGAATGCCACCAACGATGATTTCACTGAGAGTCAGCTCAAGTACAGTTTCAGTACAGCGAATTTCGTTCCTTCTGTGAACGATGTTCTATGTTTGTACTGACAACTGCATGTTAGAGCAGTTTCAAAATAACAATAGAATGCTACCAAATATGATTCCACTGAGAGTCGGCTCAAGTACAGTTTCAGTAGAGCGAATTTCGTTCTTTCTGTGAACGATGATCTATGTTTATACTGACTGAACTGCATGTTAAGCAGTTTCAAAATAACAATAGAATGCTACCAAAGATGATTCCACTGAGAGTCGGCTCAAGTACAGTTTCAGTACAGCGAATTTCGTTCCTTCTGTGAACGATGATCTATGTTTATACTGACTGAACTGCATGTTAGAGCAGTTTCAAAATAACAATAGAATGCTACCACATATGATTCCACTGTGAGTCGGCTCAAATACAGTTTCAGTAAAGCGATTTTGGTTCCTTCTGTGAACGATGTTCTATGTTTATACTGACTGACCTGCATGTTAGAGCAGTTTTAAAATAACAATAGAATGGCATCAAAGATGATTTCACTGAGAATCAGCTCAAGTACAGTTTCAGTACAGCGAATTTCGTTCCTTCTGTGAACGATGTTCTATGTTTATACTGACAAAACTGCATGTTAGAGCAGTTTCAAAATAACAATAGAATGCTACCAAATATGATTCCACTGAGAGTCAGCTCAAGTACAGTTTCAGTATAGCGAATTTCGTTCCTTCTGTGAAGGATGATCTATGTTTATACTGACTGAACTGCATGTTAGAGCAGTTTCAAAATAACAATAGAATGCTACCACATATGATTCCACTGAGAGTCGGCTCAAATACAGTTTCAGTAGAGCGAATTTCGTTCTTTCTGTGAACGATGATCTATGTTTATACTGACTGAACTGCATGTTAGAGCAGTTTCAAAATAACAATAGAATACTACCAAAGATGATTCCACTGAGAGTCGGCTCAAGTACAGTTTCAGTACAGCGAATTTCGTTCCTTCTGTGAACGATGATCTATGTTTATACTGACTGAACTGCATGTTAGAGCAGTTTCAAAATAACAATAGAATACTACCACATATGATTCCACTGAGAGTCGGCTCAAATACAGTTTCAGTAAAGCGATTTTGGTTCCTTCTGTGAACGATGTTCTATGTTTATACTGACTGACCTGCATGTTAGAGCAGTTTTAAAATAACAATAGAATGCCACCAACGATGATTTCACTGAGAGTCAGCTCAAGTACAGTTTCAGTACAGCGAATTTCGTTCCTTCTGTGAACGATGTTCTATGTTTGTACTGACAACTGCATGTTAGAGCAGTTTCAAAATAACAATAGAATGCTACCAAATATGATTCCACTGAGAGTCGGCTCAAGTACAGTTTCAGTAGAGCGAATTTCGTTCTTTCTGTGAACGATGATCTATGTTTATACTGACTGAACTGCATGTTAAGCAGTTTCAAAATAACAATAGAATGCTACCAAAGATGATTCCACTGAGAGTCGGCTCAAGTACAGTTTCAGTACAGCGAATTTCGTTCCTTCTGTGAACGATGATCTATGTTTATACTGACTGAACTGCATGTTAGAGCAGTTTCAAAATAACAATAGAATGCTACCACATATGATTCCACTGAGAGTCGGCTCAAATACAGTTTCAGTAAAGCGATTTTGGTTCCTTCTGTGAACGATGTTCTATGTTTATACTGACTGACCTGCATGTTAGAGCAGTTTTAAAATAACAATAGAATGGCATCAAAGATGATTTCACTGAGAGTCAGCTCAAGTACAGTTTCAGTACAGCGAATTTCGTTCCTTCTGTGAACGATGTTCTATGTTTATACTGACAAAACTGCATGTTAGAGCAGTTTCAAAATAACAATAGAATGCTACCAAATATGATTCCACTGAGAGTCAGCTCAAGTACAGTTTCAGTATAGCGAATTTCGTTCCTTCTGTGAAGGATGATCTATGTTTATACTGACTGAACTGCATGTTAGAGCAGTTTCAAAATAACAATAGAATGCTACCACATATGATTCCGCTGAGAGTCGGCTCAAATACAGTTTCAGTAGAGCGAATTTCGTTCTTTCTGTGAACGATGATCTATGTTTATACTGACTGAACTGCATGTTAGAGCAGTTTCAAAATAACAATAGAATACTACCAAAAATGATTCCACTGAGAGTCGGCTCAAGTACAGTTTCAGTACAGCGAATTTCGTTCCTTCTGTGAACGATGATCTATGTTTATACTGACTGAACTGCATGTTAGAGCAGTTTCAAAATAACAATAGAATACTACCACATATGATTCCACTGAGAGTCGGCTCAAATACAGTTTCAGTAAAGCGATTTTGGTTTCTTCTGTGAACGATGTTCTATGTTTATACTGACTGACCTGCATGTTAGAGCAGTTTTAAAATAACAATAGAATGCCACCAACGATGATTTCACTGAGAGTCAGCTCAAGTACAGTTTCAGTACAGCGAATTTCGTTCCTTCTGTGAACGATGTTCTATGTTTGTACTGACAACTGCATGTTAGAGCAGTTTCAAAATAACAATAGAATGCTACCAAATATGATTCCACTGAGAGTCAGCTCAAGTACAGTTTCAGTATAGCGAATTTCGTTCCTTCTGTGAAGGATGTTCTATGTTTATGCTGACTGAACTGCATGTTAGAGCAGTTTCAAAATAAGAACAGAATGCTACCAAAGATGATTTCACTGAGAGTCAGCTCAAGTACAGTTTCAGTACAGCGAATTTCGTTCCTTCTGTGAACGATGTTCTATGTTTATACTGACTGAACTGCATGTTAGAGCAGTTTCAAAATAACAATGGAATGCTACCAAATATGATTCCACTGAGAGTCAGCTCAAGTACAGTTTCAGTACAGCGAATTTCGTTCCTTCTGTGAAGGATGTTCTATGTTTATACTGACTGAACTGCATGTTAGAGCAGTTTCAAAATAATAATAGAGTGCTACCAAATATGATTCCACTGAGAGTCAGCTCAAGTACAGTTTCAGTAGGGGAGACCGGGGCTGGTTGTGACATTTTTTTTTCAAACTGTCATATCTTCTTAGTGGTTCAATTGTTTCACCTGAGTATTGGTTTGTTTGATGAAGTAACTATTCAGGATCTTTTACCAAAATATATTTTATATAGCAGACAAATAGCAATGACGTAAATAAATGGATTCTGAAAAGAAAACCGTGTAACTTTCAACCCCATGCAGGGGGCTGGTTGTTACATTACATGGGGCAAATTGTTACACTAAGAAACAAACGTATTATAAGAGTTTTTATTAGGAACACTCAACATAATTAGTCACTTTTCTTAATTTCAATAATATGCTTATATCTATAGAGCAGTATTTTGCCTCATTACAACGAAAACATCTAAAAAGAAACAAAATTACAAACTTAACATTGGGTATTCTTCATTAAATCAAAACATGGATAATTTTTCAACTACAAGATTATAAACCTCTGTAGGTATTAAATAAAACCTTCGTGCCTACTAATCAACATAACGTATTTTGTAATTGAAGATAAACTACACTTAAAAAAATACCAAGCAGTTTAGTCACTGTAGTCTGAAAAATCACTTTCGCAGTTCACACATACGTAATATGCAATATTTCCTCTAACACATTTCACATGTGACCAATTCTTGCAAGCTCTACACTGTACCCACTCCTCACCAGATTTCTTCGGATCAAAAGGATCACAACACATCAGACAAAAATATCCATCCTCTTCTGCACTTTCTTCGTCAGTGTCATGTAATACTTTCCTCTTTGCAGCAAGGATTCTTTTTTCGTTACTTGTTTTCCTTCTCTTATTGGTATTTTCCTGTTCTATCTCTGTCTTCTTTGCTGTAGATTTTCCCCCTTTATCTGACTTTTCTTTTTTGGATTGTTTATCCTTCTTCTTACTCTGTTCCAGAGCCAAAGCATTTTTTTCTGGTGTATCAGTTAAAATTGCTGATTTGCGAGTTTTTCTTCTTATCTTGGTTGTTCTCGCAGCAGCTTTTTGATAAGGCCGAACAGTCTCGGGAGAAAAATTATTTTCGTTAGGCATCATATCTTTACTACAGCCAGCAACTGGGTTAGCATGAATGGAGCTCTCGGGATATGCCATGGCACTCTGTATAGGAGAATGAGGAGGAGGTAGAGCTGAAACATAAGCCTCCCCGTTCTGTGTCGTAACAGGAACATTTTCGATGTTCGAGTTGATCGTTTCGCCTAGTGGTCTATCAGTAACAAAAGCCGACAAAAAGTCATCATCTTGAAAAATATCTTTATTGAATGGTGCAATACCAGTCTTCTTAAATCCGTTAATAATGTTCTTGGGATTTAATGCCAAGGGTAAAGCATTTTTCACTATTGATGGTATATCATGTACAGTCATTGTCTTTCCTGGATTATTTCTAAGCCAACCATCTTGTTGACTGGCACAGTAATTTTTGAATGGTCCGTAGACCGCCACATCCATAGGCTGGAGCTTATTCGAACAGTGTGGTGGGAAGGACAGCAATACCACATTATTTTCTTTAGCCATTTCGACGACATCAATATCCAAGTGTGAAGAATGATTGTCTAATAATAAAAGAACAGGGTCAGATGGAGATGGTTTCACATTATCTATGAAATGCTTCATAAATGTTTTGAATTCAAGTCCAGTCATCCAGCCACTTGCGTTTCCGGCGCCAATGCAGCCTGGAGGTCCATCGCGAACAAAATAGTCTCTGTATTTAATTCGAGGGAAGATAAACATACATGGCACCGAGTTTCCCACTGCATTTGCTGCTGCGCAGATAGTTACAAGAGTCCCTCTCTCTGCTGATGTGATGGAACCAACTTGTTTAGATCCTTTTGGAGCTAAAACTTTTCTTGGTTTCAGTACTGTTGTCACACCTGTTTCGTCTACATTCCATATCCGTGCCAAAGGAAATTTATATCTATCCATCACATCAGCCAATTTAGAAAAGAAATCACCAACATTCGTTTTATTGAATGATGTGGCTCTGCTCAAGCTTGTAGCTTCTGGTGATCTTATAGATAACGACTTATTGCGTTTAAGAAATGCCGCTAGCCAATCAGACCCTGCTTCCTTTTTGTCTAGCCACGATTGTGGCATTACAATGTTGTGCTTAAGTGCACAAGAAAATGCCAGTTGCTTGACATCCTTTGGCGTTAGTCCGTAGTAAATTTGGCTGCATTTAATCAAATAACTCACCAAAATTGCCTCTTGTTCATCGTTAAAAACTTGTCTATTCTTCTGGTAGCCGACTGTGAGAGATTCCACAGGTGTGCCCTTCTCTTTTGCTTGTTTTCGTTTCTTTAAATATCTTGTTAGCGACATATGACATAATCCGAAATCCTTAGCGATGCCACGAATTTTTTTAGTTTTGTCTTCCTCCAAAATAACTGCTGCTTGCTCATAAATATCTTTAGATATTTTGCCCCGCTCCGTTTTTCTTATATACGTCCTCATCCTATAAAGAAAAGACAAAAAATATGTAGCACAAACTATGTCAGTCGGAAACAAGCACTACGGGGCAGGTAGTGACAAATCACAACCTGCCCCGAGCAAACGTAACTTTTAGCCCCACCGCCAAATCTGATCTTTTAAGGTTATGTAGTGAAAACGACAATAAACGTAGCTGTATAAAAGTAGATTAATTGCAAAGCGCCAGCACTAGGGCATAATAATCACAACAAGGATATCTCTGCCTTTATGTAACATAGGTTGTAAACCAATATTACTAAAAGTATAAAATTTTACTAACCTGCGATTTTAATGGCAGCATGCACGTGCTCCCCTCACAAAAACGCTGGCACCACTGGCTCCCGGGGCATGCGTGCCGGCAGTGGCGGGAGTATTTGTCCCTTTCTAACGTCAGTATTGCGTTCTCTGTTCCGCGATCATTGCCACTGTAACAACCTACCCCTGTCACTTTCAGCCCCGGTCTCCCCTACAGCGAATTTCGTTCCTTCTGTGAAGGATGTTCTATGTTTATACTGACTGAACTGCATGTTAGAGCAGTTTCAAAATAACAATAGAATGCTACCACATATGACTCCACTGAGAGTCGGCTCAAATACAGTTTCAGTAAAGCGATTTTGGTTCCTTCTGTGAACGATGTTCTATGTTTATACTGACTGACCTGCATGTTAGAGCAGTTTTAAAATAACAATAGAATGCCACCAACGATGATTTCACTGAGAGTCAGCTCAAGTACAGTTTCAGTACAGCGAATTTCGTTCCTTCTGTGAACGATGTTCTATGTTTGTACTGACAACTGCATGTTAGATCAGTTTCAAAATAACAATAGAATGCTACCAAATATGATTCCACTGAGAGTCAGCTCAAGTACAGTTTCAGTATAGCGAATTTCGTTCCTTCTGTGAAGGATGTTCTATGTTTATGCTGACTGAACTGCATGTTAGAGCAGTTTCAAAATAAGAACAGAATGCTACCAAAGATGATTTCACTGAGAGTCAGCTCAAGTACAGTTTCAGTACAGCGAATTTCGTTCCTTCTGTGAACGATGTTCTATGTTTATACTGACTGAACTGCATGTTAGAGCAGTTTCAAAATAACAATGGAATGCTACCAAATATGATTCCACTGAGAGTCAGCTCAGGTACAGTTTCAGTACAGCGAATTTCGTTCCTTCTGTGAAGGATGTTCTATGTTTATACTGACTGAACTGCATGTTAGAGCAGTTTCAAAATAATAATAGAGTGCTACCAAATATGATTCCACTGAGAGTCAGCTCAAGTACAGTTTCAGTACAGCGAATTTCGTTCCTTCTGTGAAGGATGTTCTATGTTTATACTGACTGAACTGCATGTTAGAGCAGTTTCAAAGTAACAATAGAATGCTACCAAAGATGATTCCACTGAGAGTCGGCTCAAGTACAGTTTTAGTACAGCGAATTTCGTTCCTCATGTGAACAATGCTATATGTTTATATTAGCTGTGCTGTATATTAGAGAACTTTCAAAATGACAATATGATGCCGCCGAAGACGGTTCCACTGAATCGGCTCAAGAACAGTTCTAGTACGACGAATTTCCTTCTGTTTGTGTTGACAAGCTATGTGAGCACTTTCAATAGCAATATGACGCTGCTAGAGCGCCCAAAGCTGAACATCACGCGCATAGTTCGCAGCAACGGGGCGAGCATTATTCGAAGCTCGACAGAGCGAAACACTCGAAGAAATTCAAGACAAAGACAGTTAACATTAACGCGCTCTCGATATTAGCTGGATAATGGGGGCGTGACAGGAGCAAAAGCAAGAACGGTAATTGAAAGTTTTACTACTGTTGCCTGTGCACGAATATTCGGTATAGAGCCGAGAGACACTTTTACACCTCCTTCCCTTTTCAGAGCTGCATGCGAGATTAGCTTTCCATCGGTCCACTCGACACGTTGAAGCTTTCCTTTATCTGCTGATCAATACCGGTGCACTACATTTGAATACAGGGTGTCCAAGACAAGGATCCTATGGATGAGGATATCAATATCTGTGGGAAATACAGCTTAGGTTAAATCAGGGAAAAGTTGCGATCTTTGGGGTGTGTTTCCATGCCGTTGAGAAACTTGTGAAAATTTCATGGCTTACTGAAATATTTGGGAAAAACAAAAATTTGGCGAATTCATTTTTAATCTTTTTCTGACTTTAGTTTAAGAAAACCAATAAAACATTTTCATTAGCACTTTTTAGGCGTTACATGATGGTGTTTTTAAACTTTGCCCCCGACGGCCCGTTTTTGATAAACCATCATCAACTTTATTTTTAATATAGTCCGAAAAAAGTACGCTCTGTATTTAATATCATTTATTTGTACGCACAACGATGTATCACATGTTACATTTATTTTCGTGGTTATAAGGAAAAATGCGTTTTTTTCTATTTTTCATTTTTTGTTAAGTAGGCGCTGCAAACAAATGCTTGACTTGACGTCACCGAGTATTGTGTCAAAGATGCCAGGCGGTTATTTGAGCAATGAGGAAGAGTTCGACATACTGACGTGCTACGTTTTGTGCTACAAAGAAGGCAGCCATGTAAGGCAATTTGCTTAAAGTTGAGTCGAAGTTTAAATGAACATGGTTCATTCATAGAAAGATTCTTTAGGGGAAAGTTAGAATAGTATTTTACAAGCAGTTGCTACGAGCTCTGAGATATCAACTAGGCAGATTGAGAAAAATGCAGGGGTAAACAACCCCATAGCCCAATTTATTTTGCGTAAAAATATATATCACCCCTGCAAATTCTGGATTTTCCAAGGACTCAGACCAGAGAATAGCGAACGGGCCAACAGTTTTGTGAGTGGTAGTTACACAGGAACGTTTAAAGAAGATTTCAATTTCCCTTCAAAAATAATATGGACCGACGAGGGTATGGTCACTAATAATGGTCTCTTTAATCCCCGCAACACTCATTACTGGGCTCAAGAAAATCTGCAAACTAAAAAAGTATCCAGACAACAAACACGTTTTGGGTTTAATATGTGGTGTGGAATTCTAGGGACCAAAATATTAGGTTCATCTATTTACCACAACTCATCTAGAAGATTGCCTGGATAATTTACCTTTGGTACAGGTTAATAGCTGTTGGTTACAACAAGACTGAGCTCTTCTACATATATAACTCTATGCAAGGTCAAGAGTATATTTCTCAGCGATTTCCCAAAAGGTGGATTGGAACCTCTGGTGAAGTGTTCTGGCCAGCGCGTTCCCCGGATTTAACTCCTCTGGACCTTTTTGTTTGGGATTTGATGTATATCAGTATACTTTTGAAACTGAGCAGCAGTTACTAGAATGTGTAACGGAAGCTTTGGGTATGATTGCACTAGAAATGTTTTGTGATGTTTTTAATTCTACTGTTAGAAGATCATATTTATGTTTAGAAAATAATGGCAACCTATTTGAACATCTATTGTAAATAATGCTAAAAATGTATTCTTTATTCTGAATATCACTATATTAAGCATCATTTTATAAAATTTTACCTCATAATATTATTATGTAATATGAAATATACGCATCAATCAGTAATCACATAATCTTACATCAACCATTTCTATGCAACGCCTAATTAAATAAAATAAAAAAGTAAAAACACTCAACTCAGATAACAAATGTAACATGTGATACATCGCGAATTCGTAGAAAAAGAAAAGTAAAGTTGATGATGGTTTTAGAAAAACGGAACGACGGACACAAAATATAAAAACACCATCATGTTGTGCCTAAAAAGTACCAATGGAAAAGTTCCATTAGTTTTTTGATTTCTTAAAATAAATAAAAAAAAATAAAAACAATTTCTCCAAATTTTAGTTTTTCCCAAATACCTCAGTAAGCCATGGAGTGCTTAGGACCCTTATTGGGGACACCCTTTATACTGGGTGTTTGGAGATGTTCGCTTTCCGTCTGTTTGTCTCCACACGACTAGACCTGTACCGTACCGATGACCGCTGAAAAGCACGGAACAACGTTGTATGATGTTGATAGTGGCTCCATAGAGGTAAAGCAAATATACTAAGTGACATATAAATCCGAACACCCAGTTTAAATGGTTTTATTTTAATAAAAGTTGGTGAATGTATTTATCTTACTGTAAAATAAGTGAAAAAATTTTCAGCCTTATCAGTTGGACATTCCGGTTTTTATACTGCTTTTTTTTAATTCACTAACGCTCTAAAAATGAATATTTCAGCCGCAGTAAAGAATCAACGTTGGCGGATTTTGGTTCTTGACATCCTTTACGATCGGTTACGATGCCTAGAGTACAGAGACCTGTACGATTTCGTCAACTTAGTGAGTTTGATAGGGGACGTATAGTGGGACTTCGGGAAGCTGGACTTTCTTTTCGGGCAATTGCAGTTAGAGTGCAAAGAAGTGTAGACACTGTGGTTAGGTGTTGTCAGGCATGGCTTCGAGAAGGCCGTACGCAAAGAGCAAGGGGCACTGGACGCCGCCGTAGAACAACAGACCGTGAAGATCGCCGCCTAAGATTATTGGCTTTAAGGGACCGTTTCTCCACTACCAGGTCCATTGCAAATGAATGGTTTGCAGAACACGGAAGACCTATTGGCATGCGAAGTGTTTACCGACGAATGAGAAGTTTTGGCTTGTTTTCATACCGGCCGCATTGGGTCCTCCCTTTAACTCGAGAACACCGACGTAATCGCCTTGAGCGGTGCAGACAACGGTCACTCTGGGATCAGGAATGGAACAGTATTGTCTTTAGTGACGAGTCCCGATTTTGTTTAGGCATGCACGATGGTCGTGCCAGGGTTAGAAGGCGACGTGGTGAAAGGAGGAATCCACAGTTTTTTGTTGAAAGACATGTTCATCACACTGTTGGTGTTATGGTTTGGGGTGCCATAGCTTATGGTTCCAGGTCACCTTTAATCTTCATCAGAGGTAACATGAACGCGCAGCGTTATATCCACGAAGTTCTAGAACCCCATCTTTTACCCTATCTTGCCACCCTGGCAGATCCAACTTTCCAACAAGATAATGCCCGACCACATGTTACAAGAGTCACAATAGACTTCTTTCAACATAATGATGTCACATTGTTACCATTGCCACCAAGATCTCCCGACTTATCCCCAATTGAGCACGTGTGGGATATGATGGGTAGGAGATTGCTCAATTTGTAACGTCCTCCTCAGACTCTAGAAGCACTTCGAGAGGAGTTGGTGGTTGCCTGGAATGAGATACCACAGGAGGACATTGACCACCTGATCAGAAGCATGCCTAGGCGCGTTGGAGAATGCGTAGCACATCAGGGTGCATCCACACATTATTAAAGGTCAAAGGGCTTTAAAGCAGTGCAATCATTTTGAAATTTTTATCATTTACTTATTATGCTTCATTAAGTACTTATACAAAATTTTATTAAAATAAAACCATTTAAACTGGGTGTTCGGATTTATGTCACTTAGTATAGATTCAGTTTAGACAGCAAGGCATTAGATGGAAGTATCTGCAGTTAGAAGAGGAGACAAGTAACCATGTTATCGCATACAGAGTCCAGAAGCAGCCGTGATCCCAAGATGCGTGTTTACATTTTCCACATCGCATTCATCACCGCCGGTCTATTTTGGTTATGAATATCTAAATATACACCGGCGCTAAACATAGCATACCGAGCCTGATTATATTTTGCCTAACAATGTGTATTCGGCAATTAACGGGACGTTATATACGTGCAGCGGTGCAGCAATGCACTGGCTAATGGTCAATCACGGTCGGAACGCCAGTTATACACCTAAGGTTTCGATCGCTAAACAAGCGAATTAGTTGATTGATGAAAGCAGTTAATCCAAAGTAAAATTTTTAAATCTAGAAAATCTTATGTTTCCAATCGTTTCAAGGATGGACTAGCACGACTGCTTAGCAGCTTTGAAAGTACATACTCTATTTTCAGGTCAATCGAATGAACTAAAAGTAAAAATGGAGCCAAGTAGGTTGACTTTGCACTTCCCAGGCAACGCTAGTTTTTATTTTTAAAGGCAAATGTACAGGAGATCCATATGATGTGTGAAATACTTCTAATCGATTCTTGGAATTACCCTAGAAATATACCAACGACAAGCTGCTCTGTAGTGCTTGGTTAGCATACACATTGTTTCAGAAATTCTCGCAGAAAGTAGCCTTAGACAATTGAATCTACTGATCCTGGGAGCCAGATGACATCGCCCAATACTTTAAAACATTATGCACAAATCATTGATTATTTCTGTTACGTTGCTTCGTCCTGCCGGAACCACAATTTATAAAATCTTACGAGCCACATATTGCGATGACGCTTGCCAATGTCAGCGTATCATCGAATCTTACTTTTTTGATCTCCCTGTTAGACGATATTGTCTGGCCTCGAAGATCCAAATTAGTCAAGTTCCGTATAATTAGGTTTTTAAATGTTTTCTTATGAACAATAAAATAATGAATATACTGTGTCTAATAAAAGCTTATGTAAATGCTATATGGAATATCTCGGGACCGAAGCTGATTTCATTGAAACTTTGTAAACAAACATGGCGTGAGCATAGAAGCGTTTCCTTTGTCAACTTTAAGGAACAAACAGAGTTTAAAGTTTCCAATATTCACACATTAACCTTACATTTTGTTTTGAATTCAATATTAATATTTCATCTTATCTGTCAATATTTACGCCATCAACACCTGACCTCTTCGGTGCCACTTTATCATTTTAGAAAATGTATCCGATTTTCACTAGTCTTAACGTAACTTGTTACAAACTGACAATCTCTCACTATAAAATACCCATATTGTAAGACTCTATATTAAATTTCGCTATTGTATCGACTGCACCGCTTATAGCCGTTACGCCTTTTGATGTGCTGGAGTTAAATTTTATGTGTTCCACCTTATATCTTCGACCGCAATATTTTTACATCCAGATGTCCGTTTTAATGTCCTCTCGTTTTGTTTCAGGTAAGCTGATGATAGAGTTTGATTGTCTTTCGGATTGTTAAATGGTAAGTTACTGCTTTGATACCCTTGTAATGAAATCTGGAAAGTTTCTATATCTATCTCTCTGTCTTGAGATGCCTCTTGCTTATCCAGCTTATCAACATGCTAAAGTGCTCGATGTTGTATCAATTGCAAAATTTGCTACGTAGTGGGCGTTATAAAAGTTGGAAGTGGCCCTTTGCGCAGGGTTATTATGGAGAAAAAGACTAGAACTGGGGTTAGAGGTTAAATCAGTGGGCTTTACTTGACACAATTATAGCCTTTTGGGATTATGTTACTATGCGTTTTAGTCCGGCTATAACTTTTTAGTCTAATCAGCGTATCATCGGATCTTACTTTTTTGATCTCCCTATTAGACGATATTGTCTGTCCTCGAAGATCCAAATTAGTCAAGTTCCGTATAATTAGGTTTTTAAATGTTTATGAACAATAAAATAATGTATATACTGTGTCTAATAAAAGCTTATGTAAGTGCTATATGGAATATCTCGGGACCGAAGCTGATTTCATTGAAACTTTGTAAACAAACATGGCGTGAGCATAGAAGCGTTTCCTTTGTCAACTTTAAGGAACAAACAGAGTTTAAAGTTTCCAATATTCACACATTAACCTTACATTTTGTTTTGAATTTAATATTAATATTTCATCTTATCTGTCAATATTTACGCCATCAACACCTGACCTCTTCGGTGCCACTTTATCATTTTAGAAAATGTACCTGATTTTCACTAGTCTTAATGTAACTTGTTACAAACTGACAATCTCTCACTATAAAATACCCATATTGTAAGGTTCTATATTAAATTTCACTATTGTATAGACTGCACCGCTTATAGCCGTTACGCCTTTTGATGTGCTGGAGTTAAATTTTATGTGTTCCACCTTTTATCTTCGACCGCAATATTTTTACATCCAGATGTCCGTTTTAATGTCCTCTCGTTTTGTTTCAGGTAAGCTGATGATAGAGTTTGATTGTCTTTCGGATTGTTAAATGGTAAGTTACTGCTTTGATACCCTTGTAATGAGATCTGGAAAGTTTCTATATCTATCTCTCTGTCTTGAGATGCCTCTTGCTCATCCAGCTTATCAACATGCTAAAGTGCTCGATGTTGTATCACTTGCCAAATTTGCTACATACTGGGCGTTATAAAAGTTGTGGCCCTTTGCGCAGGGTTATTATGGAAAAAAAAGACTAGAACTGGGGTTAGAGGTTGAATCAGTGGGCTTTACTTGACACAATTATAGCCTTCGGGGATTATGTTACTATGCATTTGAGTCCGGCTATAACTTTTTAGTCTAATCATATTAGACGAAAGTTACACCTGGTTTGCAAAATAATTGTAAAGTCTGGTTTTATTGCTGCGACTTGTTCAACGGGGTATTCAAAACATGGACTCCAATTTTTGTGGCAAACATTTTTATTCGACAACAGAGAATGAGAAAATGAGTTTTTTGGAGATTCAATTCAAAGAGTTGGCAGGAACGAGAAAACTCTTCATATAAGATTTTTAGGTATTTATGAGATCTACAAAATGAGACTATACGTAAAAATATCCGACTGATAGCAAACAAGTTATGGCCCAAAACCGAGGCAAACTGCAGGTTTTGGCACTTTTTGATAATGCGACGATGGTTTCCCGCAGATATTTGAAATTCTTCAAATTCGTAGGATTCGTACTTTTATACAACCACAACAAAATTGGAGTATACTGGTAAGATAGTGTTGAGAATTGTTTATCCCAAAACACGCTGTTTTCACCACTAATTTCTTGAGCAATATAGGGTTAGTTCAAAGAGAATTTTATAGCAAAATACACTAGTTTAGTTAGTTGTTATTTAGAAGTGTGAATCATAAGGATTCAAAGAATATCAAGTAGTTGAGTGAAATTATCGTCGTATTACCAACAAGTGCCAAAACCAGCATTTTGCCGCGTTTTTCGGCCATAATATTTTTGCTATTAGTCGAATCTTTTTACGTGTTGTCTCATTTTGTAGGTCTCATAAATACCTGAAAATTTTAGAAAAAAAGGTTTTTCATTCCTGTCAACTCTTTCGATTAAATCCCAAAAAACACGTTTTCTCATGTTTTGTTGTCAAATAAAAAGTTTTCCCACAAAAACTGGTGTACCCATTCAATGCGCCCATGTTTTAAATACGCACTTGAACAACTTGCAGCAATAAAACCAAACTTTACCATTATTCCGGGGAAATTTGCTAATATGATTAGAACATTTTAGCAAGATCCTATAGGTTATAGTCCTCAGAATTTGGCAACGTCATACAGTGATCATAATCCTCCAAAATGCCTGTGTTTCCGTGACCCTAAGGGTCTCTCTATTTTGCCAAAGTTCATTTTCTAGCTGCCTTTTTCCCATTGCTTCAGCTATCTCTTCATCCAAAGTTCTTTTCGCTCTTCTCCTTTTCCCTTTAAATCGTAGTTTCGATTTCCACAATTTTTTGGGGTAGTCTGTCTTCAGATAATCTTCTCATATGGCCATACCACGTTGTTTTATTGCTATGCTTTCTATAGAGCCTTTCACAACATCTTCTCCAAAACATCATTTCAGTAGCATTGCTTGGACTTCTTAATATTTTATTCGAGGTAAAAGCTTCCGATCCATAGGTGCTTTCGATCAAACTGGCAAATATATTGTTCTATGTTTCCTTTGTAATTGTGTCATTCCATAGTACCGGGTGCAATTGTTTGAGGCGATTTTTCCTTTTTCAATTTTCATTATCCCATCTGTATGCAGATCCCGACCTTCCGCTCCTATCACCATGCTCTGCGTTTTCTGCGTGTTAATTCCATTTATCAGATTCCTCAACCAGCTTTCTGGACATTTAGTTCACATCATCCTCTTCTGCTACGATTACTATTGATCATCAGCAAACAACAGTCTATAGAATATATCTTTATCCATTTGAACACCCAATGCGCCACATTTTCGTATTCAGTTTTATACTAACTTTTTATCAGTAATTTGCGAAAAACTATTTCCATTTGATATTTCCTTCACAGCAGACAAATTAATTTTGACACACTTCATAGCATCTTCTAACTATATTTTAGCCACCTATGTTTGCCGACTATACGACTACTCGTATACCCAAAATCCACCTTTCTAGTCTTCAAAGGAACTATAGTTGTAGTCACCGTTCTTGGCGGTTGCGTCATCAACGCCATATGAAATAGGTAGACAGATCGAGTCTGCGTACCATGGGCAGATCGTAATTTTCCTAACTGAGGGAAACCGATTCAAAATTATTTACGAATCTAATCATCTAGAACATGAACATGGGTAGAGTATGACACGCCATTTGATGTTTTTTAACGTTGAAATAAAAAATACATACGAAATTTATAATATAATACAACACAACTAACTCGATGGAACATTTAATTTTGGATGTGGATATGCGACAAGCTTATGAGAGCTTTAGAAGAACCATCTTCAATAATAAAAACGCTCAATTCTTCCTGGAGTGAAATGTGACTAAATAAATTACTGCTAGACAATAAAAAAAAATACATTTTGATGATGATGCTCTTCAACTCGAGCTGTTAAATCTATGTCGCCTTAATAAACATCAAGCTTGTAACTTCCATATCTATCAAAATATTTAACAATCTACATTAAGGTGCGCACATACACAATTGAGAATTATAAATTTTCAAAATTGTTGCAATAAAAGTACGAATTATTGGATTTCCTCATCAGATCATCTGAACTGTCTCCCAAGTGAATGATTATATTAATCTCTTCTCTATCAAACACGTGATGCTTTCCCAGTCATTTTCAATCAAATCGTCGGTATGTTTCACACTTTTTGTCCCAAACTGTAGGAGTCACCTTCGCTAGAGCATTGTCTAAAATTTTCAAAACTTCCTTATCACCATAGTAATTTTCCCCAATATGACGATCATAGTACTGTTTGGCTATTCTCCAGACTAACTCAATTGACAATGGTAAGGGGAGAGCGGCAAAATTTTTGATGTTTATGGTCTTGCAATATTTCATCTATGATAAATCTTGGAGTCGAAGGTTTATTAAGACGACATAGATTTTAAAGCTTGAGTTCAAAAGCGTCATCATCAAAATGTATCCTTTTGTCTTGTAGTCAATTTCATTTTACTCCAACTGGAATTGGGCTTTTTTTCAGTTAAGGCACTGTGGTAGGAGGCATTATCCATGATTACTAAAGATGGCTCTTGTAACGCTGCTATCAGCTTTCCACGTACCCATTTTTGAAAGAATCTTTGTCCATGGGATCCTAGTAGTCAGCATTTTTTGATTTTGTAGCAAATAACAATGCAGTATCTCTCAAAAACCCGTCTTTGGTCCCAGCATGGAGTTTGACGACCCTTTGGCAAATATCCAAGATTCATCTAAGAAAACGCATTGGAGAGGGATTCAGGTTATTCATATAATGTCTCATATGATTTTTCAAACAAGATTCGGTGGTTATCTTCTGTCTTGTAGGAAAAACCGCAAGCTTTCAATAGACGCCTTAAACTTAGATCCGTAGCGTTGTATATGTACCTTTTTTAAGCTCCTGATAGAGCGCAGAGGTCGTGATGTGTTATCCTTTACTTCTCATATCGTAGAAAGTATTCTCAATCTCTTTTTTGACGGCATCACTTACATCATCTATCTTGCATTTTTTGAGTTTGTGACTTTCCCCAGTTGTTACTGTGGGCATTCCTTTCTTATTTTCTGATTTTATTCGCTGAGAACTGCGTAGACTGATCTTCAGCACATCTGCTACTCTCTCCAGTACGCATGAAGTGAGGTGACAGGGGACTGTTTTCATTCTATTCCTGGAAATACTCTAATAGATTTAGCACGAGCTGTCGGCCTTCTCCATTGATCGTATTTCCGGGCATGGTGCAATTTTATATTGAAGATTGATAACAGGACAACTCAAATTGCACGTCGTCAAGTAAGTTGTCACTCTGACAAATATGATTGAAGGGCACTCATACGTAATGACAAAGTTTACGAGACGGAGACACAACTAAAAAACGTATGTCTTTGAGCTTATTGAACAAACGTTCACACACAGGGGTAGGTTGCATTTGTATGTATGAGGGAGAGGGAGATATATAAAAGGATACTTTGACCCGCTAAGAAATGTGACTGGAACTATAGAACCAGTTACGAAATTCCAAAATGACAAACAACGTGTCACGTGACGAAGCAACTAAAAGTAGGGCTATTAGTCGCAGTTTCATCTGGCTATAAAATCACGTAATAGCACTCCAGAAGCAGAAAATAAAATTAAAACTAAATATTTAGGAAGGTACCGCTTGATTACATGCTGCTTACAAATACTGGCTTAACTGAAACTTTCTGCAAACGCTCTGAATCCCTAGATTTTTGGACGAGATGAACAAACATACGCGGCACAAGATGGAAGCTTCCTGGAAAACGATCTGCGTATGCTCGCGAAGCCTCGACAGCACCTGGAAAGGACTCACCTTAAGCTAACGTTAGATCGATAAATCCGTTATTGCTGTAAGAGTGTGACACTCGATTTGTAAACAAACAACGCTGTTTGCCTACTCTATGCTCGCTGTATAATCATGCCCTTCGTATCCTTTCACATAATCATTCGGTGAAGGCAGTGTCTTATTTGATTTCGCAAATGTTTTTTGGGATCTATTATCTAAATTACTTATACAAGAACTATACGGCATGGAAATGCACAACTTTAAAAACACCCTGTATATTATGGCTGGTACATGGGATCTCAGACTTATGCATAACTTTATTGCTTATATATGAGATAAAAATAAATAGATTCAGAGGCTCGCAACTCTTGAGCCACCCTCAGCAATAAGCTATTCCCGATTTTCCTTACTTTGTCGTGTTAGGATTTCCATCTACCAATGTGGCGCTTTATGATAAAAGAAACACTGAAAATGGAGCGAAAACAAAATAAAATACTTTCTTAGTCCCTCTAGTGCCGTATCAACCTCATACACACAGTTTACGCTCCATACAAGCTGTAAAAAGCAATGGCCTTGTTTTAACCTTTGTTTGAATACTGTGATATTTTCCGCAGCAGAAAAATATGGTATCGGAGAAAGTATTATATTTACAGAACGTAAAGGATATTGTGTATCACAGTGTTATTTTCTGCAGCCGTTGCCTTTTTGCTTTTCACGATATCCTCGTGTAACACTTTGAGGTTAAATATTAAATGGCTGTGCTACATGATGATTCCATGTTGCATGCAGGTAGTACTCGTAACTAGTGACATGACTATGAACAAATACCTTACTTCATTAAGTTGATGCTTTTGATTCCTACGTCACTGGCGAGGAAGCATTGTAACCGCGTATTATTTTTATTTGATATTATATGACCTGTACATCGCCAAAAGCTACGTCACTCGTTTCCGACGATCTGCCTGTCTGTCCACTAATACTTGGCCCGTCTAGAACTTTGAAAGTAAATTAGACAGTAACTAATAGGAAAAGGTACTACGGACCACCCAGCCAAACAATTGACAAATAGTAACTTTGAAAGTCCTGATCAGAGTTTCATGATTTTTTTCACAAAAGGTTACTAATTCGCCGAGAACGAATGAATTTTACAGTTTTTGAAAATCGTTCCAGTGGCGGCGCAAAAAACGCAAAAATCAAACTAGTTCAAATTGGTTTTCCCGTACATTTGTCCTCGAAAATATTTCTAGATACCCCTGCAGACGCAGCCTCACCGATAGGTGTCTGTGGTTGACGCGAGGTTAGTCATACCAACGGCTAATAGTGACACCCCAACATTTTAATCTCCCTGTATACAGAATAAAAAAGCAATCTTTCTGATCCATGTAGACTACAAAAAATAATTCAACTAATTCTTAGAAAAATATTCTACATTGCTACCCTAGGGGATACAGGCCCCCAAAGGAGTTTACTGGAAATCGGTTTTTCGAACGAAATATTTGATTTTTAATTCTAACGGCAAAAAAAAATAATGTTGTTGGGAGGCCTACTTTATCTTTTCTATAAAATGACACCAGTTTATCAATATTGAACGAGGTTACATCTTTTAGTTTAGGGTTCAGGATTTCTGAAAATGCGATCGCTGAACCACTGTTATACTGGATGTTTCCTAGTTGAATGTCAACGTCTTAACTTTGGAGATACAGGGTGGCAAAATTTCCAAAAACACGCCACTGAATATTCTTAAAATTAAAAAGTGAAATCTATACATTTATGAACAAATCTGATTTTTTGAATTTTTTTAGTCGGCTGCACGGTTTTAACCTAAAAAATAAAATCTATTTCTGTGTATGACGATATTGGTATCATCGAAACAGTTTTTTTATTAGCGAAAACAGTGCTTTGGATTGAAAACACCACACAATCAAGTCTGCCTGGTAATTATTACGGATTTCAAGCATGTTTTTTTTTAAGAGAACCACTGGCATACCATCACTGTTTGCCAAAATAGACGTGCATGTCATGTATGCCACATTTCATTAAAATATCTCTTGGATGATATTATTTACATATATTAACAATAAGTGATTTATTTTTCCAAAACTTCTCCACGCTGTATCTCAAAAGTTAAAACGTGCCTTTAAATATTGATAATATTGGGTTCGTCCCTAGTGATCTGAACGGGTTAGCTGTAATATTTGAAACCATCGTGTGATGATGCAATTAGTTATGTTGTCAAAATTCAGTTGAATTATACAGTGTCGTTCAAAACATCTGTAAAGGAAATCGATTCTCTGTAGGGTCCTTTAGGCCCGATTATACTGAGCCGGGCGCAGAAAAGCGCGTGGATTACATATTCAACCAGTGAGAAGGCGTCTTTGAAGTGACCGATCTAGTGGATATGCAATTTTGTTTGTGTAAGATGGGCGCGTAATTCCCATATTTAATCAAGAAATACATCATAAATCACTTAGCTACAAAAACTTATCAAATTTGCATTTGATTGAAAATACCAGTGCGTCATTAAAGAGAATTTTATACACAACAGTGAGGCACTGTTATTTTCAATGAGATGCTCAGAAATGACATCACGTCAGTGTAGATATTTTTCTAGATTTTTTTTTCAGATTTCGGTCCATGCTTCCTAGCTCCTTTTTTTGTTATTGATGGAATTTGCGTCAATCTTTGTGTCCGGACACAAATGAAAAATAGGTTTTTGTAGCTGAATCATGTGGTATTAGGAGTCCATCTCGCAGAAATTGTATATTTTTTTAGTTTGAGAGACACTCTACAAAAATTCGCCCAAATTTATTAGATCCAGTATTCCCTTCTTATTGACCCAATTTATGCCACAGGTGCAAATTTTGATTCCCTCCAGTCTATAGTAAACTATCTTTCCGTAGGGAACCGCCGCATGACATTTTTTATACAACTTTATGCGTGCTACAATTGCCGACTTTATTCTTGGATATATTGTAGTGTATATTTCAACTGTAATCAATATTCATCAGCTGATATCAAAAATCCGTTAAATAAAAATAGTCATCGTGATGTTCACCTTTCACCTTAATGAACACTGCGATCTACTTATGCTTCTATTTTGTTGCTGCATCCGTGGTCCTTTATTTGTCCATATTCACATGCAGGATGCCTTTTGATGTTGTACATCACATCAGCGTAAACATTCATTAAGCTAATTGTCGCTCGTTCTTTCCACTTCAGTTCGTTCGAGCTACCTTCTTTTGCAGCAAATTTAGTCACGTGTGTCCTTTAGGAAAGCACTGTATGTGTTTATCGCTGTTAATTTGCTGCATCATGTTGTTGGTTTGCCTTTTGTTTCAACCTAACAGAAGCGCGCACTACTAGCTTTTTTGTTATATTAAATAGAAGATGTTTCTCCTTCGTTTGACTAACAAGTGCTATTTTATGAGCAATGAATACCTGGTTTTCTTGGTTCGGATTTATTTAGTTATTTATTTGTTTTGTAGCTCATGCACTACATGAACAGAATACTCCAATTAACAGGCAGGAAAAAACATAATACAAAAGATCTGTAGACGGTAGGTAACTCATCCAACAGTTAAAAAACACCTGCTTGCTTTTGGTGGAACTGAAAACATCAAGCTCATTAACTCCCTCACAAACATTACACATAGCATAAAAACAATAAATTTGTTCACGGAAGAGGTAAATAAAATGAAATGTTGGTACTTCGACGAGTACGTAAATCGGGCACACGTAGAGAGATCATATCTAGGAGGAAAGAACAATCAATAGTTTCAACAAATTACATACAAATTTAGCAGCAGCAGAGATTTCAACGTTTGACTAAACTAGATTTATTTATTACAAATTCAGGGCGTTAACAGCCGGAGCCAACACACACCCACTAGATTAAACTTCGAATGAACATATGCATATTTAAATTATTATAAATATAGTAAACTTATAAATTAAACATCTATTGTAGAAGTTATATAGTTAAAGTAATAAAAAATATGAAATTTTCTGTGGAAAATAACAAGCAGTTGGAGTAAATATAATTAATTCAAGAATTTTGATTTAAGTTTGCGCTTAAAGCAAGCAATATTGTGGCGGAACAGGTCTTCTTCACAAAACTGATTGTATGCCCTTTGTGCCCTTATCAATGGAGAATTAATACCTAGATTTGTGCGACACTATGGAAGGTTAAACAAATATATATACATATATATATATATACAGGGTGACTTCGAAGTTGAGTCATTTATTTTAACAGTGAGTAGATCTGATCAAAAGAAATGTTTTTTTTCCTTTAACATTTTTCTGGTAAAATTAAAGTAACAAAGTTATCGCTCTTTAGAAGTTTGAGTGCCGCCCTGTCTCAATAATAATATTATGTACTCGTGTTTGGCAACAACGGATATAATCCGCCTTATCGGTTCATCGCATCGGAAACAAAAAAGCGAAAGAATTTGAAACGCTTATCACGATGTTTTTACTACAATTTTATTCAGTTGTATTCAGTCAATGTGTCAGACGTAACGCATGAGTGAATAGTGGTGTTTGTTGCCTGGCTCAAACTAAATAAAAAATGGCACATGTTTATGAAAATGCTGAACTTGTGGACATGATTCTTATTTACGGGGGGGAGTCTTTCCAAAATGCTGCCGCGGCATCACGGATTTATGCGGATCGGTTTCCCAATCGAGTGCAACCAACCCCTCGTGCCTTTGTTAATGTAGTACAAAGGACTCATGAATCAGGTGACTTAAGACCTCACAGGGGAGGGGATGCCGGTGCTCCAAGACCGCACGATCAAATACAGGTCCGTACTGAAATACTTGTCGGGAGTATACTTTATAAAACAAGGTAACATTTTTTTTTACTTTTTTTTTTTAATTTTTACACACATATTTTGGTTTATTTTCCTTCTACAATCATTATCTGAAAATTAATGACACTACTTCAAGGTCAATATATATACTCTACCTTGTTCAAGTTTTTAGTATTTATTATTACATTTATGAAGTTTAAAAACATGCTATTTTTGTTTGAGTAATCAACTAGACGGTTAAGATCTTCTTGAATATTTTTGCAGTCTTCAATACTCCGAACCGTAGAAAAAAGTTTCAAGTCATCCGCATATAGGAGGAATTTACAATTTCTTATATATTTATCGATATTATTTAAATATATTATGAAAAAAAGCGGTCCCAGGTGACTTCCTTGTGGAACTCCCGATGTTACAATAGAAGGGTGAGACTCGTATCCATTCACAGTGATGATTTGTTGTCTGTTTGTTATGTACGAGGCTACCCATTGACATAGTAAGTTATCCACACCCACCTCAGCGAGTCTATCCAACAATATGGAGTGATCTATCTTGTCAAATGCCTTACTGAAGTCGGTGTAGATAACATCAGCTCGCCAGCCTTTCTGTAAAGCATTACAAGAGTGCTCAACAAAAGATAGTAGATTAGTTTCAATTGAGCGCATAGGAAAGAAGCAATGATGCTCATCAATGATGATACGATGAACGGTCCCTAATATTATTTCATAAATTATCTTGTCCGAAAGCTTCGAAAAGATAGACAACTTGCTAATTTACCTGTAATTCATAACAGAGCACTTATCTCCACTTTTGAGAGTAGGCGTAATATGATCAGTTTTCCATTTACTGGGAAATGTACTCATAGAAATTGAAAATCAGTTGTAGTGGGAGACAGATACTAGAAACACAATTTTTTACGAATAGTGGAGGTATGTTGTCAGTTGACTTAGTCACGTCTAGACAATTTATTAAATCAGTGGTTTTTTCGATTGATACTTGAAATATATTGTTTTGGGTAGGTAATATTATCTAAAACAGGCATATCATTTAACTTAATGTAGACACTAGCAAAGTAACTAGCAAAAGCATTACTTATTCCGGGACCATCCATGGCCACATTGTCACCATACTTAACTTTATTAGGAGTAGAAGCATGGTTTTTCCTTTTGCTAGAAGCATATCTCAACTTTTTTGTGTTGGTTATAACCTCTACCTAGAGATTCGCAGTATATGCATCAACGTTATTTTTTATTAGTTCCTTAGATTTGGTCCTTAATCTACAAAATTCATGATAAGAGCCTATGTCATTATACTTTCTATGATATTTGAGTTTTTCTTTAACTGTTTTTATGGTTTCAATTTTAAAATAATTAGGAAAATTACCTCTAACCTGATGTAAGGGCACAAATTTTTCAATTGTCAAAATAGAGGTTTCCATAAAATGAATGAACGGCATCGTTAACAGACTTGTGTTGAAATAGCTTTTGCCAGTCCACTTTGGATAAACAATCGTTGATGCTATCATAGTCGGGTTTGTTAAAGTTACGGTAACTGGAGTTGTATTGTGAAAGTGCTTTATAGTGGTCACAGTGATGAACAAACGAGATAGCTGGATGGCGGCCGTCTTCTTCTACCAAACTATCGTCTGCCCGAGACACATCCCTGACTAAATCTTTATTGCTGAGGATCAAGTCTAGCAGTTTATTATTGAAGTTATGAATTGAGTTGAACTGCATGAGTTCCAAAGGAGAAAACATGTCAATCAGACTGCTGGCTTTTTCGTCAACTTGTAGAGGCTCTGTGAACGTATTATTATGTATTAGGGATTAGGTGATAGAAGTATATCATTGCGTATGCCGCTTTCAGGATATGCTCGATCATCCTTAAACCATAGGTGCTACACAAAGCGTCGTTGGATTCTTTCAGTATTATTACTAGAGACTGGATTATATGAATTTGCATTAAGCCTATTTATTGATCTCATGCTTTTTCGTCAGTCGATGAGGTTTCCAATAAAAAATTTGTAGATGAACGTCCAGCCTAAGCAGTCAAATTGAGAGCTTCATTAATGGCACCGGCGACGTTTTGCCAGAGACAGTAAAAACTAGCATAACACCCAGATTCAAATACTGTACACTTACCTCCATGGATGTGGAGCGGTCTTTTTCGACATATAATAATATTTTGAGTGATCGAAGGCGTCGTCTTGCCGCTGAACATTTGAAAGAATACCTTGCTTGTGTTTACAAAAATAACATGTTAAATAGTCGTCACTCACAGATCTCATAGATAAGTAATTCAGTGCTTAATTATTAATTATTTGTAACCCGATAATAAAATAAAAAGTATACAAATCATTGCTTTATTTTTATTTACTTTTGCATATGTTGATACTTTCACGCATATTTTAACCATTTTTCATGCATATTTGAAACTTTTTATGTTGCATATAACCGGTCTCTAGTTATTTCATCACAGGTCGAGTACCAGTTGATCGAACAGTATTCTAAAATAGATCTGACACAAGCATTTAAATAGTCTTAGTGTTATTTGAGTGTTTACTGTTTTTGATAATAAATCCAAGATTTTCATATATTTTAGCTGTTACGACTATTGTATTGATGTGGTCAACAAATGAAAGCTTTGGATCGAATAACACGCCCAAATCCTTGTGGTTATCAACTCACCGAAGAACACTGCTACCGCTGTCAAAAGTGAAACATATCGGTTCAACCCTACGTGTAGACGTCATAGTAGAAGAACATTAATTTATTGATATTCAAATACATGATATCTTCTTTATACCAGTGATCTACGATATTCAAATCAACACGTAACTTAAAACTACCTTCTAAGCCACACACGCTATTAAACATTTTCAGATTGTCAGCATAAAGCAAGTAATCGCGTCGCAAGTCTGTTACACTATCAATAAAAATTTAAAATAATAATGGACCAAAAACAGAACCTTGGGACACCCCTGCCAAAATAGCACCACACTTATTACCATTAAAATCCTAATTATGTTATTCCTATTTTTTCTGTGGCTTAATTAGATACAACGCGGGTGCAGTGCTGATTTCTCCTAATGCTAAAACGAATCAACTGATTTAAAAAAATCAAACGTCAAAATAAAGGACTTCGAAAGACTTTTTAAGCAAGCTATTACTTGACACCCCTTGTCAATAAAAAATTTTGAGGAAATGACCCTGGGGGGCCGAAGGTGAAAGGGGTGAAGTAGTTTTTGGTCAAAAAGTTGTCCCCCTTGTCAAATACTTTGACGTGTTTCGGCGTTTTTCTTTTAATCTGTGGTTTTCGATAAATCCGTGGTGGGAAGTTTTCAAATGTACACCCTGTATACAATATGCTCGCACCAGATCAGTGCAAGGTCAAATGAGTACAGCGCACCGTTTGAGCTGGTTTTTCCGGTGTCAGTTAGCATGTGGAGTATAGTATTACTACAATATGATCGGCAAAAAGGGTCACGTGGGCTCTGTTGCCAAGTTTTGTCTCCCCATCACCACCACTACTACTACATACTTCCATCCTATAGCCTCAAACAGAATATTTTCGGGTAAATTTCTGCTCAAATTGTCATAGTGGGTGTACCACAAGGATCTGTTTTAGCTGTAACTTTGTTCCTGTTGAGTAATGACGCGCTTTCTGGCACAACAAACCCAATTGATAGCTTCGCTGTGTATTTTTATAAAGATTTATAAAGTGGAACTATACTTTATGTGAGCATCCGTTCAAATGTTTCAACGCGATGAATTGCATCAAAGCTGGGTTGCCTCAGGTCTCTTCCAATGGGCACAGAAAAAATTATTTGATCCCTTGGGTCTCCCCCTCAGGGATGGTAAATCTTGGGTAACCTTCTTGAATTCTCTTGGAAACTCTGATCTTCTTATATTGCCTCTGATGTGCTTGTACTGCCATCAATGTTTTGGGATTATTCCTTTGTGATGGAAAATATACTTGGGTTGCCTCCTCTCTGTGGGATGTACAAATCCTTTGGGTAGCCTTGAACCCCTTTGAATTGCCTTGAATCTTCTTGAATCGTTTTGGAAGCTTGGATTTCCTTGTATTACCTGTGATGTGCTTTTACTGACTAAAATCTTATTGGATTATTATTATCTCCCTCATCTGATTTGATAACCTTGAATCTCCTTGAATTGTCTCTTTAGATTTTCTAATATGTTATGTCGTCCTAATTAAGTTTTTCGTCACAATCATGGCTCATTCAATCATTTGGCGAGACTCAAGTCATTGTTCAGCTGTGAGATACTCGTATGTAAAATTCATCTCATAACGTCCCATGGAACTTTTGCACTTTTTTTTCACGCATTTTTTCATAAGCAAGGGATTTCCTCTTTTCCTCCATTTGGTGGTGTAATTCTTCTTTCTTTTTTTTTCATTCAATTAGTAAATTAATAAAACACGATAAATAAAATGTAAGCGTCAGCCAATGCAAAACAGCAGTCTAGTGGCGTGCAAATTTAGGCCCCAGCTTAATAAAACGGAGAGTGTGAATGGTGGTTCTCCAAAATGCCTTCCCACTAAAAGGAAGCAGATATTGAACAAACTTCTTCAGGACATGGATGAATGCTTGTGGTCCGATGGTATACAAAAAAACTTACCGCTTAGGATTATAGTCCCATAACAAAATGGACGAGGTAGCACCCAAACCAAAACAACTAAACATAAGGTACAAAATAAAAGGGTACTACTGTACTGCCAGTTACAAGATCGATGCCTCGAGATCGCTTTTTAAAAAGTTTATTTTCGAAAATACAAAACTTAAAAATGTACTTTTACAAAATTATTACAATGTTATTATGATGTTAACAGTAGAAAAGCTTGAATCTGACTCTATATGAAACGTTTTGGAAATAATGCGCATTTTGTTCTTCAATCACTAAAGGGCTTCGCTCAAACAGGTTGATTTCATGCGCCCGACAGTGGTGCCCAATAGTTCTTTCAAGCCTGAAAGGAAAGTCGTCTTCAACCTAATTTTTTGATACAAATCGCGTTTTATTGCTTTACCACTTTCGGTAGCTTCGTGGATATTGACGTAGCTACACAGATTGTTTAAAATATCCAAACATCTTTCGTGAAATTTTTGAGGGCTCTCATTTTGATATTGCTTTAGTAAGCAAAGGTCTCTATAGTAGAAATCACATATCTTTTTATTCACGTCACAAAGAGCCACGACTTACGTAAAATGGCAAGTCATATAAATTTAATGTGCTAGAAAATGAAGAAGATATATTAGCATGTCTCACCGACTACAAATATGTCTACATGGTTGCCGCTTATGCACAGGCTTATTTTGTCGAATTCGCAAGTTTACGGCATGTCGTAAATAATATCATATCGTCATTTTGATGTTCAACTATGAGGTTAAAAATACCACAATACAGGAAGCATGATATTAGGATACCACAGGATGTTTCCCAGTTGACATGACAGTTCATATTGTCAAAGCCTATCTTCTGTAATGTGTTCCGCAGTATTTCAATATCGACTTATCTCCGACTTACCTCAATACGTAATTTTTACGTCACTCTCAACTTACATGCTATGCAGAGAGAATGAGAAAGATGACGAATGCTTAGAATTCCTACAACATACCAATTTTGACGATGTATGGCATCACTGGTGATTTGAAGCCTGTGACGTGCATTAAAAGTTATGTGACTCGAACTGTATGTAAGCACACTTCATCACGTTGGTCAGAAAAACTAGTAATTAATAAGGTTTCGAGTTCACTCCAGTGTTCACTGAATGAATATTTACTAAAGATTTGGCATGTCCTCTCAGCTTTGAAAGAAAATTGTTTGGATTGGACTGATCATAAAAATTATCAATCAAGGATTTGATTACACGCAAAAATCGATTGAGATCGTTACTGTTGCCGTCAAATTCAGGCGCAGAACTTAAGTGTTCGGGCCTAAAAGTAACCATAGTTGTAGTATATTTGTAGGTATTGAACGTACAGGAACTTGTGAAAGCATGGGCTCACGTAATATATTAGAGTACCGTCGAGTATTTGGAGAGTCAGTATTAAGGTCCAAATTCTTAAGGGCCTCCGATATATCCATACTCATTGAAATTTGAAGCGATAAACGGAAAAAAATAAACTGCAGTTATAACACTAAGAAAGCGATCTTTAGCATCTCTTACTCATATAAAGATCCTAGCTGGTTCTGCAATGTGGTCTTCCCCAGGCTGGAATCCTTGCGAACTTGGGCAACGTGGTCCCAAATTCCGATGCCCTTCGTATGTAGCTGTTCACGCCGGTTCCTCGATGGATTGGGTATCCAAAAATATGAATCCACTCCAGTGCTCACTGCCACTACACGAACGCCACCAAGTCTAAAATGCCGGACAGAGTCCCAAAAAGTCCCGTCAATACGGTTTACGAATGTCTTTCCCGGGTCACGTATTCCTGATCCTACTGGAGTCTGGAAGTTAACGAAACGACGCCCACACCATAGCTCATCAGAAAGGACAGAAAAATGGCGCTCCACCGGCCTGTATACATAAGTTTTTAAAAGAAGGTACCTTGATAGGAAACCAAATATTCCTATACGGCTAGTACGTGCAGAAATTACAAAGTGGCGCTGGTTGCCAATGTGTGGAACCAACTGTACGGGTAGACCAACGATATTTTATGAGGAAACTTCTGAGATAGTCGTTAATAATACTATAACATTCGTGTCCAAAAGATTTCAACGCAATACTGAGTCGCTGAGAAAGAAAGATATAATACGTGTTAAATTATACAATCAATAAACTATGAAATTTACCAAAAGGAAATCATTCAAAAGGGTTTGGCCTAAGAATGGGCACTCTACCACTAATAAAGATAAATTCAAATCAGTAGAAAGTGATCAAAATAGTGAAAAAAGGTTGCGTGATTTTGGCACGTGGCAATGGTTGCTCATAATGACAACGTGAATGTTCCACAGGGACCTGTTTGGCACCAAACGTCGTTACTGTCACAGTAAAATGACACGATTTCTGACATAATTCCGATTGATAGCTTACTATTCGTCATTGTCTGTCAGAGCGGTCCGTAGGACCTTTGCTCTTGGTTGAAGTCTTGTAAGTCCAGATACCAAACAAAGTCAGGGAGAAAGAAGGGAAGAAGAAAGGAAGGAAGGAAGGAGGGAGAGCAAAGAAAAAAGAAGTGCATCAATTTGAGGGGTGCCTTGGCATTGCTAGTTAGTATTCGGCAATTTTAAATTGGGATTGGTTGTTGAAGAAAAATTATAATTTTGGTTGGACCTAAAGTCGCGCGATTTAATTTTGTTCACAGTGCGAGTCGCGGCCTTGTGTGCTTGCGAACTTGCTCGACTGTGTGGTCTACTGACTCGCGCAACAAAGGGTTGTTATGCGATTTTGCTTGACTGTAACGTAGCTGCGCTTGTTGTTTGAGATTGATAGCTTCTGCGACTACAACATTACACCTGTAGATATTGAGAGTGCCAGACCTGTAACGAAGGGCCTGTAGATCTCCCGTATCTTTAGTGAAACTTGTGTATTTGTATAGCCACACAGATTTGTAAAGTGGAACTATACTTCATGTGAGCATCCCTTTAATCCGTTTAAATATTTCATCGGGATGAACGTGATCAGAATTACTTCAGCTGGTCGTTTGGTCCTTCGGGGCTAAACATGCCGTTTTTCTTCTTATTCTTCTTCTTACAAAGGGTATCGTTCGCCCTCGGCGGCAGCAGTGTGTTTAGGATATTCAAACAAACGTGAAAAACGGGGGTGCTGGTTATTTTAGTACGAGGAGGTTATTCTTTCAATTCATGAAACGTTGTTTCAAGGTTTTAACCCTCGTATTTGTATAGTATAACGGTAACAGTCGATTGTAGATATAACTGTTTCCAAACAAAGAACGCAATTTCCTCTACTATTCCTGTAAAATAAATCGGGCGAATGTGCAAAGCTCTTTGAAGGTGGAATATTGCACAAAGTCCTTTACACTTTCGAATATTTGAATTATTCTTGGAGTAACATTGATGTATTAAATATAAAAATGGCATTAAGTAGGTTGACTCTGCATTCCCATACAATTATGTTCCGCACAAGTTAGACTCTATCGAAGTAAGACAGCGTCATAGATCTTGTATCCTGGATAGAGAATAGTTGCTATGCTTTCGTTCGTTGTCACAGAAACCAACCGCACCCCAACACACTATTTGTTAAAAGTTAAAGTTTATTCCAAGAATTGTAAACTCTGACAGATGTTTATGCGATTGGGTAACCACTGACACTTATTTTGGGGTCTCCCCCAATTTTTGTAGATTTCCTCGGACCTTATTGTTGTTCTACGGATAAATTAACTCAAATATCTTTGGATTGCCACAAATTTTCTTGAATTCCCTCAAAGTTCGTTTTGTTGCCTCGAATCTCTTCCACCGGGCAAAGAAAGTCTCGTTGAATTACCTGGGGATGAAAAATCTCTTTGGGTAGCCTTTAACCTGTTTGAACTGCCTCGGATGTTGGAAGCTCGGATCTCCTTGTAATACCTCTGATGTGCATGCACTGCTTTATATCTCATTGGATTATTATGGTTCTCCCTTCTCTGTGATAGATAATCCCCTTGGAGAGCCCTGGATCTCCTTGAATCGCCTCTTGAGATTGTCTGATGTCTCGAATGAAATCTCTTAGGATTTCCTTGAATCTCTTCTTTCTCGAATAGAAAATCTTCTCACGTAGCATCAGCTTTCTATGAATTGCCTCGTAACCTCAGACCTGTTTAGATTGACAAGAAAAAAAATTTATGCCCACCCCCTCGTCTTAGGGTCATATCTTCAGTCATTCCTACAATTGTAGGACGCCTCCTTGATTTTCATAGTTTCTACTGTTCCGTGTCAGCGCTCTATTTTGAGGTTATGTTAACAAATATCTATTTGCATCAAATTGTTCTTGTTTTTCATCTATATCTATTAGCTATGTTCTTTGGCATATTTTGGCCAAGCACCTTATAATACTTAAAAAAAATACCCCGTCCTTAAATTCCGATCATCGTATGGGTCTTCCTTCAAAATGGATTTTTATAATAGAACCACCACGGAGGCCTGACGCCTCAATGCCAATTTGTTTGTAGCCAGCAAAAAGTAGTGCCGCGCGGAGTCTGCACTTACAGAACGGTCCCGACTGATGTACTGCTGGTGGTGGCTGGTATCCTGCCAAACGATTTGCTGACTGAGAAAAGGACTCTAGCGAGAGAACACGTCTGCAAGGGACATATACACATTCTGGCCCGGCCTAAAATATCCGCCGTGTGGTACCTCAATGGTCAATGCTCAATGCTCGACGATCTAGAGCGTCTACCACCTACTGACAGCCACAACATCCATATCAAAGAAAACCAATTTTTCGGACAAGATCCGCAGGGTTATTACGTGAAAACCTTATAATGTCAAAAAAGTTGGTAAAACGTCAACTGGTGCTAGTCCAAAGGGGACATTTTATAGAAAAAGCTACATAATTTCAAAAACCTACATAATGTCATAGAAGTCGGCTACCTCGCTGCTACTCGTCCTGTACTATTTTATATCCTGTGATGTAAGGCTGGCAAACTGAGTGTATGAGACTGATATCGCACTGTTGCTACGAATAAGGACGCTACGAGACGGCAGCAAAGAAGGGCTTTATTTTTGTTTGTTTTCTGCTTTTTATATCCCGGATTTATATTGTTGAAAGAGTTGAGGATAGCACAAGAAGAAAAGTGGATTGCTGTTGCTGGTATGCTAATGTACGGCTTAGCTTAGAGCTGAAGTAGGTATCATAGAGTTAGTTAGAAGTGTAGGCTTATCCTGTGAAGAACTACGTGCTTGAGATGCATATTTATGTTATTTTTTGTGGCTCTCGCATATAATATGGGACTTTATTCATATAATAATAATGTAGAGAACTTTGTGCTCTCGGAATTTTTTATCATCATCGATCTTTTTTCTCTTATTTTCAAATAATTTAAGCGGAAAAATTAGTATTAGATTCGTGACCTACATAAGCAATTTAGTCAGGTGGCAGGTTTTTGGCAAGATTGACGATAAGAATTGAGAGGTCCATTTCATAAACCAGTCGTCATATGTGCAAAAATGACGAGAAAACATAAAAACATTTTTAATCTAAATTTACTGAAGGTATTGAAATTTTACTTTTTACAAATATCGATCTGTTAATAAAAAAAATAAATGAGCTATGAGGGAAACATTAATGGACTTGATTGGTTTATGCAAACTTTTCTGATTTTTTAAGGGATAAAATTAAAATCAAAAAAGCTCGCAAATGTTATATTTTGTTAAGTTACTGGATGAAATAAACGAATACATCTGATACTTTCGATACAAACTTAAAATATTTTCATTTATTCATCTTCACTGAATTCTGATGCGGAAGTTTCTTTATCATCTGGCAAAAAGCTCTGATGGTATTTTCTGATTTCTTCATAGAACCACTGATGTTCCTTAATTTTTCAAATGCAAGATTTCCATATCCTTCCTCCGTATCTAGTAGCGAATAAAACTCTGTGCACTCGAGTACTTGGAACACAAACTTCGAATATGGCCATCAAACAGTCCTGAAATGTTCTGAGTCATATTTGGGAGAGAAAAGGGGACTTTTTGAGCCCACCGAAGATCTCGGCGGAAAACTTGATGTTGGATTCGTACACTACGTCGTCGATTTACCCTAGGGACATGTTTACGTCGAGATTGTGGATATGCAAGACTGAGAATTCTTGCCAATAAGATGACATTCCCAGTCTTTATTTATTTAACAAATTTTTTAATGAAGCTGATGAGACTCCTGATTGTTTTTAGATAGAACGGGTTTGTAAACTCAGAATGGGTCCGGACCTGTCTTCCTCTTTTCGTGTCAGTATCACAAACTAATGATTAATCATGATATAGCAGTAGCTAAGAATATGATATCTCCCAGAAGGCAAGCCTAACTGGTGTCTTAAAGGCCACAACGTGAAGCTGTCTATGTCTACAATTTTTTTGGGTTTAATGGTAGATTGCTACCTAAACTGGGAAACTCATATAACAGTGTAAAAAGCTAAACATAGGTGCTTTCGTCATAAATAGTGAACAAAATTACGTAAGGCTGGAAACCTTAATTAGTGTCTGCTATTGGTTTATATGCTCGGCCTTATTATATAATATCATTGTTCGGGGACATACGTCAACTATCGACAGAGTCTTCATTAGGCAAAAAAAGAATCATTAGAAATACTCGTATGCTCAATTTATTATTAAGAACGTCCTGTAGGGACTAATGCAATAAATATCGACTCTTGAGCTTCCTCAATTTATTTGCTAAAACCAATAGCCTATGTGGATAAAACAAATGCACTTTTCAGAACAAAACCTTACACGTCCATGATTATAATACTAAGAACAAGAACCAATTTTACTTAGATAAGCATAACTACTCACGAAAGGTTGCCTAGATACGCTGATACACGAGTTTATAAAACTACTCATCAGAGTCAATTAAACAAATAGATAACGTTATTATATTCTTTAGAATGCACCTTTTTGTAGCTTAGATGAGTTCCTTATCTTTTTGAGGTGCTTGAAATAATATAATTGTCAGTAGGGCAATCAATATTATATCCACATGTGCGAATTTTTCTTTATTGTTTGTTCTTTTATTTCAGATGTACTATTTAGCAATATGGTATGTTATACATATACTAAGTGACATATAAATCCGAACACCCAGTTTAAATGGTTTTATTTTAATAAAATTTTGTATAAGTACTTAATGAAGCATAATAAGTAAATGATAAAAATTTCAAAATGATCGCACTACTTTAAAGCCCTTTGACCTTTAATAATGTGTGGATGCACCCTGATGTGCTACGCATTCTCCAATGCGCCTAGGCATGCTTCTGATCAGGTGGTCAATGTCCTCCTGTGGTATCTCATTCCAGGCAACCACCAACTCCTCTCGAAGTGCTTCTAGAGTCTGAGGAGGACGTTGCAAATTGAGCAATCTCCTACCCATCATATCCCACACGTGCTCAATTGGGGATAAGGCGGGAGATCTTGGTGGCCATGGTAACAATGTGACATCATTATGTTGAAAGAAGTCCATTGTGACTCTTGCAACATGTGGTCGGGCATTATCTTGTTGGAAAGTTGGATCTGTCAGTGTGTCAAGATAGGGTAAAAGATGGGGTTCTAAAACTTCGTGGATATAACGCTGCGCGTTCATGTTACCTCTGATGAAGATTAAAGGTGACCTGGAACCATAAGCTATAGCACCCCAAACCATAACTCCAACAGTGTGATGAACATGTCTTTCAACAAAAAACTGTGGATTCCTCCTTTCACCACGTCGCCTTCTAACCCTGGCACGATCATCGTGCATGCCTAAACAAAATCGAGACTCGTCACTAAAGACAATACTGTTCCATTCCTGATCCCAGAGTGACCGTTGTCTGCACCACTCAAGGCGATTACGTCGGTGTTCTCGAGTTAAAGGGAGGACCCAGTGTGGCCGGTATGAAAACAAGCCAAAACTTCTCATTCGTCGGTAAACACTTCGCATGCCAATAGGTCTTCCGTGTTCTGCAAACCATTCATTTGCAATGGACCTGGTAGTGGAGAAACGGTCCCTTAAGGCCAATAATCTTAGGCGGCGATCTTCACGGCCTGTTTTTCTACGGCGGCGTCCAGTGCCCCTTGCTCTTTGCGTACGGCCTTCTCGAAGCCATGCCTGACAACACCTAACCACAGTGTCTACACTTCTTTGCACTGTAACTGCAATTGCCCGAAAAGAAAGTCCAGCTTCCTGGAGTCCCACTATACGGCCCCTATCAAACTCACTAAGTTGACGAAATCGTACAGGTCTCCGTACTCTAGGCATCGTAACCGATCGTAAAAGATGTCAAGAACCAAAATCCGCCAACGTTGATTCTTTACTGCGGCTGAAATATACATTTTTAGAGCGTTAGTGAATTAAAAGAAAGCAGTATAAAAACCGGAATGTCCAACTGATAAGGCTGAACATTTTTTCACTTGTTTACAGTAAGATAAATACATTCACCAACTTTTATTAAAATAAAACCATTTAAACTGGGTGTTCGGATTTATATGTCACTTAGTATATAATGTGTTCGCGTCTATACTTATACAAATATATACAGGATGTTTCAAATTCGATCCTCAGCATTGGGATCTCGGAAACTGTAAGAGACACCAAGCCGCTTAAATGGGAGAAAAGTTGCGTATTCAGGTAATCAACAAAATGCCTCTAGAAAGTTTCGAAATACAAAAAGAGAGAGAGGGAAAGACCAGAACTTCCCCAAAATCGTTTTAATTTGTTCTTGAATTTATCAGTAGTGGGATTCCAAAATAAATTGCACGTTAACATTGACACTTTTTTCCTCTAAAAGATGGCATAATTAGAATTTCAATAGGACTTTCATCCGTTGTCCTCCAGCATCAACTTTCTTTTTTCTTATGGATTGGATTTAGATTTCTGCACAGGTAAATAGAGTTATGAATTCTGATTCCAAAAATGTATAATACGTCATACATTTATGTTAGTTATTCCAAAAAAGCAGAATTTTCTAGGAAGGCCTTGAAATTATCAGACAGTCATTTGTTTCGCCTACCAGATTCATACCAAAATCACTTCAATTTTCTCCCGACCTTGCTTGAAATGGGATTCCAAAAGTGCACGTTAACAATTAAAGAATTCCAATACAACGTTTCGTCTCGTAACTTAATTTTTTCTTAAGGACGCCATATTGTTTCTAATAGAGTTTTTAATTCTGATTTCAAAAATGCTTAATATGTTGTACATTGACATTGCCATACCTTAATTATTTCAGAAAACCTGAAGTTCCTAAGTTAGAGGCAGCAACAGAGCTTGAAAGTCTGAGAAGAGAAATAATATCGAGCAGTGAACAATGTTCAGAGAACAGTCAGGGTTTGCCTACAAAATAACGGACGCTTTGAACATCTGCTATGATTCACCTCTGCATATTAATGATTATTATGGTTATTACTATCAATAACATTTTAATTTTGTGTTCAGGCTTCGCGATACCTTTTTATGTCCTTATGATTTTCATCGAACAACAATCTCAGGGCTAACTAAGGAAATTAAGGATAATAAATTAAGGACTGAAAAGTCCACTTAAATCGTCGCCAATAACACAAAGTGGCGTATCTCAAAAAATACGAAAATTGAGTTAAGTCGATTTTATTACTTAAAGAAGGTTATTCTTCAATATGACGAAGTGGCATATGTCATTTTCTAATACTTTCAGAGTTATAGAAAAATAATATTAGACTTATCTCATTTTAATATACAAATACATCGTATGGCTTTGCCGAGTTACGCCAGTTCGTAAAATTGTAGTTTTTATTTTGTCACTATACGCACTGTATCGTATCTATCTTTTTAACTTCACCTTCAGCACGAATACAGCTTTTTCAGATTAAACAGATAAAAGCTTTAGTTAAAAGATATTCCCCTTAAAGTTCTGAGTGCAGAGCCAAGAAAAATTACTACGAAAAAATATATGGATTTGAAGTCGCTGTGTGAAGGAGATATACCGTTAGTTCGTTAAAAAGAATATCAAAGATTCTATTTAAATCTTTCTCATGACTAAATGACATACTGATTATTATTTTGTGCATCATTATTATTTGAGTGAGTCTTTTGCTTGTGCTGTCATATTTAACTTAGGGCGTTACATAGTTTTAGATACTGCGGATACTTATTTGCCGGTTCCCCATTTTATCTTGTGATAAAACATTTTTTTTTTAAATTTCATGCGTTTTTATTATACCTCACTTAAATATAACACGGACGTAACTAAGTCTTTATTTATTCTATGAATTATGACCCTTCAATTTCACAAAATGACGTATCTACTTTTTGGAAGTTTTGGACACATAAAATGAAAAAATAGCTTAATCCTGGCTCGTTTTTGAAAAGCTTGTAAACATGAGCAGATATACCCACAAATTCAATCATGTAGAAATAATACCTTTTTGTCAGCAACAACTCGAATCTCGTGAAAATATTTAAAAAGCTCTCCTGTAAAATTGGAAAAAATGAGATACGCCACTTCGTGTTATGGACGACGAAATGTACAAAATTCCAATAAAGCGTCCATACGAATAAACAAAGTTGGTGCTGGAATTCGAAAGAAGAAATATCGAATTTTAAATTTTACTACGCCATCATGTAGAAGAGTGTAAGTAACAGTGACACCCTGCAATTTATTTTGAATTCCCGTCTCAAATAAAGTCAGGAAAACATAAAAGTGATTTTGAAATAAGTCTGGTATGCTAAACAAATGACTGATAATTTCTAGGCCTACCTAGGAAATTCTGCTTTTTTTGAAATAACTAAGGTTTGGTGATTTCAATATATGATTTATTATATATATTTGGAATCGGACAAACTGTATTCATATGTGGTAAAATCCAATATGGCGTCCATAAGAAAAAATGAAGTTGATGATGGAGGACAAGAAACGAAACGTATATTAAAAGTCTAATAACGTGTTCTTGTAGAGGAAAAAAAAAGTGGCAATGTTAATGTGCAATTTATTTTTTAATCCCACTATAAATGAAGTCAGTAAAATGGTTTTGGGAAAATTCGGTTTGTTCCGTCTCTCTTCGAAAGTACCTTGAATTTTGAAACTTTCTAAGCGGCATTTTGTTGATTACCCAAATACACAACTTTTCCCCAATTAAGCGACTTCGTATCTCTTGCAGTTTTGAAGATTCCAATGGTGAGGGTCGAATTTGAAAGACGCGTATAGTGTTCGAACCTAATGACGGACTTCGAATTTAAATTTTATTGAATTCGATAGGATTTGCTGAGCACGGCCTAGTTTGAAAAAAATATACGGGTTGGTTGTAAGGTTGAGAGCCCATAAAGAAATAACCAAAATCTGTGTATTTTATTCGGCTTGGAATTCTTGCGCATTTCCAGCCTATCATATCGAATCGATTGTGATGCTGACAGGAAAAAATTCTGTTGACTATTTCCTGCTTCATCAAATTACGCACCATTTGTACGGGTACCATCAAGCCGATGTTGTCACTTACACTGCCTGTGTAATAACCGTAAATTTGAGAAACTTGTTCAATGAAAATTTCCTCAATATGTGACTACGCAACCGCCAACCTTTAGTTCTTAATTCAGCAGGTAGCTATACCGCTTTGTACTCCAAAACGAACACAATCGGTATCTCCAGCTTTTACAAAATCCTCCTCCTCCTTCAAATAACAAAAGTTTATTATTAGACCGAAGTGTATGTGCTCTTTTTAATTATGTGAACGAAATTCCTATGTACAGGGTGTTGTTTTTGGGTAAAACGATCTTAGTCCGAACCTGTATCTTTCCGTGTTCGTGCTACAGTAGATTCGATAGTATAAGCTGGGTAGGCGAACCCAGCTTTAGTAAAATATAACGGGTGGTTAAAATGTTGTGAGGCCATAAAAAGGCCAAGATCGATTAAACCCCCTGTATGAAGGCTATAATAGGATCAAGACTCATTAACTATAGGTTTCTTATGATCTCCTTAGTGGCCCCTATCCATAATTGAACTTCAGAAGTTCGGTACGCTTACAAGAATTTTATATGTCACAGTATGTTTCGCGTAAAATATGTGCAGAAAAATGATTATATCAACAAATTATAAATTTTGAATAAATTCCTTTTTGAAGCTCAATGTACTACGTACATCATGTATGGGGTACTTTTACATTCTGCATATATGCCCAACGTTATATATTGTTAAAATTGTGTATCCGTCTTGCATATGAAATATTTAAAAGAAGACATGAATAGAAATGCCTCTACTTCTCGACTTGTGTTTCGTTTTGTATTTCTGCCTATGATGCCGCCTTTGCATGCGGTACGGGATGCGTTCGAAATATTAAACCGAGTGAACGACTCCGGAGATGGAAAGAAAGCAATAAGGATACGATCTTTCCAAGTTCTGTTTTGCTTTTTTTACCACAAGTTGCCGCTCCGTGCCGTGACAGGCACAGGAGACAGCAACATGAGATGGCGACGCGCGACGAAGTAAAAAGTGTCCGTCTCTAGTGTTTCCTATCAACTGATTACTCTTAAGGAAGATCTGTTGACAGTGCCGTTGAACATAAAATATGTATAGGAATAAGACAATGCAATTCCAGCATTACTTCAGGAGAAACACCTCCTTAAGTACATGATGCTCAGTTAATTGGGGCTTCCATCCTATGGCCTCCCAGAGAAGTTTTAGCAGATGAGTGGCTGACTTGGTTTCTTACACATCAAAGACTTCCTTTCCTGCGTGATCAATCCGATACAAGGCTTTGCTAATGACAGCACTCTGCATGCAGTAACGTAGGGTGACAAGGCGATCTCTGCCGATGAGCCGGAGAATAGAAGACTAGCAGTGACTTCCTCTCGTATGAGGGACCTGGAGGTTATCACTGCTTGGGGATGCAACAATCTGGTACAATATAATGCTCCCAAAACACAGTACTGTACCTTGACTACCAAGTGCTGAGAAAGCCTCGAATACTGCTCACATGTTTGTGGTGCGGCCGCCCTGACTACATTTTCTATGTTCGATGCTATTTTCGAGTTACAAATGATTCATAATCTCAAAAAGTCGGAAAATGGGCATTCTCAATATCTGATAATCCGGTTAAGAGTCAAGATCTATATACCACTAGAATCGTCAGCATCTAGCGGTCACAGTGGTGATTGAGCTATCAGACTCGAACTGAAATCTGTACAGTTCCAACCGATAGCTACTATTCAGTGACGCAGTGGATGATTCTGGTAGTAGATGGCGCTTTGAGCTGTCTTATTTCTAATCAAAATTACTTCCTCTTTAATTCTAATTGGTCATCGTTCCTTTTTTTAAAAACTCGTCTGAAACCTTAAAAACGACTAAAAACGAGAATATGAGCTTTTCTGTATTTTTTGAAAGACATTGGACCATTATTCAATGTTTCTCAATAACATCTATCCTAACAATGGTGGTTATCTAGCGTCGACGTAATTAGATGTCGTCTATTCGCGCATTAGTAATTATCACTAATTTTTTTCTATAAATTTTTCAAAATGACCATTTAGCTTGATTTATAAGAATCTTGAAAATAATTGAATTATTGACCCCATATGTATCTGAAAGAAATATTTTCTGCGAGAGTCTGTGTATACCAAGGAAGCTTAAAAATGGTAAACTCTAGAGCTAAAACATCTAATATTATGAACAAAGTCAGAATAAAACTCACTGGAATCAAATCTGGCGGGTATATTTATGTAATAGAAGATGATGTCAGTTTCCTACACAACTGGCGGATGCAGATCCATAAAAATATTTCAGCTTACCTATAATATTATAAACAAAGTCAAAGCATAATTCACTAGAATTAAATACCACGATAATGTCGATGTAGTCTTTTTTGTTTCGAGGTCCGTTTTCAGCACAACTAGCAGTTGCAGAGAAATGAAGGTATTTTAGTTTGAAAAACAGCTCTAAACCAGTTCCATTCGTTTCCCTTATTCTTATTAATGGAAAACTCAAACATGGCAAACTTAGATAGAGATAGAACCTATAATATGGAAATAGTGAAAGTAAAATCCTATAGAATCAAATATCGTGTGATTTAGATAAACATAAGAATACTTTAAATTCTTATGTCTATGTTTCTTGACTATTTTTGATAGCAGCCAACTCATTAGCCGGTCTATGCCTTAATTGAAAGCAGACTAAGGTATGGAATTTGTCTTTGGGTAATATCGACCCATGTAGATTCAGTTTTTAACGCACAAAAAGATTATTAGGGTTTTTACTAGTATCTCTAACACAACATAGTGTAGAATGATGTTTAAGATCCCCAACATTCGTACTCTTGTCTGTCTGTATATTTATGACATCAGTATTTACATCTATAAAAACAAAACTCAAAAATAACTATATTCATCTTAGGAATACACGATATAAAAATAAACTGCATATCCATATAGCAAGGCTAAATGTCAGTTACAATGATCCAAATTGCATGGAAATAAAGATTCATAATCACCTACCAACTTCAGTTAGAACATGGCATGCAACTTTTCGGGAGACGCTTGAGGATTTTTTGGTTTCTTCTTCTTTTTCAGGAAAAATTACAAACTTTCGTATCTATCTTTTCACTGTGCTTGTTTCTTTCTGCATCTTGATTTATATCATTTGTTTGTACTCGTAGATCTGTGCTGGTACTGTTTTATCGTCTCGTATTTTTTTTGTGACAGTTTCCTACAATGTTGCACAGTTAAATGGAAAATAAGTTGAATCTGAATCCTCGATTTGAAGACCGTTTTCAATGTAACTGGCGGTTGCAGAGAAACGAAAGTATTCCATCTTGTAAGACAGCTCTGAATACATTTTTAGAAAACTAGTGCCATTTGTTTTTTATATATTCATGTCGATTCAGCTCTTGAAGTACCATGTGCCTGTCGGGAAATACATACTAGAAAGGGGATAAAGGTATTTACTGGTAGCACTTTACGACCACACACTTATACGGCATTATTTGAGTGCTACAAAGTCGAGTTTGTATGCTGAATAATTTTGAACGTTTTTCCGAACTTGTTTTACATACATATATGAATAATGGAAGTGAAGCATTTTATAAAAGCTTTTGCATTTTCTGAGACCATATCCAAGTCTATACTAGTTTCATCAGTTCGACGTGCATTTCAGAGAGTTCCGACAATGATTATACTTTTATTTTTACCTTGACTAATAACACTGACGATGAATTACAAAATACGGAATGTTTGTAGTTCGTAACTTATTCTGATATATGGTAACATACTTTTCGCTCATGCATATGCGATATATATGAAGGTCAAAAATTAACATACAGAAAACAACGCTCATAGGAAATACGTGTATTCTTTTCCTTAATACCCTGCAAAAATATAGCATATAGGCTTTATGGCGCAAATACTGATTAACTATACCGTTGGATCTCATAAATCAGAGTACCAGTGTATTATGAGTATGTCTCGTTACAACGATACGATGGCCTGTCATCTATACTAGATACCGTAGATATCTATAGTATCAAAATGGAATGCTGGAATTGCGTGTTCGATTCCTATACCTGTACACCTTGTTTCACGATCAATAACTCAAAATTTTCTTAGCGATTGATCAGGTATAGTCAACATTTGGCGTTTCTTGAATACGGCGAGATACGTGCGCTCTGACGTCGCCAATTCAAAGGCACGCCTTACTTGCTTCCGTTTTGGTATCCGACTATAGTGCCAGTAAATACAAAATGGCAACACGGGCGTACCTAATAAAGATATTTGACCTATAACTTGACTACATCACCAATCACGCAAATTAGGCAGCATTCAGATAATTAACACCATTATATCCTCACCCGTACGGGTATTATGTAAAAAACCTATAAAACGTCAAAAAAAAATTATCTTACAGACTTGTTAGTTTTTAGGGTGCAAACAGTCCACGTTTGCTCACTAGGATCGTTGTGAACGTCCATTTTTGTAGGAAAGACTCAACTACACGCATTGTTGGTTGCATATGTTTTGTGAAGCCGAGTAGTCTGAAGTTTTCATCTCTAAGAAGAAATTTGATTGAATAGCAAGATCGCATCGGGATGATTATGTGTATTGGTCTGCATGTGTATAAAATCAGTTATATAATAATAATAGTAATAATAATAATAATAATAGTAACAGTAATAATAATAATAGTAATAATATCTTTATTTCCATGAGACTCTACAATAGAGTGTTGGAATTGTCAAAGATCACAAGCTAGTAAAAATAGTAGTAGTTAAGAATACTGCACTAGAGGATAAATCTAAGAAGTATCAAATACTTAAGTAATCATTTAATGAATATATAGGATTCTATACATGAAATTCCCTGGCCCTTCTTTTAAAATTCTGGTAATTTGTTATACACCCTGGGTAACATAATCGTGAGACTTTTTGAAGTCAACGACAACCTGTGAACTACAGTGGTTAGTTGGAATAAAGGCCTTACATGCTGGGTAGCAACAGTTTCTCTTTGGAGGCTATAGTTCTTAAAATCTTCTTTCACATAGATGGCACAGTTATAGACATACAATGAATCTATCATCATCAGTCATTGTTCTTAATTTTTTGAAATAGCTCAACACAGGATGCACGTCTATTTTCAAATAAAATGGTTCTAATAATTTTCTTTTGAAGAAAAAATACCTCCTCCTTCACTCTACAACTGTTGCTCCAACATATGATTCCATAGTTAAGAGCAGAGTGCACATCCTCAAAATAATAAGTTCTTAACAATGTCACATCAGCGTAATTGTGAAGCTGCCATAATACATAACAGTGCTTAGACAGTTTGCCTAATATTACATCTAAATAAATACCAAGAAACTTGACAGAAGTTTTCTGTTTTATGCTTTGACCATCACATCATACCAAAATACTCTGATCGTGTTTATGCGTATTAAATAGGACCAGATTCGTTTTGCTGCTATGAAACGCAAGACCGTTAGCAGAACAGTAATATAGCATTTTGTTACAAACTTCGGTAGCTGTGTGGATTAAATTTTAGATATTATTGGACTTTAGTGTTAATGTCGTATCATCTGCAAATAATGTTGCTTTCGTGTAACAAAGATTTAAAAATATATTTCATTGATATATAAAATAAACAAGGCAGGGCCTAAGGTGCTGTCCTGGGTTACGCCTGAAGGTATTTCAATTGGAGATGAAACTAGAGAGCTAGACTCGTTGTTAATCCTAATGGTTTGCATCCTTTGATTTAAGATTGACTCAAGAAAATGAACAGCAGAGCCGCAAATTCCGTAACTGAATAGCTTGTCTAACAAAATACCGTGATTTACTGTGTCAAAGGCACGGCTAAAATCGATAAATATCGAGAGAGTATTTTGTTTACTATCAATGTTTTGTATAATCTCATTATAGACTAAAATTAACGCATGTTGTGTATGTATAGTAAGCCCTCCACGAAATCGAAATTGATTGGTATTGATGATACTTAACTGGTTAATAAATTCAGTGAGGTGGGAACAGTATGCATTTCCATATAATTTTGAAAAAGCTGAAAGTAACGATATACCTCGGTAATTAGAAATTAAATGCCTGTCACCCTTTTTGTGGATGGGGATAACCGTAGCACTCTCTAAGACGGATGAGAATAAACCTTCCACGAATGACGCATTGTCTAAATGCGTTAAAGGTGAGACGATTAAGTCACCGACTCTGTGAGAAGATCATTACTGAATATGCTGGCAATGAAGTATATCTTAAGCTGTGCCCGCGGGTTATTTATATTATTATTATCTGAAGATAGGTTATATTCAAAGTTATAAATTACTATTTTTTACGTGTTTTGTGTTTTCAAAAACTTTTACTCTAATTTTTGAAATTCAGCAAATTTGCATATGTAATTTCCAGAATGGATAAAGAAAAGCGGATGCGCTACTAATTTCCAGCTTTGAATCTCAAGTAAGTGTATTTGAGACAAGAATCCAATGGAATCATCATCAAAACATATTACTAGCACACAAATCATCACTATGCACCTATGCGTTGCGGTTTCCTTCTAGCTATAGTATACAACTTACAGCTTAGACCTCCAGTAATGCCATGTCTCCAGCAGATTTTACATCACATCAGAGCCAAACATTGATAGCTGAAGCCACATGACATTTAGGCAACACGTACAACTACAAAACGATTTCACAACGTGTCCATCAGCTAGTGCTAAGTTAACAACTTGTAGAAAAACCCAGATAATGTCACAAAAAACCAATACAATGTATAAAAAAATCGATAGTGTCACTTTTCAAGATACGTAATACCTGTGCCGTGCCAGTAACACTAAACTAGTTCTGACATTATGCACTGCCTATGATGCCCCAACTGTATAATAATCGTTGTAACATTCTGTATATGCATTGGAGATGTCCCAGAGGAAGAGCTGTGTCCAGTGAACTAGCGAGCACTTATGATATACCAATATATGGCAAAAATAAAAGCTCTTACTGTTTTTGAACTATACTTATCAATATAACCGGCATGACAATGAATTAAGAAAGCACTGTTAGCTTTGAATGCATAATCAGCTAAAATAAAACCATAATTTGATATGATTTGGCAAAACAACCTTTGTTGTGCTTGACACAAGGTCCCACATTACAAGTAGGACGTTAGCATAAGGTACATGTGACTATACCTGCTGTACTCTCCAGCTGAGCTATTTTGTTGCATTTCATCTCGTTGCTTACAAAAAGCTAAGGGCTCGCGCAGACAGACAAGCGTTCAGCGTTCAAGTCGCGTTCGTCTGGTCAATTCTTCTTACGAGTTCTAACACAGACGGGAGGTAGTCACGAACACTGCGTTCCGTTTTACGAAGATCACTTGTAGGTGAAACATGCACTTATAGTTCTTCTTCGGAAGACGAAACATTGCCTTTGTAAAGTTTCGAAAAGTCTAATAAGAAAAAAGATACTGGGTGCATCTGATTAATTGCGAGAGATAAAAAAGGAGAGTTAGTGTTCTTTATCCTGCATTGTTTAAAGATGAAGAACGATTTTTTATTTACTTCCAAATGTCATTAAATAATTTTAATGAATTACATTATTATATAAAAAAAGAAATAGAGAAACAACTGGTGAGAGGCTATGTCTACGTTACTAAGATCATAAAAAACGCCTTTCCCTTACAAAATCAATTAATTTTTCAATGAAAGTCATCTTGCGAACGAGACGTTCTGACAGTAGAACGCAAGATCGCTAGCGATCACACTGACCGGCGCGGTCTGACTGCCGCTGTGTCTGCGCGACTCTATAGAGATCTATTAGTTACAAAGATCGTGAAACGCAGAACGCGGAAGTCGGAACGCTTGAACGCTTTTTGTCTGCACGAGCTCTAAATGATATTGAATTCACATGGACTGCAAATGGTTAAACTAATCAGCGTGATCATCAAAACAGTATGTTGAGATAAAAATTGATTATAAACCTTTGTGATAGCTTTCCGATATATCCTGTGAACGTGATATGTTGCGTGTCCAAATCTATTTTACTGTAATCGTATTAACTGTAATCACATGCTATTGTTATAATAAAATTGGTATGAGTTGGGGCAGCATATGGATTTACGAATAACCATTGTCGATGTCGTTTTAATAATTTTGCAATAGTCATAATCCAGCCAACGTAGCAATCATCTGCACATTGTTCATGTCAGCCTCACAACTGTTACATTAGGGAAAAATCTATGAACCAGTATATACGCATTAACGTATCTTCAAAATCAACTGTGGCCATGTTTTTACTCCGCATGTAAATAGGCAGGGAAGAATAGGTTAATCGACACTCTTTTTAAGTAGCTCTTGAATAGTTAATATTTGTGCTATTAAAGCAAAAAAAATATTTTTAGACGGGAGAACACGCTGTTCGCCATGTTTGCCCATATATCAAGGTACTCTGACGTCATGCCACTTGTAAACAGACAGCAGCATAGCCTCTCAAGCGCTTAAACATATAAACATGACATGAAAAATATGGTAATTTCCGTTATTGTCCGGAAATGCAAAAACCGTCGATATAGACCCCAGGAAATATGTGGATTAGAGTGCCCAGCTAAATAAATATACGCAGCAATGTATATTGGAGCAAATATGCAAATAACATAATACCTTATGTTCGGGACATATTTCACATTTTACTGTGCCGATGTTATCGTCTTGTTTAAGTTTAACGTAACATACAGCATCATCACCCTTGCAGATGTGTAAGAAGATTTACGTGTATTACTCATGTTTTCTTTTTATGTCTATCAATACATCAGATCCATTGTACTGTACTTCATAAAAGTCTTGATGTTCCTCAGCTCAGTAGAGCAGAAGTCTGAGTTGAAAGCAGAAGGATTACCAACCATCACTTTGTCAATTTTAATGATTGATTTGTGCTTTCTGCTTTTACGACCCCAACGTCCGTGACGTTTTTTTTTCAATAAAACGAGAAAACGGTAACTTTTTACGTATTAGGATTTTTTTTTAAATATTAAAAGAAGACAACCTTAATCCACGAGTGACGGATCACGTTTCTTTGTTTTCAATTTGTACGACGTCACATCGTGGCCGATACTGTTTTCACCGTTTCGTATTAAAAATGAAAAAAATATCCTTTTTTAAATTGGACCTATATATCCATCTTACGGTTTTAAAAATTGAAAATAATATGCATTTAGTATACCGTTTTCCTAAGTCAAATACTATAAGAAATACTCATTTATTTTATAAAATTACATGACATGAGTCAAGTAGCCTATTGTAACCATACTTTTCAAATCATTTCAAACACACAAACAAAAACTCCAACGGATACCTGTAAAATATTGACGAAATTTGAATCCTTGTCTTCTGTTACGGAAGTATCAAGAAAAATCCATTGTCTTTTTTTTAACGAATGGTTAATGAAACCATATTTTATCAATAAGTCACTATATTATTCGGTAAGCTTTTACTCACATCAACTTCCCCATTTTTGAAAGATCAGCTGAAATTTCGTTGTTCTATGCACTCAAAAGGTAATTGCTTCATTGATTTATTGATACAGTAACAATGCCTACTCACAGAACTTCATTTTTTACTAAACGTTTTACTTATAATGCTACTATCATGTACTATACTATGCTTTACCTGATACTAAAGCTTTAAATTTTGAGAGTTTCAAAAAGTATTAACAAAAAATCATTTTCGAGCAATCATTGACATACCTGTAATGTATCGCTCACATCTGCTTATACACATTAGTATCATTCTATAACTCTGTATAATGTTATAATTTTCCCTTTTATCCAGTTTTGATTTATATTAATTCGTTTTTATGTTGAAACTTCTGCATTTTTTGTGGTATACATTGTTTTTATTGTTTATTTTGTGGATAGACATTTTACGGGTTGAGTGGTAGAATAGCTTATGCTTTAATTATTATTGACTAAAAGTAAATCAAGTAAGCGGAGCATTTCAATTCTCTACTACGCTGTTACCAGCGAAGTAGTTTCAATCAGATTCTGTTTGTTATCCAAATATTTCATTTCCGTTAAAATGGGTATGCCCTGAATTGAATATGTAAACTCTGAAAAACTTTATTAAATTTTGATGACTATTCATGAGTTAATCCTTGTTGTATTTTCAATTATGTAAAAGATGATTACTTAGCAATTTGACCCTATTTAAAATCGAATCATCGATCCGTAGCTTCGAAGTTATCAAATTGGGGCTATTAGCATTTTGCGTCATTATTTGCATTTAAAATTAGTTAGGACTATTATTTACGATTTTAAAGATCTTAGTAAAAATCATAGTGATAAAATTGAACAGTGAGCGACGCCTAAACAATTGAAGGGATACTATCCTGTTTTGAGGCATTGGGATCACTACGATAAATCAAATATTGATTTAGCCCAATTTTCTCGCAATTTTTAACTATTTCTTGTGGGGCAAATAAGTTACGTGACATATGTCGAGACTCCCCTCCCTTCTCCCTTCCTCACATGCGTTTGTTTGAAATTAGACTTGACCCCTCAAACACCTCACGTAACTAATGGACACCCCCTAACCCCAAATATTATATTATGTTCTTCATACTTTCCTGAAGACTTAGCATGAACCTTCTGCTAAGACCAGGAGCTCCATATGTGGGAGTATGGGACTAAACTGGCGTGTTATGGGAAGGGCTCTTATAACCTTCCTGTTCAATCTAGGTAAGTCTTATGGTAATGCGGGCTTCCGACCTTTTCTGGGTTCAGCTTGACACAGCTCTGATTACACCATACTAGGGACTTTTTACTTTACCATCCGTTGACACACTGCTGAATATGTATTCTATAGCCAGGGAGGGTCTCTGGATGTTTGAAGCGATTAGCAACACTTTTTGTTAACCTTTTAATTTCTTTTATGGCTTTCATATCATAATATCCACAGCAAAATAACCTTCTTTTAGTTTTAAAACTCAACCAGCTTAGTTGAAACGCTGTACCTGATACCCTAGTAATTGTCGATCTGAACAGCAGGCTATTCACTATAAAACTCTACCAATATGAGTCAAACATAAGATGCCAAGTTTAAATATGAATCCCTGAACTAAATGCTGGTTTGAGTGCATCAGTTTCCATTTGCATCGTAGTTAGTCGTCACTGCTAGAACTAAATGACAGTTGATTGCAACAATACATTGTGGCGATCGATGCAACTGGCACATACTTAGATCATCATGCTTCTAGTCTACTGAATGCGAAACGTCTACATGTAATTACCTGATACCACGTTGTACATCTTGTAGCTTACAATGCCAACGACAGCTGGTTGAAGGGGACCAAATACCCAAATAAAAATTTGACCCGTTATCAACCAGCTAAAGCTGCGCATCGATCAATATATTTCCTATCAATTAAAGTACTAATTATCTAAATACATACAATACATACTACTAACACAAAAATTCTCATCACTTAAAAGCATCTCAAGTTCGCTTCAATTAATTTTTATCTCTTTCCTGTTGAACTGTTAACCTAAACATATGTAGCTATAAACTGCTGTGTTCTTGAGGTAATTATCTAATCAAAAGCTATTAAACTTGATCAGAACTTTCTGAAACATTTTCTTCGTTTCAAATCAGAATAATGCTTTAAGTATGATTTCTTTATCTCTTTTAGCATCTTTTGCAAAAATTTGTCCAGTCCAGTTTAAAATGTTATCATTTTATGAACATCCAAGCAAAAATACTTGAATACTGGTTTATCAAAGAATTTGTTGTAGCTTGACAGTTGCTTGTCTTGTTATCGTGATTGTTAGACTAGTTCGTGGTGATGATGATGACGTTGATGATGGTGAAGTTTTGCAACGTGTCAGCTTTGAAATGATATTGAAGCATTCGTAATACGATAATGATATTGCAATAATTTCAAACGTCTGTCCCACATTTCTGTTCTTAATCACAACTAAATTGCAACTGGCTATGGAATGAGAGTAAATCAAGTTCAAAAGCAACTGACTCATATTTCAGAGTGAATCGCATAAATCATCGCTGAATCACCCCAGCTGATTTTTTATACGCATCTAAATATGTCCAGCGCTAAATGAAAATTTTGTTTATCGGTACCAATAATGAAAAAACGAGACGAGGTTTTTAATAGCATCCGTAACGGATTTCGCATAGCAGCGGGAACGTGCAGATATAAATAGAACCGAAAAAACAAGTGCGCATCGTGACAGCTTGCGGCTTTCCTATTGGCGAAAAAATTAACCAAACAACCTAATCTGTGTACCTTTTCGGGGGATATAAAACATCAGCCCAAGCCCAGAGTTTCGGAACAGGTGGTGGTCCTAAGATGGCAACTGAAACCGCAGCCGGAGGAGCTATTTGTGTTCCATGCTCGCGACGTCACAGTGTGGCCGTGCTATCTCTCGTGCCTCTCTCTGTACATCACACGATCAGCCGATCCATCAGGGCCAAATCCGGTCGATCGGATGGCACGGGACACGCGGTGGCTCGTATCCTTTGACAGGATAATGTCACAGTTGCTGTTTGTCAAGGTGTTGTGTGGTATTTGTGAAGAGGTTCCAAATGTGCGTTGGGATTATATTTGGTCTTCATGTGGTTCTTATATGTCGTGGAAGATGTTTTCATGTGATGGTTTCAGTTATTGGCTCCTAGTATCTTTCAAGCTCCGAAGTGGCGATTTGAAATTAACCCGAGTACTTTCTAGTTATGTTTTTATGGAAGATATATCATTCTTGGGTGTTTGGCCGAAAACTGTTCTAATATGTCAGGAGGTCAGGTGTAACATGATGATTTCAAACTGTTCTCCCATTTGAAGGATTTTTTTTGAATTCATTATTGTATGTTACAATATTGCCTGAAAAGTAATACGTATGAATCATGGTTATTTTTGCAGTAGCGACCCATAGGTGCTCAAAATAACGTGGAACGAGCTCCTAGACAGCTTGATTTTCTAGTTCAAGGGCAATCGAAAACAATGTCTTCAGTTGTCTCTAATCAATCGTGTAAAATCGCTTATTTATTTCATAAAGTGTAGTTAAATCAGGCAAATATCAGACTTCATGAAAAAAACTTCATCTAATGCCAAGGTTAACCATGAGTTTCCAAACCCTTGAATTTAAGAAAGTCAAAACTGCAGACAGTTCCAGTTAAAAATTTTATTTGAATGCATTATGCATTTTATTTTTTGCTTTCAGAGCTAGTTACCGAATATATCAAGTCAAATTGACCAAATTTCGTTTACAAGAATAAGAGTAATCATGCTTAGCCTTAGATGCTGAAATAAACAAACCTAGGACATTTAACTGAAGTATTTTGTTTAAAAGAAATAAATGAATTAATTTCTATTTTGTATAGAGGTGCTTGGAGAAACTGTGTGAATATATTGAGTTAGTTCGAAAAATTGGAAAATTGTTGATGACGTTTTGGTTTGAATGTTGAGGTTACAATACTTTGGATATTTATCTGAAGGGATTAAGTTTGCTTACATAATTAATTTTTTTTCTTTTTTTAGTGGAGGGGTTGACAGTGTTTACTTAGAAGTTTAGACGTTGTGTGAATGTTGGGATTACATTGGTTCGGATGCTAAATTCTTGTACAGGATATTTTTATTTTGTGCTTCTATGGATTTTTAGTGATTTTTTAGGTCGCGGAAATACCTAGCACCAGAATTGGAGAGGGGTGTCGGTAGTGAAAGTATTCAAACCGTTAATGGATCCGTAAAGAAAATTCGACATATACGAAACTTTTCGCGAGCTTTGGAATCTCTAAAACATCAGCACTATTGGAATAAGCACTTTAACTAAAAAAAAGAGTCTGAGATGTTGAGGGGTTGAAAGTGTGAACGTCGTGGATAAGGGGATGGTTTTGCGAAAAGCAGGATGCCGGTATACAACACACGCACTGTGATGCTATGACAACCGTCGGAGGAGTTGCGTCGTGTGCGGCGTTGCCGGATGTGCGTTGAGTTACCGGGAGGTAGACTGGAGTGCCGAAACGGAGATCGCGATGCAGACTGAGCGTCCCGCGGAGGTGAACTGAGCGAGCGTCTGGATGCGGCCAGCGTCGGCTTGCTGTGGCGTCGCGGCGCCGCGCGCCGGGTTCCGACGTCGGCGGCGTTCGGCACACCCACCGCACCGACGCCAAAGGGGCTCTCTGCTCCCCAGCTCTGCTCTTGCACACTCACACACACATACAACCCCCGAAAACGGCGACGGCAGCACCAGCAGCCGCCAGCTGAATCTGCCAGCTACTACAAGCAGCCTGGTTACCTACACAGCTTCTAACTGGGTCTCCGGAGAGGCCGTCGTCGTTTTAATGGTAGTCCGGGATCTGGGGAGGATGTCAGCTGCTTTCTGGTCAAACATTTGCTTTGTTTCTATTTATGGGCCGAATACGAGCGATCACCAACGTAGGGAGGGCGTAATGGTATTATATCCATGGTCCGCACGGTTATTATGTAAAAAAACGTCAAAAAATATCATTTTGCAGGCTAGGTAGTTTTTAGTGTGCAAATAGTTCATTCCACGTTTGTTTCCTTTGACCGCTGTTCGCTGACGTTTAAGCAAAACGTACAGCTACAAAACGAGTTCTCAACAAGTGTACATTAGCTTGTGCTAGACTAACATCTTGCAGAAAAACCTACGAAATGTCAAAAAAAAACCTGCGAAATACCAAAAAAAGCCAACGACATGTCACTTTTTTGAATACGTAACACCCGTACCGGGCTGCATCCATTTACCATATCTTGGTGTATTTTTGAAGGATGTTTTGGTGGGCTTATACAGGGTTATCCAAATTAAGTGTCCACCATTAGTAACTTTGCATTTAGTGAAAATACAAAGTTGTTTGAATTAGCAAACTAGTAGCATTTTTAACGCTGGTAAAAATGAGAAATAAAAAAAAACAATTGAGAGTCGTTATTTTGATTTTTTTCAGTAAAATAACATTTTTTTAAATGGAAACCCCTGTATATTATATTTTTTTCTGTTAAAGCATCAAATTTTAAACAAAAAAGCTTACAATAACTTTTCTCCTAGGTTACAAATTGTTGAAGTTATGGCCTCCAATCTGAAACAATTAAATTGTATCGACAAACTTTATTTTCAACATCAACTTATAATCTTACAAAATACAATAACAATTCTTTTTTTAAAGAAGATGCTCGAAAACACCACCTTGTTCTTCAATACATTTTTGGGCACGTTTTTCAACTGCTCGAACTGTCTTAAGTATGGTCCTACCATCTATCTGGGTTATCGTTTCCCTAACTGCAGTCTTTAACGCGTCAAGGTTATCGTACCTTCGCTTGTAAATTTGGTTCTTTAAGTAACCCCACAAGAAGTAATCAAGTGGGTTTAGATCTGGTGATCTGGGAGGCCACTGTATTGGGCCATTTGTTCCTGTCCACTGATCACTAAAAGTAGTACTTAGAAAATGATAAGTACCTCTGGAGTTGTGGGCAGGTGCGCCATCTTGCTGAAAATGCAGATGATGTCTACTTATAAGATCCAATTCGTCTAAGAAATTAGTCAGAATTTCTGACATAAATTCCACATATCTTTCACCAGTTAGGGTTCCCTCATAAAAGAACGGGCCAACAATTTTTGAACCAATTATACCGCACCAAACGTTGAAACTGAAACGGACTTGTGGGCCTCTTGGATGTACTAACAAAAGATTTTCTCTTGACCAATAATGGTGGTTTTTTCTATTAAACATTCCAGAATTTGAAAAATTTTATTCATCTGTCCATAAAAGGTAACGAAAGTTATTTACATTTTGGCGACAGAAGCTAAGATACCAATGGCAAAAAACAAGTCTTCTCTCTGGATCCCCTGCCAAAAGCGTTTGAACTGGTCGGTACTTATACGGAATAAATTTGTATTTTTTTAAAATCCTTTGAACAGTACCATAACTGAAATTAGAGTCCTTGAGAATATCTGCTATTGAATTCTCACGATAAGCTTCAAAATATCCAATAACTGCAATTTCCGTGGCCTCGCCTATTATGAATTCTTTTTTTGCCCTTGTTTTAGCAAAAACATTTTCGTTGCCCCTAAATTTTCGATAAAGTCTCAGAAAATATCGTTCATACGGTTGAATGCGAGCGGGATATAATTCACTGTAGTATTCTCTTGCTCTCAAGGAGGATTTTCTGCACACTAAATAGCATTCTAACATATCACACTTTTCTTCATGGGAGAACATTTTTCTTTAAATTAATGACACAATAAAGCTTATAAACAAGTATTTACACTAATGTTTGACATTATTTGATTTTATCATTGTTTTCCAAAGCCTTCTAGTTGCGAGTATGTCCAGTTTAACAATTTGTCGCTTATCTTAATGCTGTCAAATCGCGAACGCCATGTTGTTTTCATAGCCGTCTTAATATTATAATACTGCAAATAATTAAAAATATTTATCGTTATTTTGACTTTATTTTTGACTTTAGCGGAAAAGTCATTATGAACTTTTTTGTTTAAAATTTGATGCTTTAACAGAAAAAATTATAATATACAGGGGTTTCCATTTAAAAAAATGTTATTTTACTGAAAAAAATCAAAATAACGACTCTCAATTGTTTTTTTTTATTTCTCATTTTTACCAGCGTTAAAAATGCTACTAGTTTGCTAACTCAAACAACTTTGTATTTTCACTAATAACAAAGTTACTAATGGTGGACACTTAATTTGGATAACCCTGTATAGGCGAAATCATATGTAGTCGTAGTCCTAGGTCCAGACACAAATCCCCATCGTATTAGCAAATTTCCCCGAAATAATTGTAAATTTGGGTTTTATTGAGGCAAGTTGTTCAAAAGGGTATATAAAACATGAACGCATAAAATGGGTACACCAATTTTTATGGGAAAACTTTTTATTCGACAACAAAGAATGAGAAAACGTGTTTTTGGGATTCAATTGAAAGTGTTGGCAGGAACGAAAAAAATCTTCAAATAATATTTTTAGGTATTTATGAGCCCTAGAAAACTAACCACAACAAAGTTGGAGTCGATTGGTCAAATAGTTTTTGATAATTTCTAATTGTTTGTCCCAAAACACCTGTCTTCCGGCCATCACTACTAGTTTACTGAGCAATATACAAATTACACGAATTTACCTTGCCGACGTGAATCACAAACCATTCCGAAGTATAAGAGATGCACACATTGACGGGAATTATTCGGTGCGATGGCGGAATTTTCGCTTCGCGAAATATTCGTTGTCCTAAGGTCTTCGGCGTATAAAGGATCCCCCAAACCAACGCGATTAATCCGCTGCGATATTCGTGGCGATATAATTCTAGCGAAATTCGCTGCGAACATCTGAGGGACTTTCATATCGAAGCGAAAAGATCGCAGTGGATTCAAAGATGGAGAATTTTTTATAGGTCCATGGAAACGAAAACAGATACTACAATTTTAAAAGTAAGAACTGCATGCGTTCTGCATAGTTTTTTACGCAGTAAGCAATGTGACGAACAGTATATACACCTTCTAGACGAAGATCCAGATCCATCACAAGCCTTTACCAACATCGAAAATGATCCAAGACGTGCAACGAATCTGTCATTTTCTACACGACTACTTCAGCTCCTAATATTGTTGCTCAAGATCAGCTTAGCTAAGCCATTCATAAATAATAAACGTATTATAATTTCTCAGTAAAGAGTAACTTACCGTTGTCATTCAATTCCACTCCTATCTCATCCCAGATTTTGTCTTTTTGTTGAACATTTTTGTAGTCCACGTTGTTCAAGTCATAGAAAATTGGAAAATGTTTAATTATTTCCAGAAGTTTTTCAGTGTTTGCCATTGCGACAGCAATAAAAATCGTGCAAGCAGCGAATTAAAATTTAGACGCTGCACTGTCGCACCGCTGGCTGTGAGCGAAATTGACGCACAGGTCTGTTCTTGTTCATTTGTCCCTGGGCGACAATGTCGTCGCGAATTAACCGCAGTCGCTGCGAAATATTCGCGTCGGTTTGGGGGATCCTTAATGAGGAGTAACATACTGGCGCGGAAATTTTGCTTAGCGACAACGAAACTCCAGCGATTTTATTGCTTTCGTGACCAACCGCGTTTTCTGTCACTTTCGTTGCGAATCAAAGATGACTTTAACTGAAAGGTTCATAGAGTTTGTGGAAAAATATCTGATTTTACACGATTTGAGCCATGAAGGTTACAAAAACATAAGAAAGAAAGATAAGTTATGGGATCAAATTGGACATATTACAGGTAGGTTTTCAGTTTTACCTTACCTTTCAACTTCCTCATCTTCTAAGGCAACCAATAATATTGCTTCTTCTTCAGAGCTTGAAGAGTCTATCTTTTCATATATCAAAAGAAAAAATAGCTTGTCAAATTTTCGCGCGCAAATCTTAAAAGGAGACACAAATTTTGACTGCATATGTTGCGAAATATTCGTGCAAATGTGATAGGAGCGACGATTTTTGTTATCGCCGATGTCGCGAAATATTCGCTTCGTTATCGCGCCGAATTAATTCGCGTCAGTGTGTGCATTCCTTAAATTGTTATTTTCTTGCGAGAAACGAAGGATTACGTTTTTTCTTCTAAACAAATTAAAATATTTCATATATGTGACTGAACCGATTCGCTACGATATTCAAAAAATATACGTTATTATAAACATTTTGAATTGAAGCGGACGTGTCTATCACCTTGTGTTATGAAGAAAACAATTTTTTTCAAGATAAGCCTTAAAGTATATACAAAAAATATTCCGTACTGAAATGCGCTAACTGTTCATAAAGTTGGCACAATTATGTTTCAAACTATCTTGAACTAGTTAGTATATAGCATGTGCATTATTGATAACTGCATGACTTTGTCACATAAGTAGGTCACGTAATCCAATTTCTTTACGAAGAAGAAGCCATTAATATAGTAGACATCTGTTTTCGAAATCTCGTTCGATTAAAACGACTGCGAGTTCAAAATGCTCGGTATTAGTGTCTAATACATTATTTAAAGTGTCAGCATTGTATCTGGTATAGTTGACAAGTAGTATTCTGATTATTTATATCGTAATGGGAAGGATTGACGATTGCAGAACCGCAGGACGGAGGTTCGAATCCACGAAGCTCCTTTTTCTCTACTATTTTTTCTTTAATTTGGGGAAATCTTGAAAAAAATTGTTTTCTTCGTAACAAAAGGTGATAGATACATCCGCTATATTTTAAAATGTGTATAATAACGTATGTTTTTCGAATATCGTTCAGTTACTCACATATACGAACTGTTTGAATTTGTTTAGAAGAAAAAAACGCAACCCTTCGTTTTTCGCATAAAAATAACAATTACCGTTCGGAATGGTTTGTGATTCACGTCGGCAAGGTAAATTAGTGTATTTTGCTATAAAATACACTTTGAACGAAACCTGCATTTTGTCTCGGTTTTCGGCCATAACTGTTTTACTATTAGTGATCTATTTTTTCGTGTGGTCTCATTCTGTTGGTCTGACAAATACCTAAAAATCTTATTTGAAGAGTTTTTTCGTTGCTGCCAACAGTTTCGATTGAATCCCAAAAAACGGGTTTTCTCATTCTTTGTTGTCGAATAAAAAGTTTTCCCACAAACATGTCATTTTATGCGTCCATGTTCCCCTTGAACAACTTGTATCAATAAAACCAGACTTCACAATTTTCGTCTAATATGATTATTAGACTATCATGCTAAGATCTAAGAAATGCTCCCTTGTTCTATTAGAGTAGTAGAAAGTAGATTTTCTCTAAATACTCACATACATGCTGTGTATATAACCCCCGAAAACAGCGACGGCAGCCACAGCAATCGCCAACTGAAACTCTTACCTGCTACAAGCTGCGTGGTTACGTGCACAGCTTCTAATTTGGCCTCGGGAGAAGCCGACGTCATTGGAATAGTAGTCTGGAGTCCGAGACACATATCAGCTGCATTTATTTGTTACACGTTGTCCTGTTTTGTCCACTCTTTCTATATAGACACAGATTGAAGTACGGGCAACCACCTGTATACGAAGAGCATAGGATTATTCTAATAATAGTCCGTTGATCGAGAAGTGTGTTATTTGCATTCCAATCATTAATTAGACACAGCTTGACGTCTTTCTAAACACGATGGGTTATGATGGACAAAATACGGGTACAAATAATTAAAATTTACTACCGAAAGTCCGAGTCGGTAACTGCAACTTTAAGAGCGTTAACCCCAATTTTTGGTCGTAATTCTAGTCCCAGTAGACAAGCAATTCATCATAGTCTAGTAAAAAAATTTGAGTCCACATATTCGCTGCTGGATGTTCCCGTGCCAGTGAGACAACGGGTTGGTCGAAATGCCGAGAATATTGCTGCCGTTCAAGCTTCCGTAGCAAATGAACAGAACGATTCCTCGACGTTCTCAAGAATTGTGCATCGCTCGGACCACACAATGGCGAATTTTGCAAAGATATTTTGGCCTGCACCCTTAGAAGATCAAGTTAATTGAAGAACTAAAGCCGTTCGATCATATGAAATTGGGCTCTAGAAATGTTGCAAGAAATGACCAATTTCATCGCAAAATCATCGTCAGTGATTTGGCGCATTTTTGGCTAAATGGCTTCTTCAACAAGCAGGGTACGCGTTATTGGTCAGGCGAAAACCCTCATGTGCTTCAAGAAACACCACTTCATCCACAAAAAATAACTGCATGATGTGGTTTTCATGCCGGTGGTATCATTGGACTGTTTTTTTTTTTCGTTGATGTCACGTTACGGTCAACGGAGATTGCAACAGAGACATGTTGCAACGTTATTTTTTGGTCAATTGGATGGGCTGGACAGTAATGATGTGTGGTTTATGATGTCGAATGCCATACATAAATGATTTGAGTACACTTCAGTCTAATAATAAAATTTTCGAGATATCCCAAATGGTTTGCGTTTTATTTCAAATGAAAGTTGTCAAGTTCCTAATGGAAAACCTATTATATGATGAGCAAATTTTGGTGATCCTGGATTCACACACATTCAAGAATAGAACTCCAGGATCCGGATGGTATGTTAGCTGCATCCTGCCTGTTTATTTGACACAGTCTGCTTTCTTTCTGGACTTTTTTCTAGTTTTCTACATGTTGGACTCAAACGGGCGAAATATGGGCGACCACCTACATAGGGAGAGCGTACCGTCATTATATACTGAGTGACAAAAAAAAGGTGAATACCTACATATGTTTATTAGAATTCAAGAGTTTTTTACATATTGATTTATCTTGCCATGAAGAACAAGCGATGGTGATAGAGAAGCATTCAGTTTTCGTACATTTACGGTGTCAGTTAAGTGTTAAATTTCGTGTAGCTTATTGAGAAGCCTTTTTGTGATTGTTCAAAATGCCTAGAGCATAGAATTCGCCAGGTGTCCTAGCTAAGTGACTTTGAGAGGAGTCGAATTATCGGGTTGCGTGAAGACAGTGAGCGAGGGGTTCTGGACGTTCCAGAGGAACCACAGAGCGACATGACCGCCGGTTAAGACTTCTGGCTCTGAGAGACAGATTCAGTAGTATTCGAACCATCGCAAATCAGTGGTTTGAAGAGCATGGAAGGATGGTTGGTACGCGTACAGTATATCGCCGAATACGACAGCTTGGCCTTTCTTCTAATCGCCCACATTGGGTGCTACCTCTCACAGCTGAACATCGGCGTAACCGTTTGCTCTGGTATAGATAAATAATTATATGGGACCGGGAATGGAATCAGGTGGTCTTTAGTGACCAATCTCGCTTCTGCCTGGTGATGCACGATGATCCGGCAAGAGTTAGAAGGCGACTTGGTGAAAGACGTGACCCACAATTTCACAGAGAGCAGCACGTTCACCACACCGTGGGTGTTATGGTATGGGGTGCTATTGCTTATGGTAACAGGTCACCACTAATTTTCATCAGAGACAATATGACAGCCCGACGCTATATCAGGAAGTAGTGGAGCCTCATCTTATTCCATACCTAAACACCATCCAAAACCCGATTTTTCAGCAAGACAATACCAGACCGCATGCTTCCAGAGCATCGTTAGCCTTCTTGGATCAACATCGCAACAACCGTTTACCTTGGCCACCACGGTCGCCTGACCTATCTCCAATTGAACATATCTGGGACGTGATAGGGCGCAGGCTCTTGAATTTGCAACCCCCTTCATAGACTGTAGGAGCTATTACTCACGAAGTTGCAGTAGCCTGGAATGATATCGACCACCCTATCAGCACGATGCCCAGGCGTGTCAATGAGTGTATAAAAAATCGTGGATCCTAAACACATTATTGAACCAGCTTCTGCAGCCAGTGGACGAATCAAGCTAAAAATTTAATAATTTTACTAGTAAGGAACACAAATTGTTAAAATTGGATAAACATACGTAGGTGTTTACCTTTTTTGTCACTCAGTATAATAGTATTCTTGGATCCATAGAAGCTGCATCTTGGAAACTCACTTGACGCAGTTTGATATCATTTTAAAACCTCTTTTAAATATTGGGCAGTAGCGAGAGAAATTTGGGCGGCCACGTTCATAGACACTATAGCCACAAACTGATGCGATTTTATTGTAATCTAGGGTCAAAAGAGCATTCGTTTACTTAATTTTGGTGTATTTTGAAGAATTTTGGACACTGTGGGCTAATATGGGCGAAACATAGCCCTATAATTACTTGAAAACGGACATCGTAGTCCCAGGTCCGGTCTGCTGCATTCTAGGAATTCCGACGACTTGTCGTCTTACTAAAAGCTCTTACAGGGCCAATTTCACCAACAATAATATTTAACGGTCCCTCGGGGCCAATAGGGAAAGACCTTATCGAAATGCAATTTGGCGGAAGCTGTCAAAGCTCTCTGAATATCAGTGATTTCTATTGAAGTGTTGAATAAAGTGGTGAAAAAACGGTTGCCTTATAAATAAGGGTACATTATAGATGTAATATTATGTCTTTGTGCTTTAGAATTAGGATAACTTTCATAGAATTTCAAGATTTTTTTTTTTTATATCGAAACAGTTGCGCAGGCAGAAGCCTAAATGCCGGAACACCGCGGCTGCTATGATGATCCCAAAGAAATTTTGTTAATACGATTTTTAAACTGCCTAAGGTTAGTAGAACTGGGAAAAGCTTCCTCCCGTAGATTGTTCCACAATCTAGATACCCTCGGGACAAAGGAGCGGTCGTATCGGCCAGTTCTGGATGTACGAAGTTTGACACGGTTAGGATGGGACGAAGTCAGGCGGGTCTGTCTGGCAGACACATCGCGCGGCCGCATCATGGAAGAGAGCTCTGAGGAGCAAAGCCCGCTGGTGTAGCGATAGAAAAGAGCTAGATCGCCGACGGCCCGCCGTTGCGAAAGAGTCCCGAGACTATCTGTTAGAGAAGATTTCATCACTTCACAAAAGACGGTCAGTTATTGAAATGGACCAATGAAAATGAGAGAAATAATAGGTTGATTTTCTAGCTATTATGTTTAGTAGGATGTTTTCACTGTTTTTGACGACTGTTCGTGCATGGCAATCTAGTTTTGTCGTATCACGTACAGGGTCTTGTACATAATACGTACCTGTAGAAATTACAAATTTTTGTTATTTTGCTAAAAAAAGGTTATAGAACGTATTCCAACTGGTTCATCATCTTATGTTACATCGAAAACAATTTTTCCCAATTTATGATCTAGAAATCCACACCAAATGTAAACAAACAGCACATTCTGCATTTCTGGGTCCTAAAATATCGATATTTGTAAAAGTATCCACCTATTATTAGTCGTCTAGGTATTATATAAGTCAGAATCAAAAATACCTATTTATGAAAATGTTTCTCTAAACATTGTTATATTTTCTTCTTATCTCTATTATTATATATATATATAGAATATGATCATGCGGAGAAAGGTATATAACAACAAGTAGGTAAAAATGGGCAAAATCCGCAAAAAGGAGGAAAGTGGATTTGCGGATTTTGCCCATTATTTACCGACTTGTTGTTATATACCTTTCTCCGCATGATCATATTCTCTTTGTAGATCCTTTGGGCTTGAAGTACCACAGCAAGTGGCTATAACCAGCCGCGTGGTGGTAGTTAGACGTCTTCTTGAAAATTCGAGGTCGTATAGCCATTTTATACTACAATGTGTAGGTTGGCTCTTGTTGTGGACTTCGTGTGTCGTCTTTTTCTCCTCCAACTTCATTTCCTCAGGTTACACCCGTATCCGGATGTGTGGGCATCTACTTTTGTAGTTTCATATGTGCATTCATTTCGGGCCTGATGAAGCCAACCAGCAGAAATACGTATCGCTCGGGTTACCTATTCTATTTTCTGCTCGAATCCACTTTCCTCCTTTTTGCGGATTTTGCCCATTATTTACCTACTTATATATATACAGGGTTATCCAAATTAAATGTCCACCATTAGTAACTTTGTTATTAGTGAAAATACAAAGTTGTTTGAATTAGCAAACTAGTAGCATTTTTAACGCTGGTAAAAATGAGAAATAAAAAAAACAATTGAGAGTCGTTATTTTGATTTTTTTCAGTAAAATAACATTTTTTTAAATGGAAACCCCTGTATATTATATTTTTTCTGTTAAAGCATCAAATTTTAAACAAAAAAGCTTACAATAACTTTTCTCCTAGGTTACAAATTGTTGAAGTTATGGCCTCCAATCTGAAACAATTAAATTGTATCGACAAACTTTATTTTCAACATCAACTTATAATCTTACAAAATACAATAACAATTTTTTTTAAAGAAGATGCTCGAAAACACCACCTTGTTCTTCAATACATTTTTGGGCACGTTTTTCAACTGCTCGAACTGTCTTAAGTATGGTCCTACCATCTATCTGGGTTATCTTTTCCCTAACTGCAGTCTTTAACGCGTCAAGGTTATCGTACCTTCGCTTGTAAATTTGGTTCTTTAAGTAACCCCACAAGAAGTAATCAAGTGGGTTTAGATCTGGTGATCTGGGAGGCCACTGTATTGGGCCATTTGTTCCTATCCACTGATCATTAAAAGTAGTACTTAGAAAATGATAAGTACCTCTGGAGTTGTGGGCAGGTGCGCCATCTTGCTGAAAATGCAGATGATGTCTACTTATAAGATCCAATTAGTCAGAATTTCTGACATAAATTCCACATATCTTTCACCAGTTAGGGTTCCCTCATAAAAGAACGGGCCAACAATTTTTGAACCAATTATACCGCACCAAACGTTGAAACTGAAACGGACTTGTGGGCCTCTTGGATGTACTAACAAAAGATTTTCTCTTGAGCAATAATGGTGGTTTTTTCTATTAAACATTCCAGAATTTGAAAAATTTGATTCATCTGTCCATAAAAGATAACGACAGTTATTTACATTTTGGCGACAGAAGCTAAGATACCAATGGCAAAAAACAAGTCTTCTCTCTGGATCCCCTGCCAAAAGCGTTTGAACTGGTCGGTACTTATACGGAATAAATTTGTATTTTTTTAAAATCCTTTGAACAGTACCATAACTGAAATTAGAGTCCTTGAGAATATCTGCTATTGAATTCTCACGATAAGCTTCAAAATATCCAATAACTGCAATTTCCGTGGCCTCGCTTATTATGAATTCTTTTTTTGCCCTTGTTTTAGCAAAAACATTTTCGTTGCCCCTAAATTTTCGATAAAGTCTCAGAAAATATCGTTCATACGGTTGAATGCGAGCGGGATATAATTCACTGTAGTATTTATTCTCTTGCTCTCAAGGAGGATTTTCTGCACACTAAATAGCATTCTAACATATCACACTTTTCTTCATGGGAGAACATTTTTCTTTAAATTAATGACACAATAAAGCTTATAAACAAGTATTTACACTAATGTTTGACATTATTTGATTTTATCATTGTTTTCCAAAGCCTTCTAGTTGCGAGTATGTCCAGTTTAACAATTTGTCGCTTATCTTAATGCTGTCAAATCGCGAACGCCATGTTGTTTTCATAGCCGTCTTAATATTATAATACTGCAAATAATTAAAAATATTTATCGTTATTTTGACTTTATTTTTGACTTTAGCGGAAAAGTCATTATGAACTTTTTTGTTTAAAATTTGATGCTTTAACAGAAAAAAAGATAATATACAGGGGTTTCCATTTAAAAAAATGTTATTTTACTGAAAAAAATCAAAATAACAACTCTCAATTGTTTTTTTTTATTTCTCATTTTTACCAGCGTTAAAAATGCTACCAGTTTGCTAATTTAAACAACTTTGTATTTTTACTAATAACAAAGTTACCAATGGTGGACACTTAATTTGGATAACCCTGTATATATATATATATATATATACGTCTGGGATGCTTTTAAAGTGATCTGCACATCTGCAGTGTTGCCGAACTGGTAAATAGTGTCGTTGAATTCGGTATAAGGAAAAGGTAAATGCCGTGCCAAGATCAGTGGTAGATCAAGGACCTTTGAGTCATGAAAAATGTCTGTTATTGTATTGGGCGCGCACACAACATGTTTTTTGAGGCCATAGTTATATATTACAACTTCTACAATTTGCATACAAAGTACTTTGCAACCATTCTGGAAACTCCTTTTTCGATTCTTGCTTATAGGATTGTGAATATTTTTCTGTTGTACCCCTGAACTCATGAACTCACCACCCATTTTAATTAGATATTTATTTTGAAAACAGACAGGTTTCGGTTTCTTTATTGCTTGTCCGGTGATGAGGTAATAACGGTAATCTACCAGTCTGTACCTTTTGTATGCACAGAAATCAATTCAGGGCAAGCGGAGTAAGGGATGATGTGCGTTCGTAATCATAGGCAACCCAAATCTACGCCTCTCATGTGCCCGGCTGCCTGAGTGTGTATGCATATCTATGATTGATATGGGGCATAGAACTATAAAGACTACATAAAATTAACTTCTGGCTTTATTTTTGGTTTCAGTTCTTTTTCGGCAAGTATAGAAATATTTAAATTATTTTGAGAAATCGTGGAGAATGATGTTATCGGTAAATATTCTCTTTTCGGTGAAAATACCGAAAAATCTGGTTCAAGTCATAGACAATCTGAAATTTGCAGTATGAATTTATATTCTAAATTCTATGCATATCCGTTCATATTCGTCAATATTTCATTTAGATTTTATTTGTCATAAGATTTCAACAAAATGTAGGATAGTGAAGGCAACACCGCACCCTGCAGCCCAGTTGACAAGAACGACAAGCTGTCAAGATTAGGGATGTTTAGATCCACGAAAAGTATCGATATGTATCGATTCTTTTCGTTTTAGGAAGTATCGATACTCTAAAATATTGTAATAAAATTATCGATATCCAGCGGAAGGAAATAAAGAACAAAAGTAATCTGAAGTTAGTCACCCTTTCTGACACAGTCCAGATCGAAAGATGACGATACTTGTGAAATGTATCGATACACCCAAGTGTCGTATATAAAAATATCGATCCAAAATATCGGGTATGGGAAGCAAACGTATCGATACTTCTAAATATAGGATCGTATCGAACATCTCTACTATCAAGATGTGTAACCCTACTTACCGACGGAGCTACTTTGTGGCATCATGGACTGGGACCAAGGGTTGACGGATCCCACACATCCCACTCGTTGGGGAGTTTTGAGATGTAATAATCAGCTGTTATTCAAATAATGTCTAATATAAATATAACCTAGAATGTGTACTCAGTGAAACAAGAAAGATACTGCAAACCCTATTTTTTGCAGCTTTTAAGTTTGCCGGTAGCTTTACGACATATATTTGAGTATTTCTTAATCGCTGTAAATATCGTGTGGATGTATGTTCAGTTCCTGAACAACCCAAAAATATTTGACTTTATGGATTTATGGATATCAGAAATCCTGAATGGTTTTGTGGGAATATCAATCGACGGTGCTATAATGGTACTGCTGACCGACAAGTAAATGAATGAATGTTTGGAAACGAGGAATATCTATGAAATTTTTGGTAGAGCCTGTCATCAAGTAGGTGCTTAATGGCTATCTGCAAGAGGTTTATAAGAAAAAACACACGGTAGGTGATGTTGAATCAGTAAAATCGCATATCAATTGAAGAAAATAATATAAACATGAATAAACAATCGACAATATTAAATAAAAACATGGATTTTATACAAGAATCGAACACTTTTTTAAATGTTGACTAAATTATATGTGATTTCTTAACATTCAATAAGCTGGTGATGTTTCAATGACAAGCTGTCATCTCATAGTTTGACAGTATTTTGTTTTCAACATTTCATAGCTATTGGTTGCTAAAATTTGTTGACTGGAACTTGAAGCCCGTTCGCTGTATTTGACGGACTGTTACCCTATAGGTGGAGAATAACGGACTGTTGATTTGACAATCCTGGTGAAATCCACCCTTAAACTCATATAATAGGCACGTATCGACGAATACTAAAACAGGAAAGACGTGCATGCTATCATTATGCTAGATCCAAACAGTGCTACACCGCATTCACACACATACGATCCCCGAAAACGGTGACGGCTGCAGTAGAAGATGCCATGTTCTTCAACAAGCTTGGTTACCTACACTACTGACCTTGGGCAGTTCGAAAGTCGGATTAATAAAGTTTCTTTAAGCTCCTCACAGCAGCGGCAGTGCTCTGGCATTTAGACATCTGCCTGCGCGGGTGCTTCGGTGTAAAAAAAAACCAAAAAGGGATCTAAAAGGTAGTAGCGACATCTATGGGAGCGTAGCAAAATACAGCAATGAGCTTTGAAAAGAGCTACAGTGCTTGATTAAGGTATTCCAAGTGCAGGCATTGAATAACGTATCCTACCGGAAGAAAAACAATTAATATAGTCATTAGGGAGGCCAGAAATGAAAGATCTTAGGATCATTTGAGAGAGAGCAGCAGAAACAAATACTTTTTCCAAAGTTGATTTATAAATTGTTTGTGGTCTACTACTACAGTTTCAAAGATGGTGCTTACGATCTTTGAGATTCCTTCTTGTGCGCTATCTTTAGGCACAACGCGCTAAAAAATGGGCTTACTAAGTTGAAGGTTAACCTTCGATTGGAAAACAGGGCCTAAGAAACTCCGGGGGTTCAGCTCTCTCGAGATATCACCTTTAATGTTAACAATCCATGTTCACTCCGATGATGGAAATAGAGTGCTTTGCTCCATCAAACAATGAATCGTAGGAAAAATAAATAGAGAAAAAACTCGCAATTATTCGAGTTCATCAGCTAACAATCAGAAGAAGAAAAAACGTTTTGGATAAGTAAAAACTTCCCGAGTTTACGTTAGGGAAAACGACAGAAATATAAATGTCCGCAATTAAAACGACTACATGGAGAAATACAGTCGCTTGTTCGGGATAAATCAAGTAGTGATGGGTTAAGAGAATCATCGAGGTATTTAAGAGATACGAGCTTTAAAAACTCTTAAGGGCAATCCACACACAACAATAACGTATTGGCCCAATGGTGTTGTAACGGTTTCACTGTCCGATTGTATTTATTAAATCACTTCTCGATTTTCATTTCAGAATCGCAACTCATTAATCCCATCTCTAGCTTATCCCATCTCTAGCTTTTTTACTTGGAAACATTTCCGCTTAGAGCGCGCTTGATGCGGAGTTCCTGATCTGTGATCTTCCTCGCGCTTCCTTTTCACTTGAGCCGCCGATCTAACAAGAGCTGAGAATTTTGTTCTCTATAGCATGAGGTCATATAGCACCATGTGCTAGCATTTTGTAAAATGTGTGTCCAAATAGGATAAAATGATTGGGGCCACCCCCTTTGCCTTTCCCTTTGCCTTTCCCTTTGCCTTTGTCTTCGACTTTTGCCTTTGTCTTTGACTTTGCCTTTGCCTTTGTCTTTGACTTTGCATTGCTTGGCCTATCACTTCACCTATGCATGTGCCTTCGCAGCGCCATCACCTTTAAGTTCAACTTCACTGCATCCTTCGCCTACAACTAGTTTTGGAGCCACTAAATATGAGGTCACCCCTCATAACTGGGACCTCCACTTGAAGCACTTGGCCATCCTCGCTTCAGTCCAGTCAAAATGGACCAGCTTAGCGAAAGATAAGTGGATAGTTTTGTAACAGTGCCAAAGATTTAAAACTTTTATTTTGTTCTTTAAAATTGTAATGTAATGAAAATGTTTTTCTAGTTAAGTAAAATCTGTTAAATTTTTGTGTTCTGTTTGTTCTTCTATCCTCTAGCCATGCCATGGTCGACACACAGCTACACGCCTGTAGATGTCTTCATGCCACCGACTGAGCTACCGGAAGCTAATGGTAACCCCCTTTCTGTGATTGTGCAGAAAAGTTGGAATCTTCATTGCATTCCATCTTTTCTGGACTTTTTGCGGAAAGGAAGGATAACAGTGTGTAATACTAAAAGATGTTTTCATCGTCATTTGTTAATGCATACCAGTAGTTTTCAGTAGTTTTCAATTTGTCGTAAAAAATTCTTCGGTAGTTACGGTCACCGCACAAGTAATTTCCAGATGTTGTGTTACGAAATAATTACCAGTGTATACTGAGTTTTTACAATTGTTCATCGTTTGTGTTACAGAGTCCAAATGTTCTGCCATTTAGGCCAAACCACCGTTTACAAAAAAATTCAAATTGGATACTGCATCTGGCATCCTATTCCCCAAATATTTCATGTTCTACACTTCACGCTGTGGGTTTATAAGACACGGCTATATAGAACATGAAAAATATCATGCTTCCACTACAAAACAGTAACAAAACATTTGATCACCTATATTTCCTCAACACAAATATTATCTTTAGGTATTTTCCATCACCACTCAAATTACACATCCCGCTAATGACGTATACATTCATGAAGTGTTTTTGTACTCACGCTGGCGATTCTAGCGATCTGGAATAATCGTGTATATAAACAAAGCCGAGCTGTAAAATTTAAATTAGAAAAGAAAAATTCTGGTGTTCGTTTTTGTTTTCAAAGGGTCGTAATCACATACAACGATTGGATGTACATTTTTATTTGCATAACCAGATTTTCAACGCCGGGAATGGGAATGAAGTTCGAGAATTGCTCTACCCTATACTTTATGTCTAACTTGATTGATTGCGTTTAGATTAACACGTAAATAATGTTGGCATTCGGATTGTACTTCTAACAAACTGTGTTATTTAGGATGAATACCAGATATATGAGTCCAAACAGTATAAGGAAAGACAAGTATTCCTATGAATACAATACTGGTGGCTCTTGGGAATGTAGTGCGCGTTAGAAAATAGTCGGCTTTCATTCTCGACGCTTGCCCCCCACATACGGGTATTTGAATTAAAAATCCGGATGAAACTTTTTTTCATTTTAAGTTACTTCAAAAACTGTAAATAGCTCTGTTATGGTTAATAATGCTGCTAAGAACAGCAGGTAAAGAAATGAAATGCTTATAGTTGAAAAACGTGAAAATGTTATTAAGAAGATGACAACCAAGAATCATCTAAATAGTCTCCTATCTCTGGTGCAGAGTCTTCATCATCATCATTATTACCAGACAAATTAGACTGGCCCATCGGTTCTTCAGGCAGGAGCATTTCAACAGTTTCTTTGAGAAATGGTTTTGTCATTTTTCTGGGAGCAGGTCTCATCCCAGTTATCAGGGAATCCGAGCTCAATAATAATCTATTTATGATATCAGGATTGCTAGACTGCTGAACTTCCGAGCATAATTTTGGCGGTATTACCAAAAAAACCAGCTTTTGGAACATCAACTATAAGACCCATTTGGGATCTAAATTCCTTTTGTATTTCCAATTTCGTTTGTTGAACTATTTGTTTATCTCTTTCACTTCTTAATTGCCGTATGAAATATGAAAGATAGACGAGTGCTGCATAGCGCATGCTTTTATCATAAGGTTGTAACTATGAAAACTTCTTCGAGTTTATATAATAAAATAACCCTTCGCCAAGATGCACACAATGTAAACATAAGGTCTAAAACCGCGATCACACCACCAGCTCATCATACTGCTCTATTTGAAAGATCTTTTTCTTATAACATTTCCAAAATATATAACGCTGTCCCTCAATACTTGAAATACAAATCGCTATATAATTTTTCAAAATGCTACTTCCATTTTCTGAGATCTCGCTACAATAATTAATAACATCGAATATCTAAATGTTTTTTTGTTTCTATACACATAGCTATATTACATATATATGATTATACCCTACCTTACATTGTACGCTTTTCCCTAATTTATTTATGTCTTTGTTTGTATTCCGTGATTTTTTTCATTTATTCTATATACTTTGAAGTTGAGTCATTAATTTTCAGATAATGATTGTAGAAGGAAGATAAACCAAAATATGCGTGTAAAAATAAAAAAAAAATAAAAAAAAATGTTACCTTGTTTTATAAAGTATCCTCCCGACAAGTATTTCAGTGCGGACCTGTATTTGATCGTGCGGTCTTGGAGCACCAGCATTCCCTCCCCTGTGAGGTCTTAAGTCACATGATTCACGAGCTCGTTGTACTACATTAACAAAGGCACGAGGGGTCGGTTGCACTCGATTGGGAAACCGATCCGCATAAATCCGTGATGCCGCGGCAGCATTTTGTAAAGACCCCCCCCCCCCGCAAATAAGAATCATGCCCACAAGTTCAGCATTTTCGTAAACATGTGCCATTTTTTATTTCGTTTGAGCCACGCAACAATCACCACTATTCACTCACAAGTTACCGACTGACACATTGACTGAATACAACTGAATAAAATTGTAGTAAAAACATCGTGATGAGCGTTTCAAATTCTTTCGCTTTTTTGTTTCCGATGCGATGAACCGATAAGGCGGATTATATCCGTTGTTGCCAAACACGAGCACATAATATTATTATTGAGACAGGGCGGTACTCAAACTTCTAAGGGGCTATAACTTTGTGACTCTAATTTTACCAGAAAAATGTTAAAGGAAAAAAAAACATTTCTTTTGATCAGATGTACTCACTGTTAAAATAAATGACTCAACTTCGAAGTCACCCTGTATATTAGTTATTCATGCTTTCAAAAAGACTATTGTTTGAATATTACTACGGTAACATATACTACTCGTATATCTTTACTTTTAACCTTTTAAGTTAGTTAAGTAGGTTTTGTTAGGTTAAGTGGAAGACCAGCCATTCCTCTATAGGAATGAAAGCTGAACTTTGCCTTTTCCAAGTATCAGTTCCATATCTCTGTACCTTGGTACCAACGAATAAAGATGATTATTATTATTATTATTATTATTTCTTCACTGGCAATTTGTACGCAATATGAAGCACTCCTTCAAACAATCTTATTCTGGCATGCAAAATTGATAAGCCAAATTTTAAGGAATCTTCATTACAAGTACGATTGTTTGATAAATCGTTGAAGTCTTTGGATGTAGCACCGCAAATATAGCATTTCATCGTGGATTTTGGGTTGATTGCGGCATTATACACTTCCGCATCAACCATTGTGAGCATCATTACATGTAAAAAGCTTTTGTTTAATTGCGCGACCTGTGGCGGTTCCAAAGACTCTATTTTGTTTTCTATATAATTTATTTCCTCGTTTGTGATATCTACTGTTTCCTTCACAAATCTTATGCGAATGGTTTGGCAAAATCGTGGCGAAGGAGGCAACGGGTTTCACCATATTAACTTACTGCCTTCGCTAGAACGGAACAAATGAACTTTGGAATATATTTGCTTCAGAATCGAAGTTATTTTAAAATTTTTTACTAAATGTTGTCTGCTGTGACCCATCACATCCCCATTTATATGTCAAAATAAGCGTGTTTCTTTCTTTACTATTTAAATTCTGGAGAACATCTGTCAAATGCAATAAAAGCCGCGAAGCAGTATGATTTAATAAATATTGAAGATTAAGTTTAGCGCAAGTAGCAGTGATTTTATAAGATTCTTGTACAGCATAACAGTCTTTTTTAGCCTTTTGTAAGATCGTATAGCCTGGGTAGAGTTTCTTGTTAAAACTTCTAATTGTATCATACTGTCTTCTTGTCAGGCCAGCTTCGACAAACATAGACAATGCTTTCATTGAGGTTAATGCGGTTGAAAGCTGCTTTCCGTCATTTTGAGATTGAATGAACGCTTGTCGATACAACAGTCTTGCCCTCAGAACGTAACTTCGTATGAGTGTCAAAAGCCAACTCTTCAGAGCTTATTTTACCACGGAATGCTTCTGTTTTTCTTTTTTTACTTCGCTTGCTAATATTACTAAAAGATTTATGTGGACGCCCTGGTCGTGATTTTGTTTGTGGTACATATTTCAAATGTCATTTGGAGCCAACGATTATTTCTTTTAAGGAAAAGATCTTCTATGTAGTGTGCGGCAATCCATCTACGTTTTATTTCTGATGTTAGATTTGACAATTTGTGTATAACTTCTTTTCGTCGTTCTTCTGAATAATTTTGAGAATTCGACAAAAAAGATTCAGCACAGCTCAATTTTTTGTTTATGTCGTTATTGAGATACCCTTGCATAATGTCGTAATTTTTTTTTGAGTAATGACCTTGACTGTCTTTTATTTGGCGATTACATTGAAATTTGGATGAAGTTGGAAACACTTTCTGTCGATTTGATTAGCCAAGATCTAATTATATAATATGAGACCAAAATCATAACCGGGATACATCCAGAAATTCATCAAAACCTTTTGAGTTTAATTAATATCAAAGGTAAAAATGATTGGAACATAGATTTCGCAAAAAAGTCATTTTTTCTAATAAATCAGCCAATATTACAATTAAAATTGACAAAATAGGTTGTCATACCTGCCTCAGAAACGTCCATGTTGAAAAACTGGTACACGATTCGTAATAACTTTCCCTCTCCATCTTCGTTTCCTCAGGTTACACCCGTATCCGGATGTGTGGGCATGTGTATCTACTTTTGTAGTTTCATATGCGCATTCATTTCGGGCCTGATAAAGCCAACCAGCAGAAATACGTATCGCTCGGATTACCTATCCTATTTCCTGCTCGAATCCACTTTTCTCTTTTTTGCGGATTTTGCCCATTATTTTTCTACTTTTTGTATATATATATATATACCAGCCCCTTCCCACATCAGTTGGCCCAACTATTGAAATCTTAGTTTTTTTCTTATCAAACACAAATAATAAAAATGTAGCAGGGTGTTATAGGTTTAAAATATTAACAATGCATATTTTGATAATATATAGTAGAAAACACCAACTTTATCACTCTCTAATCAAATTTGCAGCATAAAAATAACACATGTTGCAATTACAGCATATCAACCTATTTTCATTTCAATGCAAAATAAGTCTATAACGCATAGGTGGCTGTGAAAAATAAAAGCCATGACAATTGTTTTTATTAATCACAGCTGTCAGAATACGTTTAAAATAGTTTTGGGTATTTAAGGTTTTAAAAATGGGTAGGGGAAAGGTTATTAGTGAGAAAATTCGGTTACTGATAATTAAATTTTTTAATTCTTGGAAATAAAACTCAGAAATTGCAACTTTGTTAGACTTATCGCGGTACAGTGTGAGAAATATTGTTAGAAGATATAACGTAACTGGTTCAGTTAATATTAAGCCACGATATGTGAAAAAAAGTAATATCAAAAATGCGGACCGAAGATCATTGAGAAGAATAATCGTGAAAAACAGGCGTGCCAATTATTTACAATTAAGTGCTCTGTGGAGTGACGCTGTTGGAAGGAGAATTTAGAGGTCCACAACTCATAGAGAGGTCCACAAACTGGGATTTAGCACTTGCAAGATAAGTTTTCTTATAAAAAAAGTGAAATAAAAACCCTAAAGTTCCATGACTTGTTTATAGGCCAAAGAAAAGCCACTATTAACTCCACTGCAAAAGAAAAATCGGCTTAGATGGGCTAAAGAACATAGACAATGGACACCTCAACAATGGTGTGCAATACAATGGAGTGATGAGGCCCGATTCTAAGTTTGTGTTGGTGACAGTCGCAGTAGAGTTATTCGCAAAAAATGAAGCATTCCATGTTGTCTGTCTGAAGAGAAAAGTGAAATTACCAGCATCCATTATGGTCTGGGGCAGTATGTCATCAAAAGGAGTACGAAAACTTCATTTTATTGATGGAAATGTGGAAACAAACAAATATTTGGCAATTTTAGAAGAATCGCTTTTACCAGTGATGGAAGAATGTTTGACATCCGGCCAAGATTTTCTGTTTCAGCAAGATAGTGCAGCGTGCCATACCTCAAAAAAGGCTATAAAATGGATGGAAGAAAATAATGTACTACTTTTGAAATGGGTTTGTAGCAGTCCAGATCTGTCACCTATTGAAACTTTGTGGCACGAAATGAAAAAGGTTCTACGACAACATCCTGCTCGTACAATCACCGAACTGAGACAAAAGCTTCAAAAAATATGGGATTGTTTTACACCAAATTTTTGCCAAAACTTGGTTAACACTATGCCAGAAAGAATTTCAGCCGTAATAAAAAATAAAGGTGATGTTACCCAATGGTAACCTTTCAATTGTTGCTTTGTTCGCGCATTTATTCGCGCATTTATGCGCACATTGTTTATTTGTTCAGATGTTCTATTAGTTATAGGTCTAAGTGATTTCAAATATGTATTTTTTACGACTAGAGTGTATATAAAATGTTTTTGAGAAAATAAATTGTTTGAGAAGTAAATAGTTTCGTCATGTTTAGTTTATAAAGGCATATTTTGGTACAAATCTTGAAGTGGGCCAACTGACATGGGAAGGGGCTCGCATAATATATACATAAATATAAATATATATACTCGTATATATATACCTGTATATAAATATTTTTGTAGATTATGGTGTGTACTTGTGCAAATGTTTATTCTTGATGTTTTTTACCTGGATTAAGTTGAAAAAGAGGTGTGCTGACCCTTCGCCTTTTTACCTGTGCTACTCTGTACTGTGTGAATAAAGTCCTGTTATTATTATTATTATTATTATTATCCTTAAAACATCCAAATAAAATACTCAACAAGCTGCACCAGCATGTGCACTCAATAGTATCCATAAGTTCTTGTTATACGCGCAAAACGTGTTAATAGGCACATCGAATTTATAAAAAAAATCTACACACTGACACGATGTGTGGCACGTTATACGTGCCAGTTATAAATTCCGTGTGTGGAATTACCAGTAGCAATCGAGCTGGTGTCACATAAAATCGTGGAAAAAGTTCGGTGTGGCAACGGCGAGCGGCGGCATTAAGGCCACATGGCGCAAGATGGAGAGCGCTGTGCAAGCAATTCCGGAATCATTTTCACACCAGACCCTCTATAAATTTGATGTACCCATTGTATTTTATTAACAATTTCATCGAACGTTTTCGATATGGCGCGAGCGTTACATAGCTGGTTCGATTCGGGCTGAAAAATAAGAGAAACTAGAAAATATTGTATTGGAAAAAGCCCCCACAGCCAAACAAACATTCAGCATGTTAAGTCTGTAGTATCTGTAAATAAAATTGCTTGTCGTTGACGCAAAGGTAATGGATGACGAATGCAAAATTAGCCTTTCTTTTTTTGTTTTTTTGTTGTTGAAGGCACTTATATCCGAGTTCTTACAACGACTTTCTGGTGGTTGTAGAGGGTTGGGTACAGCTACCCAAATTATTTTGGCGCTTAGATACTGACATAATTAGTTTGAATTACTGCATTTGACGGTTGCAAACCACTTGAAAATCATTGCTAGAACATGGTAGCTATCTTTTGCGTCAATCAGCAGGAATAAACTCAAATCGCACGCCCATGACAAGCAGGTTGCCATACTGACAGTGACAAGCATAATGTGGAAAACTCATACGTTGACGAAAAAAAATTTTGAAGGCGAATATGTCAAGGGCAGACTAGCCGACATAAACAAGTGCCTAACATCATAAAAGAGCATCTATGTACATAAAAATATCTCTCCTCAACCAATGCGCATCCTTTTCTTAAACTTCTCATGTATTTCAAACAAATTTTAGATTATTTTGGAGAAGAAAAAGTTACGCAAATTTTGGTTTCAAATGCTCACTTCCGGTTTTGGATCCAATCGTGTAAAAAAACTAATTTTCTATCAAAATCTATTCAAAATGACTGTTAGAGCTTAAAAATACTCATATTGTATGTACCCTGTTAATGTCATATCTTGCAAAAATTATAATATATACGTAATAAGTAACACGACAAACTTAAGGAGAATGTAGGCTTTGGACTGACCACCCAAATAACAAAAACTTACCTATATAAAAGTGTCATCGTTTTTGAGATATTGAATTTTTTCTTAAATTTTAACAAACGAACCTTTTTATCTGCGGTATTTAGCTGCATGCATAAATAAAGTTATACTTTGTTCATTTTTTCTACAAAATACTTCTAGATAGTTGCTTTATCATATACAAATGCAATGTAGTTAAAAGATATTAAGGAACCATGATCAAATAAGGACAATTTTGGGATTTATAACCTGATATTTTTTCTATTCCAGTTAGTACGGTGGCGCTGATAAGCCCTAAAAGTTATGATTTTTGAAGCCGCCAAGTATCTAGATTAAAGTTTAAACAACAATACTCTGCGTATTTTGAGATTATTTCATTTCAAAGCATTTTTTAACTTCTTTAGGCCAAAATTGCCAACTTTTTTGGTTTTTGCAGACTGTACATAAAAATACATATCTCCTGAATTAATGCGCATGCCATTTTAAAACTTCTATTGTATTTTAAACACACTTTAGGCTATATTATGAGGTAAGGAAATCCAAGATAAAAATGGTCACAATTACAAAAATTTTGATTTGAAATATTTACTTCAAACTTAGCACCTTAGTTTTTTCAATTTCAAATTTGATCTTTTTATCAAAAAAATTTCCTATATAAAACGCTCTTTAATATTCCAATGTGATACTTTTTAATTCGAAAATTCCACTAACGGTTATTCTGTTCAAGCCCGTAACTTATCAAATAAAGGTGTGCCAGGGAAATAAAGAACGTGTTTTCTCTTTCATGCTAGATGTACAAGTAAGCCCAATATGAGCGAATCTTAAAACCTTACTCTTTTCCACTCCATTTCACGTGGAGTGCCCCGTAAGATAGATGTACGAAATAAATTCCTGTAGTTTTACTGTGGCCTGTCAAAAACCGTGAGAAAACCCATATATGAACTACTCTTCTGGAACAAGACATAATGGAGGAAATATGATTGATATCAAAGATCACATTTATCTGCCTGACTGTGCAACAACGGGCATGTGTAAAGGATGAGCGCAACCTGATCATTGATTCCGAGAGGTATTTGGCTGTGTATTAGCCGAAAAGAGCTGGATATGGTCAGCAAAGCTCGTGTGGAGAAGTGTTTCAACCTCACAGTGGGAAGCAAATACAGCTTAAGCAAGCCACTGATAATAATCAGTACGCTGAATGAATTCTGTAAAAATCTCAATCTGACATAACAGGTCGCAGTTTGACTTGAAGAACTGAAATCTGACAGTTGTCCTCGCGTTTCCGTAATAAGGATTCCGATTTAAATTGATAAAATATATCTGTAACTGAGAGGAAAACAGTCATATGTCCAAAAATCCAAAAGGTGATAGCCCATATTAAATAGGCATATAAAATTTTCAAAATTAAAAATATCGACAAACTGTCACTTATGATTGTTCAGTCAGTGTCTATTTTTCAATTCACTTCAATCAATGTTGAAGGAGCTACGTGCGTTTCAGTTATCATCAGTAATGATGTTTTATTTACATCTGTCCCGTTTTGCCTAGTAACCAATTTCGATATGTAAAATATGTAATTACATGGAATCAGATGTAGGATTTCGAGGAGCATTGCATGCAAAGTTCGTGTATTTTTAGGTGTATCGATTATGCAAAGCAGAACAGGTAATAGGGGGATTTGGTTTCTGAAACGAGTCATGAGAATACATTATTATTTATGGTCATGGGAAATATGTTTTGGTTTTGTAGTTTTTAAAACTGTAGCTACTTTAATGTCGTGTTGTTACACATTATGATACTCATAAATGGTGCCAAATATTATTAGTATCTACACAAACAAGCTTTTATTGAACTTGACCTGAAAGTGGGTACGTTAGTTATGCTGTTGGAGGACAAGTCTTAATTTCCTTAACCAGTTATGCTGAAATTTCAATTTCATACGCAATAAATCAAAAGCTGCCGTTTTGAGTCCAACATGGATGCTACAAAATTTAAAGAAGCCTCGAAATGAAGATTCGAACACCCCATTTTGTAGAGGAGGAAAAGTGTCAGTGACAACACGCACATTATTTCGAAATCGCATCTCAAAGTCAGGAAAATATGAAAATGATTCTGTGATAGATCCGATATACGAAACAAATGACTATGTGATAATTTCAAGATCTACCTAAGAAATTGTTATTTTTTTTGTTTTACTATGGTTTGGCAATATCAATTTATGTTGTATATTTTTAAAATCAGAATTATAAACTATTCGTCTGTGCTAAAATCCAGTATAGCGTCCACAAGAAAAAATAAAGTTGATGCTGGAGGGTTAGAGGCTAAGTGTCATATTGAAGTTCTGGTTAGGCCATCTCGTAGAGGAGAAAAGGTGGCAATGTTAATGTGCGATTCATTTCTTTCTTAAATCCCACTACAAATAAAGTCAGGAAAAAAATAAAAGGACCTTGGGCAAATTCGGATTTTTTCTCTCTACGGAAGTACACGAACGCCACTTTAGCAGTTGTGATTTAGGGCACCATGAGATATGGTGCTAAGTCACTTGTAGTTTCCATTACTGGAGGTATAACGATGCAACTATATTATGTTCAGGTAATACTGGAACCTCATTTTTAGCAATCCCTCCAAACACTTGAAAACCCTTTTTTACAACAGCTATCAATAACGTTGACGTCATCCCCGTTCCTTGGTCTCCTAGATAATAAGGCCCTCCATCAATGAACATATGTCGGATATGAGGAGAAGAAAAGTTCTCATCATATCCTCTATCAGCTTTTCTGAACTAAGTACAGCCAGCTTGGGGTGAGGTACCACTGGGATATAAAGATTACCTCATCAGAAGCATGTCTCGATGACTATACGAACGTATATGGTATTGAGTGCTACTTCCGCTTACTGATTTCTAACTGCATAAAAAATTTCATTCACATAAAATCATTTTACTGGGTGTTAAATTTTCTCTATGACTGAGTATGGTTGCAGACACGTTCAGGCTAAGAACAAAAGGTACCAAATTATTGACCAACGTTTAGTTAGACATGTCAAAGTGTAGGCTGGAAAATTTCCATTCGGTAACATAAGATTGATATTTCGTGGTACAGTTGTAGTCACCGTTCTTACTTGTGCGCGAATTTTTGGCCAAAAAACACTCCAATAATGCCTCACCCACCGTATTCCCCAGACCTGGCCCCCTGTGATTTTATCTTGTTCCCGAAACTGAAGAGGCCCATTAAAGGACGACGCTACGCCACGATTGAGGAGATAGAATAGAATAGAAATTTATTGGTTTGTCAGTTATAAACAAAAAACAAAAAAATTTATAACATAACTCATCATTGTGATACAGTGTAAATAACACACATTTTTTTTAAAGTACATGCAAAAACAAACATACATAGACAACATATAACAACAGCGATATTAATGCTTACGGTTTCACTAGAGCACAGAACTCTTCAATACTATATGGTTCCATCTCGCATATACGTATATATTTATGAATGCTTTTTTTGAATATAGTGAATGCTGAAATGGATTGAAGATGTTGAGGTAAAGCATTGTAACGTTTCAGTGTAGAGTAATGTGGACATTTTTCGGTAGAATTTAGCTTATGTAATGGGTAGAAGTATTTCTGACTTTTGCGAGTATTGTAACTGTGGTTGAAGACGTTTTTTCAAAACTTTTCTTTATGGTTAAAGATAAATAGTAGAGTGTTATAGATATAAATTCCCGGTAATGTTAATAAGCGGTTGACCTTAAATATACTTCTACATGACTCTCTAGGTTTCATTTTGAAGATTGTTCTTATTATCCTCTTTTGTATGATAAAAATTCTATTGGCTGCGGGGCTATTACCCCAAATTGTTATTTGATAAGACATAATAGAATACGCAAGCCCATAGTAGGCAGCCTGCACAGCTTGCAAGGGCAGGTCGCAAGTGAGTACTCGTAGTGCATAGCATGCTTGATTGAGTTTTGGAGCCATACTCTCAATGTGCTTATCAAACTTAAGACAGCTGTCGTATGTGACACCCTGGAGGGGTATCGCTTTTGATACATAGAGGTTCATTGATTAAGGGTAGTTCTTTGGTGGCACGGCTTGACTGAAATAGGACACAACACGTTTTTTGTATGTTGAATGCTAACTTATTCATCTGCAGCCAGTTTTGAATATGGTTTATTTGTGTCTCTATCAAGATTCGGATATCAGACGTTCCTTTATGTGGTATCAGAATAGTTATATCATCTGCATAGATGAAACTTAGATTTTGCGTGTTTTTCGTGGTGGTCGATATATTATTAATATAAATAATAAACAATGTTGGGCCCAGTGTACTGCCTTGAGGAACACCAGTACTATATGTCCGAGGACTAGATCTTATTCGTTTCCCAGTTTTGTCCAAAATTACTTTCTGTCTTCTATTACAGAGATAAGATTTAAGCCAGTAGTACGCATTCCCGCATATACCATATTTATATAATTTGTTTAGCAATATTTCGTGATCAATGCAATCAAATGCTTTTGATGGGTCCACAAATAAACCACATGCTGCTCCTTGATTCTCTCGATATTCATGGATCGCTGTGGGGAAATCGAACACTGCCGTGTTCACACCTCTACCTTTCATGAAGCCATGTTGGTTATTGCTGAAGTATTTATTTGAGTGGAAAAAATTAATGAGACGGTTGTTATAAGCAATTTCAAAGATTTTTGAAAAATTTATCAGCAAGCTAATAGCACGGTAGTTGTCCATATCATCAGGATCGCCTTTTTTATAGATTGGTAATACAAATGTCATTTTTAATGCTTCTGGGAATTCTCCTTCACTAAGAGATAGGATATCAAGAAGAGGGTCAGATATTGATATGATAATGAAAATTGGAACGTTGTCATCACGACAACTTTTTTGTGTATTTTAGGTTGCATACAATTCTGAGCAATTCGTCATGATCTATTGGAATTAAAAATATTGTTTTATTTTTTAGTTCTAGGTTGCAGTCATAATTCAAATTTGGTAGTTTTAGGAGTATTTTTGGAGCAGCTTCGACAAAGCTTTTATTGAAAAGCATTTACATCATTATGTACCAGTAAAACAAACTTAACTGACGACGTTTTGGGTGTGTTAGTAAATTCTCGCACTGCATTCCAAATTCCTTTACTTCTATTGCCATGATTATTTACTTTGTTCAAATAGTATTGCGATTTTGAATCTTTTAAGAGTTTCACATATGTCTGATTATAACTTTTAAAAACATCTTTATATTTTATATCGTTTTGGGAAATCATTTGAAGAGCACTCACCCTGTTCCTGAGTCGATCCAATTCTGAGGTAATCCATAAAGACGGCATCGAAGGAGGAACGGAACAAGATCACAAAAAATGATTTTTCAAAATGCTTCGAGGATAGGAAAAAACGTTATCACAAGTGTATAATGTCTGATGGGGATTACTTTGAAGGGAAGAAAATAGATATTCATCATTCACGGAGACTCGATCTGTTTACTTATTTCATATGGCGTTGAAGACTAGACCGCCGAGAACGGTGACTACAACTGTATATCGGATCCTGAACTATTTCACCCACTACCTCAGATAAAACATGAAGTGTGCAGTAGCCAAACTTTAAAGAATCGTCGACTCTTCGTAATCCGAACATCGTATCATTTTACGATACTACCCCTGATAGTCGTAAGAATGTCATATAAGCGCCGTCTCAGTTACCTCTGTTCTATTTCCAAGAGTGCTGCCAGCCAGGCCAGGAACAGGCCATAAACCATCCAAATTCTCGGTGAACAATTTTTATAACGTTTCCCTGCCAGAATTTTGCACTTTGACCGTTAATAAAATTAATGCCAGAAGTTGAGAAAGTCCCGAAAAGAAATTTCAACTTTATCGACGCTGCGAAATCGGAGCCAAATTGCTAAAACTTGGGGATTTAAGTGTGCTACGTGATTGATTTGAATCTCGATGCTAGCCTTCTTCTTGTACGTTACTAGGCTAAAAAAATATTTATTTATACTTACAAATATTGAAGAGGTTTTAAAATTATCGAAAGTGTACCAAAAATCGTCAAAAAATGATGTTGTTGTATAGCATCATAAATGAGGGCTCAGAGGAGCAACTTCGGTTGGCATATTGGTAAAAAAGAGGCAAACACTGACACTTGACACCGGCACGGGTATCACGTATCTTGAAAAGTGACATTATGCCGATTTTTTTTGACATTATGCTGTTTTTTTTTGACATTATGTAGGTTATTCTACAAGATGTTAACTTAGCACTTAGTTGCACGTGTTGCCTAAACGTCATGAGGCTTGTTATCAAACTTTGGCTTTGGTGTGATGTAAATTCTGCTTCTGAGATGGCATTACTGGAGGTCTAAGCTGTAAGTTGTATGTGTTGATGATAATTACATTGAGTTCTTGTCTTAAATACACTCAATTGAGATTCAAAGCTAGAAATTAGTTGCGCATCCACTTTGTCTTATCCATTCTGGAAATTACATATACAAATTTGCTGAATTTCAAAAATGAGAGAGATAAGAAATAATTATATTCACTGTACACTGTCAAATTACAAGCATTGTGATGATTTCCGGTAATTCTCCTCAGTTTTTCGTAATTTATAACTTTGAACATAACCTCTCTTCAGAAAGCACAACATATAAATAACCCGTCATATTCAGCATATTCAGTGATGATTTTCTCACACAGCAAATATCACTGATTTTATACACATGGAGACCAATACACAATCATTCAGATGCGATCTTGATATTCAACCAACTTTCTTCTCAGAGATATAAACTGATCACTCAGCCTCACAAAGCTCTGCAACCAATAATGCGTAGTTTAGTTGAGTGATTCCTCCATAGATGGACGTTCACAACGATACTAGTGAGCAAACGTGGAATGACTGCGCCCTAAAAACTACCTAGTCTCCAAGTTGACATGTTATAGTTTTTTTTTACGTTTTATAGGTTTTTTACATGATACCCGTGCCGTACTGAATAAAATAACTGCTGTGATAGCGATACTTGTCACTGGTGTACCGTCTAGCAGCTACCCCACGCCACGTGGACGCCACTTAGGGAGGAATGGTGTAACGAGTACACTTACAGCTTAGGCCAAAGAAGCTGTGAATGGCCTCCGTCGCTGCCATTTCTAAAGCGTCACGTCAGCGCCACAAGAAATAGCTCAATTAGTTTGACATTTAAGCAACACGCATAGGTACTATACGTGAATATGAAGTGAATAATAGCTAGTTCCAAAGTGACAGTTATGGGGAATATCTATAGTTGTAGTCACCGTTCTCAACGCCATATGAAATAAGTAAAAAGATCGAGTCTCCGTACCATGAGCGGGTCTTAATTTTCATAACTGACGGAAACCGATTCAAAATTATTTACTAATCGTGATTCTCAAAAATTTTGTAATCTAGTACATAAACATGGGTAGATATGACACGCCATTTGATGTTTTTTGAAGTTGAAATAAAAAATACATAGGAACTTACAATATAATACAAAATAACTCATCTATTTGCTAACTTGATTGAGCATTTAACATCGGATGTGGATACGTGACAAGCTTATGAGGGTTTTATAAGAACCATCTTCAATAATAAAAATGCTTCCTGGAGCGAAATGCGACTAAATAAATTACTGCTACAAAAAAATACATTTTGATGATGATGCTCTTAAACTAGAGCTTTTAACTTCCATATCTAACAAAATATTCAACAATCTACATTAAGGTGCACACATAGAAAATTAGGGTTATAAATTCTCAAAATTGTTTCAATAAAAGTATAAATTATTGGATTTTGTCATCAGAATCATCTGAACTTTCTCCCAAGTATATGGTTATATTAGTCTCCTCCCTATTAAGCACTTGATGCTTGTTCCAGTCGTTTATAATCAAGTTCTTGGTATGTTTCGCACACTTGGCCCAAACTGTAGGAATCACCTTCGGTAGAGGATCGTCCCAAACTTTCTTGTTAGCATAGCCATTTTCTCCAATATGACGATCATAGTACTGTTTGGGTAACTCAATAGGTTTGTATTGACAATGGTAGGGGGAGAGCTGCAAAAATGTTGTCCATGTTCATGTAATATTTCGTCTATGATGTGTCTTGGATCCGATGGTTTATTAAGGCAATATAGACTTAAAAGATTGAGTTTAAAAGCATCATCATCAAAATGTATCTCTTTGTCTAAGGCACTATGATAAGAGGCATTATCTATGATAACTAAAGATGGCTCATGTAACGGTGGTATCAGCTGCTCACATACGCATTTTTATAAAGAATCTTTGTCCATGGACTCTTGAAAGTAGCAAATCACATGCAGTATCTCTCAAAAAACCGTTTTTGGTCTCAGCATGGAGAACAGCATACCGCTTGCCGGTACTCGGATGGCCGCTTTTCAAAGTCTGTACGTTTTTATCTTTCCAAACTCGTTTAAACGACCCTTTGGCAAATATCCACGTTTCATCTAAGAAAACGCATTAGAGAGAGCTTGTCCTATTAGGTTATTCATATAATGTCTCATAAAATACATAGGTTTTGGAACAATGTCTGATTTTTCACATAAGAGTCAGCAGTTATCTTCTGTCTTATAGGAAAAACAGAAAGCTTTCAATAGACGCCTTAAACCTCAATCCGAGGCATTGTTTATGTTACCTTTTTTAAGTTCCTGATTGAGCGCAGAGGTCGTGATATGTTGTCCTCTACTTCTCAAATCGAATAAAATATTCCTAATTTCTGAGTCGACGGCATCACATACATCATCGGTCTTGCATTTTTTGATGCTGAGTTTCTCCAGGTGTTACTATGGGTAAACCCTTCTTATTTTGCTGATTTTATTCGCTGAACAACGCCTAATCCTCAGCGCATCTGCTACTCTTTTCAGTACGCATGAAGTGGGTAACAGGGGACCGCTGTTTTCATTCTCTTGATAGAAATACTTTAATAAATTTAGCTCGCGCTGCCGAATTGCCTCATAACCGCAGATTTCCTTGGACTATGTCAGACCTACCGTCGTTGGGACAGAAAAGCTCCTTGGATAGCAACGGTTGTGCTTGAATTGCCACGGATCTTCTTAAATTATCTCATGTGTCCTTAAAACGGCCTCGGAACCTCAGATTCGTTTAGATTGCTTCAAATGTTTGCCCATTTAGATAGAATTCTTTAAACAGCCTCGGATATTTTTGAATTGCCTAAGATATCCTTGAATTATACCGGATCTCCTTGAATTACCTCGCCTGTCTTTAAATTGCTTCTAGACCTCACATGCTTCAGAACCAGATGTCTTCCACTGAGATAGAAAATTTCCTTGAGTAGTCTGGGATATCCTTGAGCTACCTCGGATCTCTCCCCAATGAGGTAGAAAATCTACTTGGATAGCCGCGGATATTTTGGTATTATCACGGATTTCTTTAAGTCACTCACACATTCCATTGGTTTGCTTCGTATATCGTTTTATTGCCTTGCAACCTCATATCTCCTTAGACTGCTACGGATCTCTCTCACTGGAACAAAAAGTCCCCTACATCACGACCTCCTCGGCAAAGCTCGTCCAACCTTCTACTAATGCTAACCTGTCAGTCCTTCGTCAAAGGGCAAGCAGCTGTCACTCTTCTTATTCTAAACTTGATTTCTGTAGACTTATAAAAGAGTCGCTCCCTGGGTCATTCGGTGGAGAAAAAGCACGAATGTCTTGTCGTCATCCACCAATCTCCTCTCTGAAGATGAAGTTAACTATGTGAGGAAACATATATCCATTAATGATTTCCAAATTCCAAGTATTGCAACAAATATAGCACAATACGTCGATGAACTTAATTTATGTACACAAAATTCTGATGCAAAATTTCGAATTTTTAATATGAACATAAGGAGTATAAAACACAACATTGATTACTTAAAAATACTACTCGACCAAATATGGTACAATTTTGATCTAATAGTTTTAACTGAAACGTGGCAAGTGGTTGATATTTCTTGCTTCAATCAGCAGGGATATGACACGCTGTATAACTTTGGCACTTATAACCAAAACGATGGGGTGAACTTCAATATAATCATGATACATTCACTTTTACCGATGGAATCCATAATCAAACATAATAATCCAAATTAACCATAACAAAATTGAGGTTTCTGCAATTTATCGTCCGCCATGTTCAGAAGCCCACGAGTTTTTGAAGAACATCGATTTTTTTTTCAAAATCAAAATAACGTTCATTTAAAGCAACATATTTTCTTATGAGATGACAATATAAATATTTTGGACTATGAACCCATCACAAATGAATACTTGAATATCCTATCAAGTAACGGATTTCTGTCCTATATAAACCTACCTACAAGGTCCATCAGTGGCACATGTATAGATCACTGCTTTGTGAAAGACCTATCCAACAAAATTACTTGTATACCAATAATCCTAGAAAGCGATATTACTGACCACTATTTTACTGATATCTTCAAACGAAAAACATCCCTACCGTTAATAACAACCAGGAAAATTACAAATTTTTTGTCGACAATTCAAAACTAATATCAAATGTCAAACAAGAATCCTGGGAACAATTATACTCTATAAATAATATAGACAAAGCAACGGGACTGTTCATAGAGAAAATAAAAAACTAATAGATATTAGTATCAATAAAGTAATAATTAGTCGCAAAGAGAAAAGCAGAAATGCCTGGATTACCAAAGGATTAATAACATCGGCAATAGAAAAAGAAAGACTATATAATGTAATGAAACTAACGCCAACTACAGAGAATACCGACTGCTACAACCAATATAAAAATAAATTTATAGAGCTTGTAAGGCAAACCAAACGAAAACATTACCTAAATAAATTGAATAATAACTTAAATGATCCTAAGCGGCTTTGGACAACTATTGATGAGATTACTGGGAAAACAAAAGTTAAAGAGTGTGTCACTGAGTTAAATACAACATCGGGAACAGTATTAAAAAATACTCAACAGATATGCGATGCATTTGTACAATTCTTTACTGACATAGGCGAAAATTTAGCAAGTAATATACAAGAAAATGTACAAAATACTCAGCCTCCAAAAAGAACTTTGAATAAAATGATAAAGTCGAGCAATGTGAAGTATACACCACTGTTATGTCCTTAAAAAAATCGGAAAGGTCCTGGGTTCGATGGTATTAAAAGCGAGCATTTGAAAATTATAGCCGAGGACATAACAGAACCACTCACTTACCTAATCAACAAATGCTTTGAATCTGGCATATATCCCTCAATTTTAAAAAAAGGTAATATAATACCGATACATAAATCAGGAACAAAAACAGATGTTAACAACTATAGACCAATATCAATAATATCCAGTGTAGCAAAGGTTTTTGAAAAAGTTTTATTTACTAGAATGATTCGATACCTCACAAAATTCAAAATTATAAGTGAAAATCAATATGGATTGGAGAGAATTGGTTTCAGAGGAAACGCGTACTGACTGATCGAAAATTATTTATTAAATCGCCCATAATCTGTGCAGATATCAGGATCGTTCAGTAAAGAAATATATATTAAGTGTGGTGTCCCACAAGGAACTGTCTTAGGTCCGCTATTATTCAATATATATTTAAATGATATTTACCAAATTAATTGTGTTGACAAAATAACCAGTTTTGCAGATGATACTGCAATGTTATATGAAGGCACTGACTGGTCTGATCTAAAAAATGTAATTGAAAATGATTTTATGAAAATTATTCGGTGGTTTAATAGTAGAAAATTAAGCATTAACTATTTTAAAACACATTTTTTACCATTTGGATCTTATGCTAGACATCTGCCAAATTACACAAATTTTTCCTTCAACATTAATGATCAAAAAATGCAAATTAATAGAGTGGCCAACATAAAATACCTTGGAGTGGTCTTGGATCCTCACTTACGATGGGACATCCATGTCAATTATATTTTAAAGAAAGTTAGATTTGTATCCTACAAAATTAAATACCTTGGGAATATATTCACAGAAAAATATCTTCGAACATTATACCATGCACTGATTGAGCCTCATCTCACATATGGTATATTAGCATGGGGAGCTGCATGTTCCTCACATATCTATAATTTAGAGGTTTTTCAAAAAAGTATTCTAAAAATGATATTTAAAAAACCGAAACTTTATCCCACTGACAAATTATACGCAGATGTTCGGATGTATGATATAAGACAGCTTTATTTCTTACACAGTATCACTCACTACCATAAATTTGTAAACACCGACCAAAAAATTAAACATAATCATTATACCAGGTACAAAATTATGTCAGATTTTGGATCACTCTCCAGGGCTGCTTTTCAGTGGTTTTTGATTTGAGAACGATCCGCTCCCAAACTGCCCCAGAACAATGCATGACAATACAACGTGCAGTGGAATGGTATTGGTGCTGATCACCACTGAGTTACTTCGAGTTAGAGTAACTCAACAGGGTCACTGGAAAGCAGCTCATGAAGCATTGTACTATTACAACTGGGATGATTGTTTCCATAAATTAAAGCGTAACCATGCCATGACTGTAATAGAGTTTTTGAATCATTGTCAAGATAAACAGCGCCGTAGCTTGGAGCTTGCATAGCGGCGTTAGTTTGTGCAATTTATCTAAATTAACGATCTGTTTAATCGGTGCATCCTCGGCATTGATACGGCTGCAATTTAAGTAGTAACCCTAATTTCACGCTCCTCGCTTGCTCTCGAAATAATAAAACTTTTAAATAAGGCCCCGGCACGTAATAGCCCCGCGACAAGCCTCTCAACTTTTTATGAAACACCCTCGTTTTAGATAATGGGAGAATATTTCATTTTTATTATAATTACATTCGAATCGCCATCGCGATTATGAGATATGCAATATTTAATCCTTCTCAGGTTTTAATGCTATAGCGGAAGGTATAAGTCATGCAAGGCAAACTTGTGATTGTTGATAATAGTTTTGGTTAGTCTGATCAGGATCATTGATTTGCACATATCCGATACAGCATTACAAAGTTGAATCATGAACCACGCAAGTCTGAAGAGATGATCCAGTAGCCCATAAAAATGTATTTTTTCCGGACCATATAAAAAAATAAGTTGGTGATGGCATCTTAAAAACGGAACGTCGTACACAAAATTTAAAAACATCATGTAGTGCCTAAAAAGTGCCAATGAAAAAGTTACATTACTTTTTTGAAATTTCTTAAAATAAAGTCAGAAAAAACTAAAACGATTTGGCCAAATTTTAGTTTTCCCAAGTACCTGAGTAAATCATGTAATTTTTACAAGTTTCTCAACGGCATGTAAATACGCCCCAAAGAACGCAGCTTACACCTAGTTTAACCTAAGCTATATCTTTCACAGTTATTGAGATCCCCATGCATAGGGTCTTTATGTTGGACACTCTGTATACCTTTAAACTTCATTGTAAAATGTTAATTTTCGTCCTCCGTTATTACAAGTAAAAACCCTTTATACTTGAATAATTTGGCACGATTTCTAATATCACCATAAAAAGTGATAAACTGGTACTTGGAAAGAAAAATGGCACTTTTTTGAGCCTCCTGATAATCACAGGGAAAAGCTTACATCAGAATTGTAGTCTACGCACACGAGTTACTCAAGGAATGGGTGATATAGAACGGTCAATGTATGTTTGTATCCTTTCACTTATACGATAGCCAGTCGTAGATAATGTTTTTAATCTCGTGCTTTGATTTCTATCTTTGAACGCTGTTTGCTCGTGATTTACCAACTATTTTTTTCGATAATTCACCATAATAATACAGAAAAGACAAAGAAACGAAAAAATTGTTTCATTGTAAAATTACTGCACGAGACGACGAGACACTACATGAGAGTTGTTTAATTTTTGTGAGCAAATGTAGGATAGACGGGATCAGCTAAGGTAGAATATTTTAAACACAAAACCTGCGCTACTGTTATCAGAAGAAAACACTGTATCGCTGAGCCACAGAAGCAAAGTGAATCTCAGGCTGTCGATTCTAGTTCTAGGAACTAGCTTGCAAACAAACTACTTTATGCGACAGTACCACAAGAAATATAGAGACATAAAAAGAGCAGATATTCCAGTCTTTCAGTCGAGATTAAGTGAAAACAATTCATTCATATTTTTGAACCGTTCCAATGCATTACACTAATCACAAATGCATCCTCCCAGCACTATTATGAGACACTAATTTCAAATGTCAATTCCTTAATATTAAAACAAAAATATTTGTATGGAAACTGTTTGAAAAATCTAGCATGTTGTGAAAATAGCAGTTACTGTAAATTGTAGTTAGGTGATGGTACACTCAACATAACTACGTATTTAAGGATTGCATGCTTAACATGTACACGACAGTTGGATAGGGACTTTTTATATGGAAAATTGTTTTGCCAAAATACTCGTAGCAATACCTCGACGTCAAATATCAACACAGAATAAGTGACGTTGTAGAATATACCACACAACATGTGAATTATACACGTTAGAGCTAAAAAGTTTCATGACAATGAAAATAAAAAACTAGAAAGGTATACTTGCTTAAAATGAGTGATTACATAATAACATAAACAATAAATAATAAATAATAAAAACAACAAATGAATAAAAAAGAGTAACTAAAACAGTATTTTCTAAAACAACATAATAAAAAATAAAAAATAAAAATAAATATATATATATATATATATCAAACAGATTTTTTATATCTTTGTTCATCAAGCATTTTTTTAAAACTTTGGCTCAATTTTATATAATTTCATAATATTTAATAAACTGATAACATTTCAATGATAAGCTATCACTTCATATTTTTCAGTGTTTTGTTTTGAATACTTTGATGCTGTTTGCTGCCAAAAATCTGACGGAGAGATCTTGAGGCTCATTGGGTATATTTGACGATCTATTTGGTACTCATACCCTATAGGTGGAAAATAATGCTTTGTTAGATTGTGAAATCTGCCCTAAAAGGCGTCACGTATGATTATGTTTGGCACAAGTTATCTGCTCTGAGATAAAACCCATTTACTAACACGTGTAAAGTGTACTAATTCTAAAAAAGTTAAGATATACCATCCCTGATCACCTAAATCTCCCAATCGCCCATTTCTAACCCCTACAGAAATGTTTCTGAAGATGATCAGGAGCCTCTGAAATGCCAGTTAGACCGGCAAACCAACAGAAATGAGTGACATAGCATTTCGTGATATACAGTAATGGATAAAAGTATATAGACAAATTAATATTGTGCTGTATTTCTTTTTTAACTTGTTTTATTAATACACCAACCTGTATACATAATTCGGTATAGCATAATACTCACTTATACATAAATAAATTCATTAGACTCCCTTCAATAAAAAATTAATTGAAAAAAACTGGAACTATGAAGGACAAAAGTATATAGACAAAGCAAAACAATTATAGATAAAAAGAAGCAAAGATCATTGAATTATATAAAACTAACCATGTTTGTGATAATATTTTGTACCATAACCATTATTATTAATCACCGCCTGGTATCGTCTCGGCATAGATTGTAGAAGTTTGTTGATATAAGATTCATCAATCTGTCTCCACTTTTGCTCCAAAGCGACAAAAAGATCATCCTTGTTTGAATAATTTTTATCTCGTATTTGCTTATCTAAGTATTCCCATAGATCTTCAATGGGGTTTATATCGGGAGATTGTGTAGGCCATTTGAGAACTGGTATTTTTCATCCAGAAAGAATTCCTTTGCGAGATTTGAAGTGTGCTTCGGGTCATTATCTTGCTGGAAGGTTGATCGTAAGGGCATATTGTCTTCCATATAGGATAACTGACATGATTTAGTATGTCTGTGTATACAAACGTATCCATAATGCCATCTATTCTATGTAAAGATCCCATCCCAAACCCCGAAAAGCATCCCCAAACCATAACAGACCCGCCTCCATGTTTGACAGTGGGCAAAGTGTAGATGGGGTTCTATCTTTGTCCACTAGGACGTCTAACGTAATGAACACCATCTGATCCAAACATATTGAACTTGGATTCATCACTGAAACATACCCTCTTCCAGTCACGGATGCTCCAATCAAGATGCAACCGTGCAAATTGTAATCGGTCCTTACGGTTTTTCCTCGAGATTAGCGCCTTCTTACTCGAGCGACGTGCAAATAACTTCAAATTATTTCATCTTCTACTTATAGTTTTCGTAGAAACACTGACAATTCCTTTTGTCTCGATTTCGGCTTTTGTTTGTCTTGGGGTTTTAAACAGATCTTTGGACGAAATTACTTTTATTAATCTAACTGAGCTAGCATTTAGTTTTATAGGCCGACCACTTCTCGTAGAGGCTTCCAAGATACCTATTTGTTTATATTTGTTCAATATTGAACAAACGGCTTTACGCTTCAGCTTCAAATTTTTGGCAATGTCGACTTGACGTTGACCATCTTTGTATAACCCAATGATCTTAATTTTCACATCGAAAGAAATTTCTGGACCACACGGCATGGTCTTAAAATCACTCAACTTATTCCATAATACTTGATGAACACAAACTTATCCTCTTCTGACAGGAAACTGTACTAAACTAATGTTGAAAAGAATTTGTCTACATATTTTGTCCCACATAAAAAAGTGCTTATATTCAGACTTGTATTGTGTTCATTGCAGATAATGTAAAAACAAGGAATTTAGTTTTTCTACTAATAACGCATTTGTTTATCGAGCAATGAAGTATGAATTCGTTTTCTAAGTAAATATTTATATTTGTCTATATACTTTTGTCCATTACTGTATGGCACACGTGATATTACATCCAAAAAACGTTTAATTTCCAACATTTTTCTCGAATACAATACTTCCTCGCCAGTGGCGCGGGAAGTGAAAGCGTCAGAATGTACTTTCGCACAATCATGTTTTTTGCTGCTTAAACTACGGAGAACCTTCCATATGAAATTGATAAACAAAAACGTAAGAGAGAATTAAATGAGGTGCTCAAAGAATACTCGAATCTATTCGTTGGTAGCACCTAATATACGTACAAGATGGGAAAATAAATTGGAAACACAGGTTTCGATAAAACTACGTTGGCAACCAGCAACGAACAAACGTTCTCCCTATATCGAAGAACATTAATCATTTAGATTGTTCCTGACACCTGGAACTTTGTGTTTGCCAATCAAACAAACCGGCTTCGAGCTAATGTTGGTTTAAGGTGTGTTACGTACTACTTATCAGATTTAGTCCTTCACGTTGTGCGTGCATCATATAATAGCTGATTTATAGATGAGAGGTTCGGTGATTTAAGGGTGAGTTACGCGTTGAACGATTCGTGTGATTACATAATAAACAAAAAAACTAAATTATGATGGATTTATAATGCAGCAAAATGGTTATGCATTAAAGATGAGACGAATTTGTTGTAGTTTTTATGTTTTTTTTTTCAAATGTATAAACTGTTTTGTAAAAATTTGTCGGAACAAGATGTTTTAACTTAGATTCCTTCAAAGCTCCTTTGGGAAATCTTGGATTTTCTCAGATTTCTTTGAATTTGCTCTTATCTATTTGTATTGTTCCAAAATATTATGACCTACTGAAAATAGGTCGAATTTAGCTGCCATGCATGGCAGATTCTTAAATCGCCCCAGACTTTTATATTGCCTCAGATTCCTTTAGGTTTCCTCGAACCATCTTTAATTGCCTCAGACGTCATTGAATTGCCTCGAATTTTCTTGAGTCTCACAGAATCTCCTAATCTCCTTGGATTACCTAACATCTCGGATTTCTTTGAATTGCCTCGGATGTTATTTGACTTCCTCGAATCTCCCTGTATTACCTCAGATCTTTTTAGATTCCCTGAGATTTTTTTGGACTTCCCCGGATTTTCTTGAATTGCCTTAGATCTTCTCGAATCTCCTTGGATCACCTCAGATATCTTAATATTCACTCGGATTTTCTTGTTATCTTGGACTTCCTTAAATTTCCTCCGATAATCTTGAATCTCCTCTTTAGATTGTTACAGATTTTTAGATCACCTCCAGCATCTTCAGATTGTCTCGGATTTTTAGGATTGCCTTGAATTTATTATTTTGCCTTTGATCTTTTCGAATTACCGTAGATTTCTTTAAATTGTCTCAGATTTTGTTGGGTTGTATCGAACTTCCTTGAATTGCCTCCGCTTTTCTTGGATCTCCTCGAATCTGTTTGGGTTACCTTAGATCTCTTATTATAACCCTGGATTTCTTTGAATTGCTTTGGATCTTCTTGGATTTCCTCGAATCTCCTTGGACTACCCCAGACTCTGATCTCCTTGGGTACTGCAGTTCTCTTCCTTGATATCCTGGGATTTTCTTGGATTGCCTCGGAGTTAATTGAATTGCCTCAAAATTTTTGGATCTCCTCGAATCTCCCCCGATTACACTTATGTCTGTCTGAATTATTAAACACAAAAAAACACGTTTCCATAAATGCGTTACCTCAAAGTTTCTGTTCAGACGCTATTTATAACAACTTCAACAAGGCTTTTGAACGAGTTAATAATAATTTGCTATTAACAAAACTTGCTTCCATCTCGTTTGCGCGACATAGAATTCTTCATGTGTATAAACTGGTATAAATCCAGTATAGCACAATGTTTCAGCCATTTCCAGTTTCTTCTTTACGCTGATTACTTAAAGATGTATCGTATAGTTGGAAGCCTTCAAGACAAATATATTTTCTGATATTGACAAAATCAACGATTATTGTCAAAGAAATGTCCTGCCTCCTAACACTAAAAAATGCTTTACAATCACATTCACGAAAAAAAAGAAACCTATTCCAGTATGCGTATCAGAGCAGTGGTCGCCAATCTTTTCAGTGTATTGATCTACTTTGATATTTTGCCAACTTAAATGAAATTATACACAGCTCTATGCGACATACATGTGTTTATTTTGCTAATACTAATACATACTAATTAACTTAAATAAACTAATAACTAATACATTCTACATAACTACCTCCATTCGTACCAATCGTAGGTGTTTGAAAAATAAACAAAAGCAACGCACTATTTTAAACAAAAACCTGTTGAGATAAAAAATGTGTGTTCAATGAGAAGTCTGACACTCATACTCACTAACTATTTTTTTCATGTTTGGGGTATAATTTGATACCGCGATTCGAATACAATTATCCAAATGTTCATCAGTGAGTCGATTACGGTATTTGTTTTTAATAAACTTCATAATTGAAGAAGAAGATTTACACAAATAGGTTGAACTAAATAACGCTTTCACTTTCAAGGCAACACGACATAAAATTGAATATTTATCTTTACTTACTGAATGCCAGATACTAATGATCTTAAAGCTAAATAATTTTGAAACGCAATCACTTTCATTTTTGTCGCAGCGATGTCTTCGCTAAAGTTCGGCGTAACACAAGTTGCAAACTGTTGGATCTCAATTTCCATGAAGGGTGAAACAACAAATGGCGCCACTATAGCAATTTCGTTGAAATCATTGAAATGATTTTTGAAGTTATCCTTCAAGTTAGAGACTATTTCTACATGATATTGACTGTCATATGGTTCTAATGGACTTTGAGATGTATTTTCTGAAAGAACAGAAAAATGCCTTGTATCATCGATTAAATTTTGTTCCCAAAACTCAAGCTTTTTGATAAACGCTTTTATATCAGATATCATTTCTACTATTTCTTTGTCTCTCCCCTGGAGCTGCAAATTAAGTTCATTTAATTTTTCTGTAATATCCACAAGAAAACCAAAATCTCGATGCCAGATTGATTTCTCCAGTTCCGGTTCATCACGTTGTTTGAAAAACTGAACTATGGCAGATATGATATCATTAAAAGGTTTCAGCACTCGTCCCCTACTTAACCATCGGACTTGAAAGTGAAGAAGTAGTTCCTGTATTGACAGTCAATTTCATCGACAAAGGTTTTGAATAATCTTTTTTGCGAGGCTTGAGCTCTAATCTTGTTCAGAATTTTTACTATCATTTTCATAACATTGTTTAGTTATAGAAAATGTCCACATAATGCTTGCTGATCGATAATGCAGTGATATCTGAGAAATTAGGAAAACCTTTTATCATCACGACATAACCTCAAGAGACCCTTATCGCGACTCACCATAGCTAAATCGACACGGTTGTCAAGCCAACCATTTTCGGAATTTTCTCAGAAGAAATAATATTTTGAAAAGAAGAAAACAAGTCCTGCCCAATTGTCTGTCCTTTTAGTGGAATAAACTTGAAAAGATCTTCTTTAATCGTAAAATCACTAAAAACCATCCTGATGAAAACGGCCATCTAAGAAGTGTCAACGATATCTGTAGATTCATCCAGATGCAGTGAAAAATAAGCACACTTACAGAAGTCATTTCTTAACTGTAAAACTATGTCATTGCTCATTTCTTCTACTCGTCTCATCACTGTATTAGCAGAAAGTTGCATAGATTTTACACAATATCTCGTCTATATTTCTAAAATTGGGAAATAATGAATCTACAGCTTGTAAAAACGCCTGTTTTATCATTTCCCCGCCTTCATAAGGTTTCTTCTATTGTGTATTTATCTGGGATACCCGGTATGATGTTTCAGTTGTCTCTTGTCCAATTAACTAATTTTTTAATTGTTTCAGTTTTTCCGTTCTCGTTGCAGAACGTAATGGGAATGAATTTTCAAAATTTGAATGTACAGTTTTATAGTGCCTCTCGATATTCCCTTTTTTAGCAACGGAAAGAGATGTATTCCATAACAAACCTACATTTTCCCCTTTAACTTCTGTAAAGAAATATTATTCTTCCCATTCAGAATAGAAATGGTACCTATGTCTTCACCTTCTTACTACATCTCATAATGTTTTTAATTGCAGGCCAACTCTAACCCGACCGCTGGACTTTGTCTATTCCGTTTAAAGTAAGCGAGATCGTTCTCGAACAGATCGCTCACCGCAGTACAAAATTTATGGACGCTTGTATGATTTTTACACCTTTTTAAAATAGGTATGTTGTTAGAAAAATTGCCTTTGGGAGCTACCGGTACGTTTAAACTCTCTACTGGTGCGAATGCAAAGAAACCTGAACAGCTATGGTAAATCTGTAATTTTTGCTTGCGAGTTTGTGTTAAAGTTTAAATACTTAACAAAAAACAGAATGTTGGTCACTCCCTAGTAACCTTTCCCATTCTCTGTTTTATCGGTACTGAATTGAATGTTATAACCATTGTATTTTATTATACAGGGTGTTTCAGTTTATTGTTGCATAACTTCAAGATTCGATAGAACTTTTAAAATTAATGCAAAAAGTCTATATAAATATGGCTCGAAAACTGCGTGGCTTCCGAAATACAAGGTTTTTAAATTTACTTTCTAAAATAGTTTTTTTTTAAATATGTCAAACAATATTTGATGTATAATAGTGAAAATTGGTATACAAGGGTCTTTTGGTACGACAAACGAACCATGGGCATAGTTTTACTGTAGCCGCTAGAAGGCGCTCTCTACGGTACCTGTAGTGTATTAAAATGACCGAAAATTTTTTCTTAGTGCAATTTTTTGCTTTTTGAAGAAAAAAACTGATTCTTCGCACTTTTCAACATAAAAAAGCTCTCTTGTGAATTTTCGTTATAGTTAGCCGTTTTTAAGATATTTTGATTATTTTCCCATAAATAATTAAAAATGCATCGAACCCTAAAAATCGAAATATCTCAAAAACGGCTAACTATAACGAAAACTCAGAGGAGAGCTTTTTTATGTTGAAAAGTGCGAAGAATCAGTTTTTTATTCAAAAAGCAAAAAAATTGCACTGAGAAAAAATTTTCGGTCATTTTAATACATTACAGGTACAGTAGAGAGCGTCCTCTAGCGGCTACAGTAAACCTGGTCCATGGTATACCAATTTTCACTGTTATACATCAAATATTGTTCGAAATATTTAAAAAAAAACTATTTTAGAAAGTAAATTTAAACACCCTGTATGCAACAATAAACTGAAACACCCTGTATGTAGATTAAAAATAACAATGCTTACAACTTTGTATGTTTAACTATACTGTGGATGACTATTTTGGAGACTTTGTCCGTTTGATGTTCGTAATTTGCCAAATAAAATAAAAAAAAAATCAATAGTATTGCTTTTGATGCAAAACAATTATCAGTTCTGGAAGTCATTTGTCCTATATTGTACAAGGGTTTTCTCCAATTCCGCGGCATACTGAAACCCGTTCCGCTTCGATTACCCGTCGCTCGATGACCCCCATCAGTGCCGTTAGGGATTGGGGGTCGAGAGGTCGGGTCCTTACGCCCCCCTCCTCTTTCCCCTCTTTCTCCTACTGTCACATAAATCTTCAAAAGTTCACGGCGACCGGTTCGATTAGATCCGGCACGGGATCGGTGTTCAGGAAATTTTCGTTTCGTGGGGTTGCAATTGATCCTTTTACCACAATTAAATGATAAGATAACTGATGGTATCCGAATTATTTAACGCTTTTTTATGCTCACGTTACCACGAAGACGTGAGACAAGGGCGTACGTAAGGGGTGCCGCTAAATTTTTGTACACTGGGTAATTTGAGATGTCTTAAGAAACGAACCTTGGTTGCAATTGCAGCTACCCTTGCAATCTTGGTAGCCACTAACTTGCGAACATTACACAAAGTCAGCATTAAATTTGATGCTTGAAACAATGAAGTTATGAAAAAATGGCGTTAAGTAGGTTGACTCTGCACTTCCTAACCAACGCTGTCATCAGTTCACAAAGGATTATGTTTATTATAAGACAAGTCCCTCTGAAAAAAAAGTTAGCTACGAGCATATATAACAGAATAGCTAAATTATTCAAGTCAGTCAAACAGGCTCATACAATTATAATTTGCATATTTTGCTTACATTTATGTACAATTTTGTTGCTTTTTAGGATTTGGCCCTCTGAAAAAATATGCTGCCCGTCGCTCTTCAAAAAGTTTTGGAGGCAGGTACGCTTCCGCACAAAGCTATCTCTTGCCAACGATTCAACCCTCAATTACGTGAAAGACTCATTTTTCTCATCTTCTCTCGGAATCAATCAATAAATAAGTAAATAGTTCCGTCACCGTTTACCGTTTTGCTCTTCTAGTTCCGAGCACAATACATTCCATCTAGCATCCAGCTTGTGTAGCTGATTGATGAAGCTCGAGGTGAAGTGTCACCATATAAAGCGAATACTCCATAATACGGTCATATTATATTATTAAGATGGTTTACATTATTTTTTCATATTGCATATAATGTCATTTGTTCTCTCTTTTCACTAATATAATTATAATAATGATAATAATGATAAAAATAATAATAATATTAGCCGAAACATAATAACTAATTGCCGAGGTTTAGCATTCGCTCCTCTTACACTTAACCAATCAGATATCGATTGGTAACACAATACAGAAATTTATATCTTATCTTAAAGAAAACAGGCAAGAACAGGATCAGAAAATAGGTGAATCAGTATTTATAATACATCATAAATATATACAGGGTCTAAACGTTATGGTAGTCATTATTGAAATGGGTAATAGGGGGGGGGGGTCAAAATAAGTCAAAAAGTTCATATGACTCATGGTCCGAAAGTCAATAGATTTTGGTCTAAATGGCTTTATAGTTTACAACTTTAAGTGCTTTATATCGACCAGAATTGCCACAATCTTACTAATTTTTATAATCTAATCTAAAACGTTTTTAAATTGGGTAATTAACAAATAAATGGCATTAAGTTTTTCTAAGTTAAGCCAAAATTTGTAGTCAGTAAGTGAGTAAATTCCATTAAATTAAATATTTAAAACACACATGACAGTGCGTCGTCATCACTCCTATCGAACCGGCAAATTATCGCAAACGGTAACAGTAGTTAGTAATCGGGCATCGGGCGTGTTTTGTTCTTGTTCGCGTACGTCGTCGTGTTTGTTTACAAGTGTACCACAAAATTCGAGATACAGGAAGTGTCAGCCCACTAATATTCGCACTGGTGAAAGTCAGGTTACTGTAGAGCAGGACGAACAAATTACAAATATCGTGGAAATCAATGCAGATATCAGCACTCGGAAATTAGGCCGCCGCGTAGGACTACCGCATCCCACAGTCCATAGAATCCTACGGGAAAATTTGCTTTATCCCTACCATGTACAACGAGTGCAGGCCTTGTTGCCAGAAGACTATCCTCGCAGACTAACATTCAGTCAGTGGTTTTTGCACAAAAACATTGAAAATCCGGATTTTTTTAAAAACATTCTAGCGATGGACGAATGTACTTTTACGCGAAACGGGATATTAAATTTCCATAATACTCACACGTGGGCCCAAGAAAATGCTCATACCATTCATGAAGGTCATTTCCAACAACGTTTTAAAATAAATATTTGGGCGGGTATTATTGACGATCAGGTAATTGGCCCTTTCGAGTTACCCCCAAAGCTGTCAGGAGAAGGATACCTTAGCTTTCTAGCCAATAACCTACCAGAAATTTTGGAACAGACCTTAGTCAACATACCATTACAAAGGAGACAGAATTTGTGGTTTCTTCATGACGGGGCACCACCACACGTTTTTAGAGGCGTCATTCAGTATTTGAATGAACATTATCGAAATCGCTGGATCTGTCGAAACGCTTCTGATCCTCGAAAATAGCCAGCAAGATCTCCTAACCTCAATCCGACGAATTTCTGCTATTGGGGAGAACTTTGAGGGATGGTTTATGGGGCTGGTCCAATAACTGAAGCAGAACTTCGCGAAAAAAATTTTAATGCGGCTGAAATAATAAATAGACAACTTCGAGGACCTAGAGTAAGAGGAAACTGGGTTCGTCGTAATGAAGCTTGTGTGGAAAGTGGAGGACGATATTTTGAACACCTTCTTTAAATACAAAAAAGTGCAGTGTGGGTTTTAAAAAGCAAAACAATGTATGTATCAAAAGCGTGTACCCTATTTATAAGTGGATTTTTTTAATACGTTCAATGAACTTTCACACACCAGGTGACGCGCTGAGACAGGTAGTGGCAAGTCCGTTTTTTTAATTGTTTGCATTTTACGAGTACATTATCAAATAATTAAATAATACCTAACAGTAAAAAATAACAAACTCCATCTTCATTTACACTGCGTTCCGTCGTAATTTGCGTCTGGCATTGCGGCGTTGTCAGATTTTATTTTACTTTAAAGTCGCTTTTCTCTAAAACAATGCCGTTTTGACCCCCATGTTATATGAAACTTTTAACCCCCTCTATCACTCATTTAAATAATGACTATCATAACGTTTACACCCTGTATAGAAATGGGAAAATTAAGTGAAAAGTGGAAAGGTATATAAACAGTTTAATTTTCTTGCAGAATGTTGACAAACAATATCTTTTATACACTTCAGGTGTTGTATGGTATAAGAGAATGGTAGTTATACGAGAAAGTTTGTTTAAATAATGGTGTGCTGTGTAGTGGAACTCTCATAAGTTTGAGTCTTAGAGGTCTGGTAGCACATCCTTCCTAAAAAGAAACGTATAAGGGGTTTGAAGTGTGCAACAATTTATGTATGGAAATTAAATAGTGGTAGTTTACTAAATTCTCAAATTTCATATTCTTCAATATTTGGTAATTGACTGAAACATTTTCAAATTTTCGTAATCCAAAGATGAACCGTACATGATTTGGATTGTTCTTAATGAAGCAATTTAAAGACGGAATATCCAATGTCACAGTAATTTAGGATAGATATAACGCACAGTTTTTTACGAAGTTTAAAATTGAGTAAATATTGATTTGCTATAAGAGTACGCAAGCTGAGATACGTTTTTTGGAACATATTCTTTACATGTTCAACAAACCTCATTTTAGTGTCCAAAACTATACTAAGTGACATTTAAATCCGAACACCCAGTTTAAATGGTTTTATTTTAATAAAATTTTGTATAAGTACTTAATGCAGCATAATAAGTAAATGATAAAAATTTCAAAATGATTGCACTGCTTTAAAGCCCTTTGACCTTTAATAATGTGTGGATGCACCCTGATGTGCTACGCATTCTCCAACGCGCCTAGGCATGCTTCTTATCAGGTGGTCAATGTCCTCCTGTGGTATCTCATTCCAGGCAACCACCAACTCCTCTCGAAGTGCTTCTAGAGTCTGAGGAGGACGTTGCAAATTGAGCAAACTCCTACCCATCATATCTCACACGTGCTCAATTGGGGATAAGTCGGGAGATCATGGTGGCCATGGTAACAATGTGACATCATTATGTTGAAAGAAGTCTATTGTGACTCTTGCAACATGTGGTCGGGCATTATCTTGTTGGAAAGTTGGATCTGGCAGGGTGTCAAAATAGGGTAAAAAATGGGGTTCTAGAACTTCGTGGATATAACGCTGCGCGTTCATGTTACCTCTGATGAAGATTAAAGGTGACCTGGAACCATAAGCTATAGCACCCCAAACCATAACTCCAATAGTGTGATGAACATGTCTTTCAACAAAAAACTGTGGATTCCTCCTTTCACCACGTCGCCTTCTAACCCTGGCACGACCAACGTACATGCCTAAACAAAATCGAGATTCGTCACTAAGGACAATACTGTTCCATTCCTGATCCCAGAGTGACCGTTGTCTGCACCACTCAAGGTGATTACGTCGGTGTTCTCGAGTTAAAGGGAGGACCCAGTGTGGCCGGTATGAAAACAAGCCAAAACTTCTCATTCGTCGGTAAACACTTCGCATGCCAATAGGTCTTCCGTGTTCTGCAAACCATTCATTTGCAATGGACCTGGTAGTGGAGAAACGGTCCCTTAAGACCAATAATCTTAGGCGGCGATCTTCACGGTCTGTTGTTCTACGGCGGCGTCCAGTGCCCCTTGCTCTTTGCGTACGGCCTTCTCGAAGCCATGCCTGACAACACCTAACCACAGTGTCTACACTTCTTTGCACTCTAACTGCAATTGCCCGAAAAGAAATTCCAGCTTCCCGAAGTCCCACTATACGGCCCCTATCAAACTCACTAAGTTGACGAAATCGTACAGGTCTCCGTACTCTAGGCATCGTAACCGATCGTAAAGGATGTCAAGAACCAAAATCCGCCAACGTTGATTCTTTACTGCGGCTGAAATATTCATTTTTAGAGCGTTAGTGAATTAAAAAAAGCAGTATAAAAACCGGAATGTCCAACTGATAAGGCTGAAAATTTTTTCACTTGTTATTTACAGTAAGTTAAATACATTCACCAACTTGTATTAAAATAAAACCATTTAAACTGGGTGTTCGGATTTATATGTCACTTAGTATACTTGAAGTACTTTCAACAAACCCTAGAACTTGATTAGTTATAGAAGTTTTTAATTGAGATGAAGCAGTATTTTTTGTTTTTTCATTCTTGATTAATTTTCACATTGTAGCTAGAAGAATATAGTATGAAATTGCTAACTTCGCTCGGTAAAAGTTTTGTTGTACTTGCTACCTCATTTGGATTAAAACTATGCATAAACTGAGTAGTCTTAATAGTTTTGCATAAATGAAAATTATAAATTAAAAACATTATAGTTCCGAATTTAGAACCTTGAGGCACATCAGGAGGTATCAGCGATATTGATGACAACCTTTGTATTAAACGAAATTGAGTTCTGCCGTGAAGATAGCTTTCAAAAAAAAGACACTGCTAATTTATCAAGACCAATATAACTAATTTTCATATGTAAAAGCTCATGTCTGATAGTATCAGAAGCCTTAGAGTAGTTAATACATACAAGATTCAGTGCCATCCGTGCATCTAAGGCCCGTAATATACTATTCTGAAGATTGATGAGAGCGAAGGTTGTTCCATAATTCTTTCTAAAGAAAGTCTGGATGTCGGGTATTATGTTGTATTTTTCAAGATATGTGGAAATTTGTAAATTAACTATTTTCTGCAAAAATTTCGACAGAACGGCTTATAGGCTGATGTAACCTAGGGTCAGGTGGATTGGCTTTTTTAGGGACTGAGACAACCATACGTTATGTTCCCTAGAACTCAGCTAAGTTGTTAAAAACATTTTGCAATCTCTATTCAATTGTTATTATATTGCAAACGAACATGGTGTCTCGTGCCACAGTAATGCGCTGTAGGCAATCCGCGGTAGATACCAAGAAATCGTATAGCATCACGTTTCATAGGTCAATATATCCTGAAGACAAGATGCAGGTCAGAACTGAAGCTTCCTTAATTGCTAAATTGTAACTGGCATATTTCAGAGTGTGAAACTTAAGCCAGACCTTTTTCAATATGATACATATGTGTCATCCTTGACTCCGCCCCTCGCGCTATTTTTATTTGTATAGCAAACAGCATTTCAATAACGCTCCTCTATACATATATTGTTCCAATACACCTGAAGCAAGCCTAACCCCCAAATCAGAAATATGACGCTTACATTGGCCGGAAACTTTACGTTTGAACTTACTACTGAAAACCACCAAAATATACCATATTCTGATATTCCAATGATGTTTTTGCATGAAAATACCCTATTACTCTTTGGTCTATACCCAGATCAATATTCACTTCCCAATGAACAAGTGTTTCGACTATTTGTCTTTTTTTTGCCTTTTGCATTTTCTTATTTGAACTCCAGAATATGAACTAATACAGGTCCATTGCGTTGGAGATACTCAAACCTATCTGACACATTGAAAGCAAGCCTAAGAAGTTCGAGGATATATTTTATTTTTTCAATCCATTCCGCGTCAGGAAAACCTAGTATAATTCAACACAGTGGGTATTTAGTGTCAGTCCTGACACTGACACTGAACTCATCATTGACTGACGCGGTTCGATGTGTTGAACCTAATTTTTAGTTCAAATTCAAATTATTTTATTTATTTTAGTCTTAATGTTACAAAACATATAGAAATTATCAGCAAAAATTGAAACTACAGACAAAATAACAGTACAGTAACACTAAAATAAATCAGGTGACAATAAAACAAATTTTCTACACTTAAATCTTCTTCTACACAATAAATATGCCTATGAGAGAAAAACTATAAAAACACTGATCGATCAAAAACCTTCTCCATTTTTTTGAAAGACTTCACGTTTGTTTCTGACTTAAGGTTATCTGGTACATTTAAAAAATCAAAAATAATTTCTAGAGACTTGACTTGAGACAGCATTTATAGTTAAAAACGTTCACTAGTTTTACTACGTTGCTGTGACAACCAACCGAAATAAGATGTTTGACTTGGACAACCAGATGTACTTACCGTAACGTTTCATCATAACAAGATTATGGTAAGACTCAAAGGCTGAGGTAGACGAAACCCGACCAGTGTCCTCTGATCCAGATTAGTGGGCATCCGTGGTTCCTCCGTTCAGGCATCGACAAACCGCTATTCTATTAGGAGCCGTCCAGTTATCTGCTTCCGGGAAACAAGTGAGTGTCGATAACGAACGGCCATCTTAGCCGACTGGAACGTGGGGGAGCACGTAATTCGGACAGTTGAGCATCAGCAACGACCGACGCCGGCACCAGCAGAGAAAAAGGCACGTACACTTACATTCAGTTGGGCCCTCGACAAGATGCTGCATCTCTACCACAGGGACGTCTTAGATAGATTTCTATGTGGAAATATGTATCAAAATACAACAGCGCAAGTGGTATAATAAATTAATAGCGTTTATTGCCCAACAGTTAAGGAAACCATTTACAGGACAATCTTAAGATAAATCAAAATATCTAATCTAAAGAAAAAAAATAAACAAGAAAAAGAAGCAAAAAACATATTTCACTCAGGTAAGTAACATATCATACATTATCCAAGCAATTCCTTGCTACTCCTAGAATGCTGTTCAAACTTTCAGCATGTATATCACAGTAATTTGATATTGCATTGGAAGTTTCACACATCACGTATATGGGTGCCTTCAAAAACAAATTTGTGCGAGCCCTGTCGCAATAAAATGTTTTAGCTGTACGAGTTTGAATAGATGGAACATTAAAATTTATTTGAGCCACAATCTCATCAATTTGATGATTGTGCAGTAGTTTATGCAAGAACATAATTGATGCACACTTCCTTCTCAGTTCTAAAGACTGCATTTGAAACCTAGACAATAACAAACTTTCAGATATACCACGTTCAGGCAGCAGCGGTGGCCGCAGTAGTAGACTCTTCGGTCTCCTGATCAGCCGCCGTGCGCTGTGCGGGTTCGAGTCTCGTCCCAGGAGAAATTTTTCTCTTGGCTATGAATGTTGTGATTGTCCGTAGGTGGTAGACGGTCTCCGACTGTCGAACGCGGAGGTACCACCCGGCGGATCTCGTAGGCGGAGCCAGAATGTGTGCATGTTGCATGCACACGTGTTCCCTCGCCAGAGTCCGTGTGGCGTTCCCCCTTTTCCATGTATCCCCCTATATCCCCATGGTACCCAATGGGTGCTTAGGCCTTAGGCCTTCGTGGTAGTTGGAGTATAAAAAAAAAGATATATATATATATATATATATATATATATACCGTCAACTATAAAAGATAAACATTTTAGAAACTATCTCTGAACATGCTCAAGAGAATCAATGTAGCAGTTGTAAATTGGGTTCCAAATTAACGATGCATATTCCAATTTCGATCTAATATATGCACAATACAAAACCAACAGTGACTCTGGGCGGCTTAAGCTTCTACAGTTTCTCACAATAAAACCGTACCCCCGCGAAGCTTCACTCACCTTTCGAGCTATGTGGAGTAAAAAATCAAGTTTATGGTCAAAAACTACACCCAAATCCTTAATTGAGTTATAGAGATTTATGTAAACATCCCCAATTTTATAATTAAATTTACAAGCAGAAGTTTTCTTGGAAAAGCTGACTACACTACACTTAGACGCATTAAGAAATAAATTATTCTCGTCACCGCTAGTCACTAAAGAACCAATGTCACGCTGAAGTGCAATACAATCAGTCTCAGACTCAATAATCCTGAATAATTTTGAATCATCCGCAAAGAGGAGCTTATTTATTACAACTTAAATAATCACAACATCATCAATAAATAAGGTAAACAATAAAGGACCAAGATTTGAACCCTGAAGCACTCCCTATTTAGTTACATATACGTACTGGGTACGACTTGAATCCATTAAAAGTAACATATTGCTTCCTTTCATGAAGATAACTTTGAATGAGTGCTAAAGCTGATGAATGGAATCCATAATAAACAAGTTTATTCTAAAGTATGCCGTGATCCACCCTATCGAACGCTTTAGCAAAATCGGTACATACAACATCTAGTTGACCTTGCCGATCGACACATTCAATAGCGAGCTGAGTGAAGATTGTTAAATTAGTTACTGTGAATCTCTTAGTAAGAAAACCATGCTGAAAAGGGGACAGAGATCTATGAACTGCGGAGTAAATTCTATTATGCAATGTTATCTCCAGCAATTTGGAAAAATTCGGCAATATTGCCACCGCTCTATAGTTTTTAATATCAGTATTATCCCCTGATTTGAAAATAGGTGTCTCTCTAGAAAGTTTTCAAATATCAGGGAATGTGTTGGTTTCTATAGTCAGATTGTATATTTTTAATAACGGCTTAATAAAGACATAAATACAATCTTTGACTATGAACGAAGCTGCAGTAGCCTGGAATAAGTACCCCAACAGGATATCGACCACCTTATCAGCACGATGCCCAGGCGTGTCAATAAGTGTATAAGAAATCGTGGATCCTCGGCACATTATTTAACCAGCTTCTGCAGTCGACGAATCAAACTGAAAATTTAATCATTTTACTAGTAAGGGACACTGAACATAGTCAAATATTATTAAAATCGAATAAACATAGATAGGTGTTTACCTTTTTCTGTCACTCAGTATATTTTGCCTATAAATGATAGTTTCTAGCTGATAAGAAGACGAGTTACTGTTAGGGATTTTATTTAACAGAAGAAATGTTGCTTTTGGATCCCTATTTCCATTACTGTCAGAGCACGGGAATCTAACCTTATTGCCCTAAATGGGACGTCAATGTTGATGCTTCTCTTCTCGTTTAATTTGACATTAGCGCAACGGGCGGAAAGTCAGGGCACGGGCGGCCACAGCTTCAGCTTCGGAATGAAATCAGTTGCATCTCTCTTTCTGACGGGGTGGCACAGTTTGCTAGATGCAAGGAGAAAATAGGAAAACTTTCGAAACGCTCCTCTTTCTAATCTGCGTTCTTCGCTTGATGGAATTCCGAGATAGGCTGCTGATGATCGATTACAGCGATTAGCTATCTCCTTTCTGCTCGAAAGCGCACAGCTTATTTTTGGCCGGAAATAGTGGTTCTATATGGTTATGATGCTAGGGATATTTTCTTGAAACTCTCTTTTATTCGTCCACCAGATTAGTGCTATTTTATGATTATTGCCGGCACCCTTATTTCGGAGTTGCAACTGTCAGGTTGCATTTCTTTTCATGTCAAAAGTATATCATTTTTTGCAAAATTCATGCTGCATGTTGTCTATCAGTGGTTTGTAATACAGGGTGGCGAATTAATAACTGACCGATTTAAATTGCGCGCCATTTTTGATACATGCATTTCAGTAGATGGCGCCGTAGTAGTTGTTTAAAGCACATGTGTCCAATTCACCATTAGCACTACAGGATCCCACAATGCGAGCGTATTGTTAAAACGTCAGTTGATGGAGAAATTTGAACAAACAGGTGAAGTTAAAGACTTTCGAGGGTCGAGCCGTGTTCGAAATGTTCGTATTCCGGAAAATATCGAGAGAGTTCGTGAAAATGTTGTGGAGCGCCCTGAAACGTCTACGAGACATCGTCCTCAATAACTGGGTACTTGACGCACGTCATTATGCACTTTTGAAAGAGACTTGCATTTGCGGCCATACAAAATTCAGTTAACCTAAGAACTACGTAGTGACCATGAAAGTCGCCGACAATACAGTCATGCTATATTGCAGCTTAATACCCAAAATAACGATTTTTACTAACAATAAATTGATAATGAGCGATGAAGCCCACTTCGACATGAACGGATTTGTTAGTAAACAGAATTATCATATCTGAGCATTAGATAACCCTCGTATCATCCATCAACGACCACTACGTCCTCATCGAGTCACAGTTTGGTACGGTGTTGGGTATGAAGATGCCATTGGGCCTTACTTCTTTAAAGACGCTGCAAGTAATCCCCTTACTGTCACTGGGTAGCACTACCATGATATAGTGCAGAAAACGTGATTCTAGCAGGACGGAACAACTTGTCACACAGCTAGCTAGACAATGCATCTTTTGCGAACAATATTTCCGCTACGGTTAATTTCTCGATTTGGTGTTGTCAATTGGCCTAAGGTTACTGGATTTAACGGCTCCTGACTTTTTTATGGGGATTTTTGAAAAATTGGATTTATGGCAACAAACCAAATACTGTGGAGCAGCTGAAGAACAATATTACGGAAGCGATTGAAAATATTCCTCCCGAAGCCTACCAAAAAAAGATGGAAAATGTAACCAAGAGGGCTCAGGTTTGCGCGGCTTCTAGTGGTGGACATTATCTTTTATACACAGATTCTGAGTTTCAATAAAAGATTTAGGGTGGATTTCACAATTTAACAAACCATTATTCTGCACCAATAGGGTACGAGTACCAAACAGTCCGTTAAATATACCCAATCAGCCTCAAGATCTCTCCGTCAAATTTTTGGCAGCAAATAGCATCAAAGTATTCAAAACAAAACACTGTAAAATATGAAGTGACAGCTTGCCATTGAAATCTTTTCAGTTTATTAAATATTATGAAATTATGTAAAACTGAGCCAAAATTTTTAAAAATGCTTGATGTCTGAGTAAAATCTATTTTTTCAGATTAGCTGAAGGTTTTTCCATGTTTACTGCAACTTTTGTAATCCATATGTGATTATATCACCTACTGTGTGCTTATAGTTTATCCTATATTTGCAAACTTGCACTTCCAAACCCTTACATGAAAAAGCCTTTTCACTCAAATTTTTGTTAGGTGTTGCATTTCAACACATTCATATACTTCTTTCCAGTTCCTCAACGATATTTTAACTCCACTGGTCCGAAACTGTTCAACAATAACATTCATACATACAATTACAGTTGCAGTTTTTTGTTTTAATTTCAGTGTATAATCAGTCACACCATCGGTGATGGTACATTCAACATAACCACGTATTTAGGGGTTCGTGCAGATTTAACGTGTACACGACAGTAATCTTGGTTCATTTTATTCTATCCCTTGGGGACGTACAGAATGAAGAAAAGACTACAGTGCTCAGTGGCCACTCAGTGGCTCAGTGCTCGTCTGTAATGATAATATTCAAATACTACTAAATACCTAAATAGCTTTCTGGCCTCTCAATTTCGAAGCTACCAGTCCTCGCTTAGAGATGGTAGCACAGTTAAGGATAGACTCGGGGTATACGGTTACGGATGTTTATGATTCCTCTCGATATCGATATATCGTCATGAAACCATCGATGCGTAAAGATCGATGTTCTACGTTCAATGTATCGATGTTTTCGATACATCAATGTATCGTCTATCGTCGCCATCCCTATATTGTATCCCCACCAGTCACCAGTCAAAAACCTTAACCTCCAATACTTTATCTATTTATAATTCTTTTTAGCTCTTATTTTTCAGTAATTACTAATAATTTTAGGTCTATGTCTATGTCTACAGTTGCATTATGCACCTCGAAGATGTAGGGATTAACATGTTTTACACATATCGGTGTTTTAGGATGGGGACGACATACTGTTCTGATTGCTTTGAAGAAATTCATTAACCCATGAGTTTATAACAAATGATTACTATTATGATGTAAAGAGAGATGAGGAATTGTTGGAATGCATTTTATATTCTATTTTCTCGCAAATCCGCACAATTCAACAGCTATGTGTAGCTATAATGATCACATATACACACAATATATTGAACTTAACAAATTTCGAGATTGCCATGAATTAACAAACGACCAAACCTGCTGCCAAATTTAACAGCTAGTAAATCGACCTATTAATTCTCCTATTCCCATTCGCTGAGGGGATAACGGATGGTCAAATGTACACCTATAACATAAATCAAAATACAGGAAAGTTGTCCTGTTTTCTCTGTACAAAAGCATCATGTTGGGATCAATAAGTGGTCTTGTTTATAATACAGTCGAATTTTCACGATTTTATTCAACATTTTAATAGAAATCACTGATATTCTAAGACCTTTGACAGCTTCCGTGAAATTGCATTTCGATAAGGTATTTTCCTATTGGTCCATAATAATAATGTTGGTGAAATCGGCCCTAAGATGAAAAAATGTACGTATTTTATTTCATTTCACAAATATTCAAGATACAAACCAGTCAGTTACATATTGGCCACCCTGTACTTTGATACAGTGGTACCTTTCTATACCGTACCTTCTCCATCTTCAATATAAGAAATTGTTTTGCCCTAAAATAAAAATTGATTTTCAAGTAGTAGAGGTACGAAGCCAACTTGGTGCATCTAGCAGCAAATATTTTCCAAAATAGTATATACTTACGTATTTTTTTTTAATACGCTTGGATTGAACCTTCTGTTCGTAGCAAATCCTTTGAACCTTGTACAGTTCTGACTATGTAACTAAAATAAGAATTGAGAAATACGTCTGAAGGAGATAGGAAGAGCGTACGTACTAGTCCTGTTTTAATACCGACAACTTTCATATTCGGAGGCAATAAGAGGAAGTGCACAATGGATTCCATTTAAACTTCTGATCTATTCTATTGAAAATGCAGGAAAAGTTTTGCAAAGAACACACGTCGTTATTGAACGTTGGTATCCTTTTGTAATAAAAGGAGAATGGTCTATTTTAAAGTTGAAGCCAGCCAGTTTTTTAACTTCGATAAGAAGACATGCTAGAGGAGATTATATAACTGTATACGGGGTGACACGTTTATACTAGTAACTGTTTTGTTTACAGATTGATTTCATTGAAAGGCGAAACTAGTTATGAAAATTGCCCCCAAAGGTATCCAAATCTGGATGGATCCAAATCAAGGCATATTCAGTCAAAGCACCTTAGCCCAACTTTCAGATCGATTGGACACCCCTATGGGCCCCTAACCTCAAAAACGTATATTTTTTCGAAAATAATAAATTCTTTACGGCCACAATTTTGTTCAAACAGTTTGAAAAAATTACTGCTGCTACATTTTTATATCCTACATAACCGTGACTTTTGATAGATTTGTAGAACTTTTAGGTTCGAATTTTTTTTTAAATCCTTCGAATTTTTGTCTAGGTACCTACTAAAAATTTCGCAAACTAGTAAAACTACTCTATATCAATGCGTTATTTATTTCGTTCCACATCCACCAACAGAATCATGAATTTTTGCCCGGAAAAGCGCTACAACACACGCATTTTCGCCGTTTTTCTCCAATTTTCGATCTTTCAGGACGTAGGATGTCGTTGTTGGCTGACTCAAAAGTAACGCATACATGTGTTTTATTGATTCTTGTAGGTTCCTTGATCAAAATTTTGATTTTTTCCCGGAAAATTGTGAAAATAGGAAAAACCGCATTTTCGCTAATTGCATTCAACTTTTGACGCGTTTTGTAAGGAGAATAATAGTTGGCTAAACCTTTTATCCCATTATATATCTATATTTTTTACGTTCCTTTTAGTTACGTTATTGAAATAATTATTTCTTTACGAAAAATTGCGAAGTACCACCTGTTCACAGAGTTCTTCAATTTTAAGTTTTTTCAGAGTAGGATATCATATCTTGGCTTAGTCAAAAGCTCAATTTGTATATGTATTTTGTGCATTCTTCCAAGTTTCGTTATCAAAATTGTGATTTGTTGCCCGAAAAAATGCGAAAATGGGAAAACCGTAATTTCCCTGATGTTCTACAATTGACGTTTTTGATCAAGAAAAGCATAGTTAGCTAACGCATTAACTTACTGCATATTTGAATTCTTTTACGTTGTTTGATGCTTCCTTGTCAGAAAAAATCGCTATAAATCGGAAAAAATCGATTTTCAATCTTAGACATTTTTAGTATACGATATCATAAAACCCCTAAAAACTGCGAAAATAAAAAGTACATTTTTTCTCGAACCTATACGTCCCACAATCGTATGAAAAATAACGGTTATGTAGGGAATAACAGTATAGTATCGGTGTTTTTTTCCAAAAGTTTTAGCAGAGTTGCAGAATATATTCGAAAAACATGTTTTTGAGGTTGAGAGCTATCAATCGGAAAATTCGCTAAGTTGTCTTGATCGAATATACCTTTTTTTACGTTGATCCAAATTTGGATACCTTTGGGGCAATTTTCATATGTTCGCCTATATTGTCTTGGAATTATTTTAGTACTCACTACTATGGATCACCAAAATAGAGAAATAGTTGACGCGAAGTCGAAAACAATGCCCAATTCGACTCCAAACAGCACTAACTCTTTTTTTTTCATAAATGATGGTGTCACTATTTCTAAAGGTATTATACCGGGTGATTCTCCAGGGTGGCTGACCCCTATAACTTTTTTATTATTGAAGATAGAAAATCGAAATTTCAGGCTTGTGTAATATATTTATATATTTGTGACATATTCACTTGCTTTGGCGTATTTCCGGTTTGATCCAAATCGATTTCAACTTTCGATTTTTAAATAGTTTTACTTATTTCGATCGAGAATGACATTCTGAACCTAACAACGCTTCTCTGGTCAGTATTTGACAAATAAAGTCATTTTTATTTCAATTTTGTTTTTCTATATAGAATGCCATTGATCCTGTAAATCGCTTCATTTTTGATCTAGTAACACGGGAAAAATACGATTTTGATGCAAACGACCTTACAGTTGTTTTAAAGATTTTCTAAAAATTACAAGTACTGTTTTTTTCAGTTTACCTGATTTTTTCAAATAGAAAAGGGCTGGTTCGTTGATTTTTTCTAAGAGACCATTTTCGTTCGAATAATTTGACACTACACACTCTTATTAATTTCCCTATTTTTCTGAATAATAGTAAGAAACGATCATACCTTACAACAAATAATACGCATCTGCATTCGGTATATTTGTGCACTAAGTCCGATTATTCTAGTTATCCATGACAAACAATTGAAAGTGTTGCCCTCCAAATACAAAATGTGCAACGAACCAGAAGAAAATGCGAATAATTTTACCGTGAGTGAACAAAAAGAAATAGACGTGTTAGCCTATGTTGGAGTAAACTACATATACAAATAAATTAAATACATAATATACCATTATTATAAAAAAATTAAAATTCAAAAATGTGCCAGTAAGGTTCTAAAAATGTTCAAGATGGCCTCCTCCTTGATCACGGCAAAGTTCAACTTTATCAATTGTGGCTTGCACCACATTGATTATCTTTTCGTAATAATAAAAAAGTTATGGCTATGAGCCACCTTGGATAATCACTGTAGGATCAAATGCTCATTTACGCGGCGTCGAAATAAAAAAGACGCTGCTCTCCGCTCATATTCATATTCATCGCGGACATTTATAAAATTTTAATAAATCGATGCCAGGTAGTGTGGAAAAAGATTGCACTGGCTCTATAAATAATGCTAAAGTCTGGAGAGTGGAATCGATGAAACTAACTGAAATGACCAACCCTTCGTAACAAGCAAAACGTTTTTTTTTCTGCCTTTCAATTACGCGCATGGACTAACAACAGCTCTAAAAAAATCACTAAATCTCGTAAATGAACGTATATATGAAGATATTTAGCTCATTCATCGAGCTACAATGATTTATGAATTTTCTTCCATAATATAATACCAGTAAGAAAGTTCACTTTTTGATTTAAGAAAAAAAAAACAAACTTAATGAAAAGAAAGTATTACTATCAACATATTCGTAAATTCGGCGGATTTTATTTCTTAAATATGATTCAGTCCAAATGTTTCTTGCAGACTTCCGGAGTGATGTTGTTTATTTCTCGTCCAATGTTGCCTTTAAGCTCCTCCAGTGTTCCTGGATTAAAATATAATCGGATGGCGTGAGATCAGGTGACCTAGGAGGCGAGTGAATGTCTCCAAACTTCGATATAACTTTTTCAGGGAAAAGTGCTTTCACCGTGTCCATCGATTCTCCGGAAGTATGGGTAGTGACCCCATCCTCTCGTAACCATGTGCTTCTGTAATATCGACGTTCTCTTCTGACAATAGGAGCAAAAAAAGTGTCAATCGGTCGGAATTGACTGACAATGCCTGACCGTTTTCATCTTCAAAGAAGTACCGCTAGAGGATATGGCGCGGCAAACATGCATCTTTGGACTATGTAGCTGTTGTTGATGTTTCTCTTTTGGGTTCGTTGGTGCCCAGTATCTGCAATTTTCTTTGTTCACATAGCCGACTAAGTGAAAATGGACCTCGTCACTGAAAACAACGTTCTCGGGTCTGCGCTGCTTAGGAAAAATATTTAACATCCGTTTAGCACAAGATTTCCGAAATTCGTAATCACTTTCCTTCAAAGCATGGACTGATTAGATTTTATAAGGATGAAAACCCATTTTTTTCTTCATTATGCCATACGGTGTTGACCTAGGGATTCCCAAAGCAGCGGAATGCTTCCGTACAGAACGCCGAGGATTTACAAAGACCGAATTACTTACTCGACGCACATTTTCTTCGGTTGAGTAGGTGTGGGGCCAGGAATGGATTGACTAAGAGTAGAGCCTGAGTCACGGAACCTCTTAATCCACTTTTTCAATAGGTTCTTACTTGGGGTATCTCTTGGTCGGCGAATGTTGTACCGTGTACAAGCTCGATAGCAAAAGCACGTTGCGCTCCGGTCCAACGTTCCATTGTGACTATTTAACCCGCATGCCGAACGCGTCGATCAAGAGCTCTCCCCACTTCCTCGCGTATACGGTTGCCGCGTAATTCAAATTTGAAATGTGAACTTTCCCACTGTATTTACAAAGTCATATCAAACCTAGAATGATATATTGATAACAGCTAGACCAGACCAAAGTCAAAGTTGGGAATTAGATATTTTGAACTTTGACTACGGCGACTTCATGAGTCCAGTATGCATTCACTGCCCTACATACACTGTAACTCCTATCGATATCTTACAATGTTTCCCTGATGAAAAGTGTATTTTGCCCATTCCATGCCAGATCAACATCGGATATCGGGTGTGTCTGTTCTCCAAAATATAATTATTATCCCCCATGGAAACACAAAAGGATCCGTCGGATGAATAGGTTCTCTGGTGGTTTCGAGGAAGGTAAAACAAATGAAAAGGAGCAAAACAGGAGGCCTGGTCCTGTTTGATTTGCTCTCCAGTCACCGCGGCGAGTAGGAGTGGTCCAAGTAAATTAAGGACCCTGCTACTGCCTGCTTGCGGCCGACGTCTCCTCACTCAAGGGCCTATTGTTTCGTTTGGTTTTGCCCTTGTTTCGCACCGACAAATAGCGGCTGCTGCTGCTGTTCTAGAGGAATTTCCAACAGTTTGGATACAAAACATGTCGAGGATGGTTACAATGAACGAGTAAAATGTTTGTTATAAAACTCATCCAATGCTTGTATCTGTTTTGTCGGCCATTACAGCAGTTTACTCAGTAGACTTTAGTTGTTCCTTAAATTATTTTAAATAATAATAAAATTGAGAAGTCCTATACATTAAAAGTCCATTTTTTGGGCAAAATGAGTTGGGTTTATATTCTTGCACAGTTTTAAATTCTGAACCTTCCAGTGCATAAACCAGCTCTGTAACATTTAAATTGTGGAAACTGAACTGTATGAATGGTTGCCCACGCTTTTATATTTTGCATAAACTGGTCAAGTCCTAGACTTGTCTAGTTTTCGTGTGCTGACAATCTAATACAGCAAAGGTACCTCGAACCTGAAGGTAGTTTCCTTGCCTGGATAGCAGCTTTGGAGCCTCAGAAATACAAAAAAGAAAGCCCGACAAGGTATATTTATTTAAGGGTAATCAAAGATTATTCAAAATACAAACAGAAACTTTAAAGTCATCCATGTAGCGCAGGGTATATTTTTAAATTTCAAGGCCCATTTACAACAGTTGCTTGTAAAGAATCCTTCAAGGAAGAACAATAAATTTACGATTTCAAAATATCGAATCATGCGCAATGAAAATATAGTGAAACAGTATCTTTGTATCAGTTTAATGTTTTTGAAATCCGAGATAAGAGGAATGTGCAGCTCCTGACTCTACCAATCACTACAAGTAAGATGTATAGTGAAAGAAGAATGTTGAAAAAAAATAAATTTGATCACGTTCAGACTCTGGCTAAAAACTGTGCCACAATGTGATCAGTGGTTCTATCACGAAATCACAAAATACCATCAGAGCTTTTTGCCAGATGATAATGAAACTTCCGCATCAGACTTCAGTGAAGATCAATAAATGAAATTTTCTTAAGTTTGTATCAAAAGTTTAATTAAAACAGGTATTAGTTTATTTCATTCAGTAACTTAACAAAAAATAAAACTTTTAACGTCAAAATTAGTTTTTTTCTAATTTAATTTATATAATTTTTTTAAATAAAGAAATGTGCATAAACCAGTCAAATCCATTATTTTTTACCTCATAACTCATTTATTTTTTCATTTACAGATTGATATATTTAAAATAATATTGTAGCAGAAGTTATCTGAAATTGACAACAGATACGAAAATTTTCAGTAACTAACATTTTTCCTCAAGTTACCTGACTGCTCTATGCATTGGACCCCTCAATTGAAAAATGACGTTCAAGTAGCAAGCTAGGCACTCTGAGAAAAAGTTAACTAGGAAAATGTATAACAAGGAATTAGATAGACTAATGGCCAATTTCACCAACATTAATATTTGACGGTCAGTTGGACCAATAGGAAAAGGCCTTATCGAAATGCAATTTGACGGAAGCTGTCAAAGGTCTCTGAATATCAGTGATTTCTATTAAAATATTGGATGAAATCGTGAAAATTCGACTGTATTATAAACAATACCACTTTTTGATTCCAACATGATGCTTTTGTACAGAAAAAAACAGGACAACTGTCATGTATTTTGATATATGTTATAGGTTTACATTTAACAATCCGTTATCCCCCTCAGTGAATGGGAATGCAGCAAATAATAGGTCGATTTTCTAGCTGTTAAATTTGGCAGCAGATTTGGACGTTTGTTAATGCATGGCACTCTCGAATTTACCAACTTCAATATACTGAACGTTATCATTACATACCTGTTGAATAGTGTGGATTTGTCTGTATTTTGCAAGAAAATAGAATATAAAATGCATTCCATCCAATTCCTCATCTTCCTTTACGTCATAATAGTAATCATTTATTAATTTATGGGTTAATGAATTTCTTCAAAGCAATAAAAACATTATGTTCTCTCTATCCTAAAACACAGATAATATGTGTAAGACGTGTCAATCCCTACATCTCCCTGATGCATAATGCACTTACTATGGACATAGACAAAAAATTATTAAAGATGTTTCACAGATAATGGCTTTTAAGTCCAAAAATCAAAAAAACTAGTAATGTTTATTGTTTGTCTATTTTTCTTTTTTGACTGGCGGGGAAATCTATCTGACACTCGCAGGGTTGCCAAGTCTAACGACGATCACGTCCCGTGGTGGAGGGTGGGAAATCAATCTTTTACATTTGCTGGTTTTGAATATTTTTCGTAGAAATTTACTAGGTATAATGATTATAAGCATCTTTGGAGGATTGTTCGATCCGGAATGGGAAAGATCTCCTATTTGTGAAAATATTTTTGGTATCATCTAGCCGTTGCAATCATTGCACAAACACTGTGACATATGATTTATAGCATAACCCGCTGCCCTATCAATACAAACTTAACATACAGGTCGCCTAGCCGTGGGGATGCAGTGGTCTGGATGAATATCACGGCAGCAACTGATGATTTGGCCATGTCTGGTAAGAACGTATGAAGTGAAACTCGCTAACGTCACAAATTTGAAGATTTTGTACAATTTCTTTGAAAATGATGAAAGATATGTCTGACTTGGCAGGGTAATGCCGCAGCCAAATGGCAGTCACTCTTTCTGACACAGTCCGGATCGAAAGATGACGATACTCGTGAAATGTATTGATACTTCTAAATATAGGATCCTATCGAACATCCCTACTGTCAAGATGTATAACCCAAGGTACCGACGGAGCTATTTTGCGTCATGGAAATAACTTTAAATTTTCATTTGCATTTTTTCAAGTGTTGTGCAATGATTTTGGGAAAAATGTCGCGAATAGTCTTATAAAGCATAGTAGAGTATATTTCAACAGTTGGCGGAACTTATTCCACTGGGACCAGGAGGGTGAAACGGGATATTAATACACAATCTGGCAACCCTGTCGCACCCTCACAAAATGGCCGCTGACAACCACACAAGTCACCGTGTTGTGATTGAATAGCATGGAATTAAACCTTCAGAGTATATATGTTTTGTGACTGGTACCAAGAGTTGACAGATCCCACACATGTGCCACTCCTTGAAATGCAATAATCAGCTGTATTCAAATAAATATAACCTAGAATGTGTACTCGTGAAAAAAGAACAATATGGCAAATTTGTAGTTTTTTTGTAGGTTTTATAGGTTTGCTGGTAGCTTTAAGGCATATATTTGGGAATTTCTTAATCGCTGAGAATATAGTGTGGATGTTTGTTCAGTTCCTGAACAACGAAAAACATCAACTTCATGGATGTATGGATATCAAAAAACCTGAATGTTTTTGTGGGAATATCAATCTAAGGTGCCATAATGGTTCTGATGAACGGCAAGTAAATGAATGAATGTTTGGAAACGAGCAATATCTTTTTGTAGAGGTTTATAGGAAAAAACTCCCAGTATCACATATCAATTGAAGAAAATAATATAAACATGAATAAAAAATCAACAATAGTAATTAAAATATGAATTTAATTCATAAATCAAACATTTCTTACAATTTTGACTGAATTATATGTAATTTCTGAATATTCAATAAGCTGGTAATGTTTCAATGACAAGTTGTCATCTCATACTTTAACAGTATTTTGTATTCAACGTTTCATAGCTATTGGTTGCTAAAATTTGTTGATTGGAACTTGAAGCTCATTCGCTGTATCTGACGGTCTGTTACCCTATAGGTGGAGAATAACGGACTGTTGTTGGTGAAATTGAGCCCAAGTCAATTAAACAGTCCCTTACAAAATTGTAAGCCTATAATCTAACATAAAAAAATCGAGATATACCTTCCCTCAACGCCCACTTCTTAACTTTAACAAAAAGTATTCTAAAAACTACTACAACATCTGAAACGATTTTTATTTTTTAATTTTTTTCCTATTGCTCCGCCGCCACTAGATCAATTTTCAAAAATTACAAAGATTTTTCGTCCTTGGCATAGTAGTAACCTTGTGACAAAATTTGACCAAAATCCGAGCGGTACCTTCCAAGTTACAGTGGGGCCAACGATTAGCAGACAGAAAGACAGACCGAAAGAAATGAGTGACATGGTTATTTGTGATATTCATGTCATGTAACATTCAAGAACATAATAACTGATTTTTGAAATTTTTCATGATCACACTAGGTGTGAGAAATAAAATGAAATATAAGGTAATTTTACCAACAACTGCCAAAACCTGCAGTTTGCCTCGGTTTTCGGCCATAAGTTTTTTGCTATTAGTCGGATCTTTTTACGTGTGGTCTCATTTTGTAGGTCTCATAAATACCTAAAAACCGTGATATGAAGAATGTGTTCGTTACTGCCAACACTTTCGATTCAATCCCAAAAAGCACGTTTTCCCATTCTTTGTTTTCGAATAAAAGTTTTTCCACAAAAATTGATCTACCCATTTTATGAGACCATATTTTTAATACTAATTTGAACAACTTGCAGCAATAAAACTAGACAATTATTTCGCAAACCAGGGGTATTTTATAATTTAGGAATTTCGTTTTACCGTAAATGGGATTTGTGTACATTTCAGTGTATCCTATTTGAACATGTCATATGTCATTACCCAAAATTAGCACACTGTTGGGTGCAGTATAAATCAGTACTAATAGTTAATAGCACCTACGCAAGTATTACTTATTTGTCGACAGTTACAAAAAAATTGCATACTCGAATAGAGCACCGCAGCTTTATTAACCAGTTGTAGATGAGGAGATCTCAGCAAGGCAATCGTACGCTTCTTTTGAAATATGACAGTATCCAAGTTGAAGACATCGCCTTAGCTCCTCAATATATCTTCCATAGCAGAAAAAGGCCTTACCATACATTTTCCTGTCACGAAAATGTGTTGGATCATCCATTACGTTTTATTAAATTATATATTATCCCAAACTTATCGAGAGCACCCTTACGGCTAGCAAGTATGCGTGTAGCTTAACTGATTAGCATAGTAAGAAACATTTCAGATGAAGCAAAATATTTTAGCAAATATTAGCCATAATGAAAAAAAAATGTACATACATAACTGTCTCGTATCAGTAACGTAACATTTTCACAGGCAGGCTAGAATGCGTATCACTTTTTCAACACTATTCAAAAACAAGGTGGTGTAAAACATAACAAATTCAAACTACTCAACACGATTTTTTGTAGAGGAATGCTTGAAATTCGTTTCTGCGTTTCTGGAAGCTTTATTTATTTAACTAAAAATTAATCAGCTTTCGAGAAAGCTTATTAAATACTATTTATCTTTAGAATGAGCGGGACATTCTATAAAATGCATACATACGAGGTCTTTAAATTAAGTGATGAGTCTGGCAACCTAACGTTTGATCTGGTAATACCAAAGGCTTTGAGGGGAGACAGGCTAACATGTGATCAGCCTTCAGTACAAATTTCAACTCGCTCGAGTCATTTGGTTGTCCGATGTTATTACCATTGTTGTTGTTTTGAAAATGAGTGACTTCAATTTCGAGCAACGGTGTCCTATCAGGCTTTGCTTTAGACTTGGGCACAGTGCTCCGGAAACTTTTGCTTAACAGGCCTACGGAAATAGTGTTTTGTCAAGAGCCCAGGTTTTTCGATGGTCTAAGGCATTTTCAGAACGGAGAGAGTTGTTTGAAGATGAATCACGAAGCGGAAGGCCTTCATCTTAAAGCTTAAATTTGAATCACTCTACCATTCATTAAATTCAAGAACAACTTGGTGTTGCATCCATATAATGCTCCTTGTCTCTCAGCAATGACAGTAAACGAATTTTTGAACAGTAAAAACATTCCTGTGGCTTCTCATCCTCCTTATTCATCTGACTTTTTTCTTTTACCGAAGTTGAAAAATCACTTCAAGGGTGGAAGAGTCGAAAACATTCAAACGGCTGTAACAGGCCAGCTGAGAGCTATTCCAGTATGACTTCCAGCACTGCTATGAGGAGTGGAAGAACCATCTCCAGTGCTATGCCGCTTCATAAGGAAGTAATTTTGAGGGTGATGATACACATGACGTTGTAGTTATATTTGAACGAAAAAAATTAAAAAAAACAATCTATATACTTAATTTACAGACCTCGTACGTCTGACCTCATCACAGTAGTATAGAAAAAATCCAACTGTGATTCAAAATCCATTTGGATTGCCTTGGGACTTCTTAGATTGCCTAATTTTATCTAATACTTGTTTCTCCATGTCTTTTTGTCACTGCCAAAACGGTTACCGCTATTAACATTTCTTTCTCTTCCATAAAATACATCCAACATAATTATCATCGACTACAACTAAAAGTTTGAAGGTGTTTACAAACTTTATAGCAACGCCCCTGACCATAATATTCGACTGTGGCATAGCAAAGAGAACAGCGGAAAGCATGCAGATGGAAGACCTTTATATCCACTAATATTGGATAGGTTGGAAGAACGGACCGAAACGACTTTGATCTCTCATCTAGATACCGGCGTGTGACGAACTTAGGAACTCTGTCATTTTTATCTGGGGCAGCCGTTTCGCGCCCTCGAGAACTGATAGGCACAATTTAAATGGAAATTTTATATTTAATCTGGTAGAGGATTCATTTGGGAAAAAGCATCTGCTCTCATAGGCTAGTCAATTTAGTATCAGATTCTGCAAGTGTTCTATTGCGTTAATAAAGTATCCATAGCAATGCTCTAAGTGCAGAAAATACCCAAAAAACAACACAAAAAGTTCCTGGAAGCAGTGGTACCAGAGACAGAGAGGTCTGCGTCGAGAACTACAAAATTTCTAGAATAGATCCCCTCACCTGACACCAGTTGTAACGTTTATTTGAATTTAAAAAATGAGAGACATAAATAATTATATTCACTGTACACTGTCGAATTACAAGTCATATACATGCTAACAGTAATTACACAAAACGCGGGCGCGGTGGTGATTTCCCTAAGTTTTTCCTCAAAGTTTCTAAAAACACAAAACAAAACCGAAAAAATCGTAATTCATAACTTTGAACATAACCCGTCTTCAGAACGAACAACATATAAATAACCCGTCGGGCACAGCTAATAGATATCCTTCATTGGCAGCATATTCAGTAATGATTTTCTCACACAACAAATATCACTGATTTTATGCACATGCAGATCAATACACATAATCCAAATGCTATTCAACCAATTTTCTTCTCAAAGATAAAAACTACAAACTACTCGGTTTCGCGAAACCAACAATACGCGTAGTTGAGCCATTCCTCCATAGATGGACGCTCACAACGATCCTAGTGAGCAAACTTGGAATGACTGTTTACACCCTAAAAACTAGCTAATCTGCAACCTTAAAAACTACCTAGTAGTTTTTTTGACCTTTTATAGGTTTTTTACATAATACCCGTGCGGAGCTAGGTTAGGTTTGTATTTTTATAAAGTCCACTTATAAAGTGTAAACATTCAACTGTCAATATAAGTAAATTAGTGTTTTTTTAAAGTGTCACTGTGGAGTCCTTAGTAACTGTTGGTTACCTTGTCATAATTTTCTGTAATTTTCACCGTCGGCTATCAACAAAGGAAGGTGACGACTAAATGAAAACAAAATTAATAAGGATGAGCCATCGTTGACGAAAATCTTTAAAACGGTCCACATTCAATGGGTGACTGTGTCTGGGTCCCGGCCATGTGAATTCCGTCTATATTGCGTAGCAGAGTGACCAGAATTTGTGTGGCAGGATCTGGGACAAGGTGTACTAACAGAACTATTACAAAAATAAATGACAGGCGATTCACATATAGACAGCATAAACCTTCAACATTTTTGTACTAAGTATTGGGCGAATTATACTCAGGTTCAAAATAAACGCAACAAGCAAGATTTTGGTCAAGTTTGTAAGGTCATGCTTCTTTATTTTTCAGCCGATTTTATTGATTACTTCGGCAGGCGGTTGGTACACTCATTGGCTTTACTGTGTAGATATGAGTTCTTGATTGTATTCAAATTTCACTTGTTGTACAAGGTAAATCAAAATGATGTTTTATTACCCCACATTTGAGTCACTCTGTGGTGTGACTCCAGTTGTCTTCCAAATGGTCAAGCTTTGTGGCTTATCCGCATAGACCAATGACTTTACATAGTCCGACAGAAAATAGTCTAGCGGTGTTAAATCACAAGTTCCTGGAGGCCAATTCACTGGTCCAAAACGTGAAATTAGGCGGTCGCCAAATGTGTCTTTCAATAAATCGATTGTAGCACGAGCTGTGTGACATGTTGCGCCGTCTGGTTGGAACCACAGCTTCTGGACATCACGATTGTTTAATTCAGGAATGAAAAATTTAGTAATCATGGCTCTATACCGATCATCATTGACTGTAACGTTCTGGCCATCATCGTTTTTGAAGAAGTATGGACCAATGATTCCACCAGCCCATAAGGCGCACCAAACAGTCAGTTTTTCTGGATGTAACGGTGTTTCGACATAGACTCCAAATGCGGCAGTTTTGTTTGTTGACGTAGCCATTCAACCAGAAGTGCGCTTCATCGCTAAACAAAATTCGCTTATGAAAATCGGCAATCTCGTTTTGGGCCCATTCAACGAATCTACGCCTTGCTTGATGATCGTTTGACTTCAATTGCGGCACGAGTTGGATTTTGTAAGCACGCAAACCAAGATCCTTCAGCAAAATCTTCCATAAAGTGGATGGACACATAAAATTCCTGTGCTCGATGGCGGATGGACTCATTCGGGTCTTCCTCAATGCTACGCTCTACAGTAGCAATAGCTTCTTCTCTACGCACTGTACGGCATCTCTGGGGATGCGAGTTATCAATTAGAGTAAACGTGGTGCGAAAACGTTCCATGGTTAATCGAATTAACTGCTCTGATGGACGATTTTGTCGACGATAAAATGGACGTAGTGCACGATACGTATTCCGCACAGAACCATTATTTTCGAAATAAAACTGCACAATTTGCAAACGTTGTTCCGGCGTGAGTCTATTCATGATAAATTGCCAAACCAAACTAAGAATAAATCACTGGACAGCTGTCAAATCGGTGGCCATCTTCAAAAGTAATGCCAACTTAAAGTTCTATACCTCGAAAAAAAAAACACCCGTTATAAAGCGGTTGAAGTTTTAAAGGCAAACGAAGATATTACCACCAATTTTGCTTCTTTCATTCATAAATTTTTCAATTTCCGTACGAAGTCAAAGAGTTTTCCATCAATTAGTACAGAAATTTATTGCCTTTCTGTGCTATGTTCACAATGTTTGAATCATCATTGATAGCATTAGTGGGAAAGAAAATGAAAACCTTTGACTTAATTTAAGAACATGCTGTATAATAATTTCACGCTTTACCCTCTCGAAATACTGTGTCAGGGCAATGACCATATCTTCCTCATCCTCTAATTTTACGTTCACGAAAATTCGAGCGAGTGTTGTTCGTTTGGATCAGAATGAATGTAACACAACAATTCACAGATTTTAATCAGTATTATACCCTTGTAGTAGTTCTCGGATCGAATATTGCTCCCAGATAATGTTTCTTTCATTGCATGTGTCGCAGCATGATTTAGGCGTATTTTACATTATACAAATCGCGTACTGAAGGTGATGGATAACCAACGTGTACATATGCCTAAATGATGCTCCCTCACATACAATGCAGGAAATGTTATCTAGGAGCAATATTCCACTCGAGCATGACTAGAAGGCGCCTGTCTAAATAGTATGGTGTAATACTGATTAAAATTTGTAAATTATTCCAAAACAACAATTCTCGCTAGAATTTTCAGGAACACAAAATTTTAGGATAATGAGTATATGGCTATTGCCCCAAAACTGTAGAGCGTGAAATTGTTATACAGCGTGTTCTTAAGTCAAAAGTTTTCATTTTCTTCACCCCAGTAGATAAACGGTATCAATGGATATAGAAAGATTGTAGAGAAAATATGGTTCTTTACCCTGTTCAACAACACAAACCGTGACTACAATCGAAAACTCATATCTACATATTAATGTCAGTGTGAGTGTACCTACCGGCTGACGAAAAAATCAATAAAATCGACCAAAAAATTTTGCTTGTTGCGTATATTTTGAGTGTACATCCGATAATTTTCATGTTAGAAAACCTTGTATCCTTTGGGTACCCAATACACTACATGAACTGATGGCAAGAGTACTGTTAATTCAATCATTTCAGCTAACAAAAGCTGAACTTATTTTTTGATGTTCTACCAAAGGAACAAAACCGAGTCTGGCATTTCAAAAATGAGTCAGCCGGATCAAGTTACGTTCTGTAGGAAAGGGGGTGATTGTGATTTATACCTATCTTTTCGAAAACGTACAATCAAAATATTGTCCTGACGTTATATAAGAAGATGAACTGATTGCATGCTGAAGTCGTAGTATGATGCTAGTTTGAAGTAGCAATGGTAGAATGTTCTTTGCGAATGGTGAACAATAAATATTTTATTCATACGACAAGAATTATAAGGGTGGTGCATGGTGTTCATCAGTTCCTGTTTTAACTGAACTAACCAGAAAAATAATACGCGCTCTATAAAGGCACATTCAGCGAGCTCTTTCTACTCAAAAATCCTCTTTTTTCTCTCATAAAGCCTGTATGACCTCGCGTTACATTTTCCGACGCATGAATGTGTTTTTGTCAGGCTTTTTATTTAGGGAAGGAATCAAATGGACGGACGGTCGGGTAGATAATAGCAATTTGTAGGATGGCAATGATAGCGTTTCCTGAATGATATCCATGTTATGATTGATTGGTCTAGTTTGCTTGATGGTGGTTTTTCGTTCAGTTTCTGCGTCTAAAAAATTATCCGAGATGAAATGAAATATCCACCAGTTAACTACGAGAATTTGTCACAGGTGTGGTACTTCCACGCAATAATTGTTAATCTACTTAGTGTCTCATAGATGGCGCAGTACGGCATATACAGGGTGTCCCAGAAGCCGACGTCAAGCCGAAACCGGGTGATAGGCAAAGTCATAACAGCTATCAGAAACATATTTAAAAAAAATTTATGTATGTGTTTTGAAAATTATAGGTCTTTGAAAAAAATATAGAAATTTCACACCCTACGGCAGTCTGTCAACTCCTGTTACTACGAATATTAACTTTTTTTGGCTTTTATTTTTACAATGTAATGATGAATAATGCATCTTCAAACTGGTGTCTCAACCTTACTGCCAACTTTTCTCGTTCAGGAAAAATTGCCACTTATTTCCCAACCAAGTATTCCAAAGTAAAACTTTGCTCAACTTTAACTGGCTGTACTGGAAAAAAATGTACTACGAGAGTTTGGCAAGTAACCTTAAAAGTTGGCGCATTTAATAAGGATTCCAAAATGGTATAACACTTAGAAGATTACTTGTTAACTTATGCACAATTTTTATTTGAAGAAAAACTGATGAACATTTTTCAAAATTTCCTAATTAAACAGCGATTATGAAAACGCACAAGGACCCTTAAGGATAACTGTTTGCACAACAGTGGGCGTCAAAATGCTGCTGATGATGATTTACCTTTACATCAAATGCTCAAACTGTTTTCCTTCAGCCGCAATACACGCTCGACATCTTCTTAAAAAAAATCGGGTTATTAAACGAGCGAATCCACGGTTATTAACAAACTCAGCTGCTTCCAATAGTCTTTGCCGTAGCTCAGCTACATTTTGAATCGGCTTGAAATACACTTTTTCTTTTACAGTTCCCCAGTAAAAAAAATCTAACGGATTCAAATCTGGTGACCGGGCTGGCCAAGGTATTGTACCAGACCGCCCTATCCATCTGCCTGGAGAGTTTTGATCGAGATACTCTCTCACTGAGAGTGCATAGTGCGCTGGGCAGCCATCATGCTGAAACCACATGTCCCTGTAAATACTCAGTGGCACGTCCTCCAATAAATTTTCTAAATGATTTTGCAAAAAACCTAAATAAACCTCAGCAGTCAAAGTGTCTGGGAACTCAAACGGACCGATTCTTTTACCATTTAAAATTCCTGTCCAATGGTTTATCTGGAAGCGATATTGAGATTTATCTTCTCTCATCAAATGTGGGTTTGCTACGTGCCACTCGTGTAAGTTATGCAGGTTCATGTACCCATCTTTCTTAAATGTGGTCTCATCTGACCATAAAATTTTTTCAAAGAACCGTGGATCTTCCCTGTGTCTTTCTAACATTGTGCGACAAAAAGCAACTCGGGGCTCATAATCCCGGGGCAGAAGAGCTTGAACACGCTGTACGTGGTATGGATGGAGCACGTTTTTTTGCAAGATTCTATGGGCTGTACTTTTGGGCACACCTGTTTTTAGTTCTATTGCACGCACTGAAGTACTCGGGTCTTCTTCGACAGCTCCACGTCTTCGTAAGGAAGGAAATATCTTCCCTCACCGTGTGATTGGTTTGGTAGTTGGCCCTCTGAGAACAGTAAGCGGTGCACATTTGTGAACACTCGATGATCTGGATGACGAGCTGCATTCGGGTACCTCTCACAGTAAAGTCTCGCTGCAGCACTAGCGTTGCATCTGCATTCCCCATAAATGAGGTGCATGTTAGCATATTCTTGTACGGTGTACACGGACATAGCGGCACTGCACAATCACACTATCAATTAAACAGTCCAAATCCAAATCACAAGCGATCAACAGTTCAGTTCACGAATCCAAAATTAGTAACAGTACGAAATCAACAAGCACGAACATGTAAAGATGCGCAGTAAACGAAGGAGTACTGATCGGTATCAAAGTGTGCAATAGCAAGTAAGTGATGTGCTTCATCCATACCACATACAGCGTGTTCAACCTCTCCTGCCCCGGGATTATGAGCCCCGAGTTGCTTTTTGTCGCACAATGTTAGAAAGACACAGGAAAGATCCACAGTTCTTTGAAAAAATTTTATGGTCGGATGAGACCATATTTAAGAAAGATGGATACATGAACCTGCATATATTACACGAGTGGCACGTAGCAAACCCACATTTGATGAGAGAAGATAAATCTCAATATCGCTTCAAGATAAACCATTGGACAGGAGATTTAAATGGTAAAATAATCGGTCCGTTTGAGTTCCCAGAGACTTTGACTGCTGAAGTTTATTTGGATTTTTTGAAAAATCATGTACAAAATTTATTGGTGGACGTGCCACTGAGTATTTACAGAGACATGTGGTTTCAGCATGATGGCTGCCCAGCGCACTATGCACTCTTAGCGTGTATTGCGGCTGACGGAAAACAGTTTGAGCATTTGCTGTAAAGGTAAATCATCATCAGCAGCATTTTGACGCCCACTGTTGTGCAAACAGTTATCCTTAAGGGTCCTTGTGCGTTTTCATAATCGCTGTTTAATTAGGAAATTTTGAAAAATTGTCATCAGTTTTTCTTCAAATAAAAATTGTGCATAAGTTAAAGAGTAATCTTCTAAGTGTTATACCATTTTGGAATCCTTATTAAATGCGCCAACTTTTAAGGTTACTTGCCAAACTCTCGTAGTACATTTTTTCCAGGACAGCCAGTTAAAGTTGAGCAAAGTTTTACTTTGGAATACTTGGTTGGGAAATAAGTGGCAATTTTTCCTGAACGCGAAAAGTTGGCAGTAAGGTTGAGACACCAGTTTGAAGATGCATTATTCATCATTGCATTGTAAAAATAAAATCCAAAAATAGTTAATATTTGTAGTAACAGGAGTTAACAGACTGCCGTAGGGTGTGAAATTTCTATATTCTCTTCAAAGACCTATAATTTTCAAAACACATACATAAAATTTTTTAAATATTTTTCTGATAGCTGTTATGACTTTGCCTATCACCCGGTTTCGGCTTGACGTCGACTTCTGGAACACCCTGTAGATCTTCCGAAAATTAGCAATTTTTGTCCTAGTAACATATACACCAAAAAGTCTTAAGACGCTAGGTTCCGCAAAATCAATCAAACCTAAACAAAACCTAATCCGATCTTGCCCGATCAGATCAAACGTGATCACGTACGATGCGGATCAGTGCTGGCCGCGTTTGTATACAGAAAATTTACACATCGGTTCTAAAAAAAATGTCACATTCTTACAGCAATGTCGGAGCTACCAATATCATTTTAATTTGCGATGAGTGTCTTCGGAAAGCTACCGAGGCTTCGCGATCGCATGCAGGTCGTTTTCCTCGATGTTTTGTGATTTATTTTTTTTTTGTTCGGGGCGAAATGATATGTTTAGTGTATGCAATGTGGTGAAAACTGTTGACGAACAACGTGTGCAAATTTAGCAATCTGATGCATTCATTCGGGAATGGCAGCCCACTCTAAAAGCCCTCAAAGAGACTACATACATGTATCTGTGGATCTTTCCGGACAATTCTGGTCAATACGTACAAGTAAAAGAGATGTACTTGAAATCTCTTTTCGATGAACGGTGAGTACAAGTGCCAACTTTCAGTATGTTTTAATTTCTGCTTAATGTCCTATAAAAATGAAAACCACATGATAAGTCTTAGAAGTTATATGTATTATTTACTTTTCAGTGACATTTCAGTCATCATGGTAGCGTTTTTTAAAGTACAAATTGTTGACAATGACAAAACGTTTTGTGTTTTTCTGTCTTCCAGATGACAATTTATTTGTTTTTTTCTAAGATAACATTTACAAAAGGAAGCTAAAGGAATCAGCCTATATGAAATTAAATGGCAATAGTAATTTTAATTCCTCTATAGATTGAGCATCCGGGAAGAAAATATCTTGTTAATATTCTCCATTCCGATAGATGGACCATACGTTTTTTACTTTTAGGTATTTTCTTATGGTTGGTTACGGTTTCCCAAATGCGCAGGTCAAACTGCCGTGTTTTAAATTATTTCTTCACTAGGCAAACAGTGGACTGTCGTTGAGGTGTCGATGAACACTGCAATAATAATCGAAGATTGCTTAACAGTCGACCGGTATATTACAACAGTTTTGGATGAACTTCGGGTTCTAGGATGACGTTCGGTGTTTTCGGAACGATGAACAGGGGAATGTGTCTGGTACATCGAAAACAACGGACAACATCATGACGGCTTGTCCCTTTGGGGCTAGACGACTGTTGGAAGCGAAAATGCCTACCTAGGCGAGTTTTGCTGGAGTCGTCTGAGGCTATTGTTGTATAATGTTGTATAGTAACGAAAATAGTATACTAGTAACAGTAAAAAGTAACTGACACATGTGGCTTCATTTGGCCAGAAAATAAGGAAATTCTCTCAATTCTGCTTGAGTTGTTGTATTTCGGCCTCACCCTTCCCTAATTTTCGACCGGAATACAGCAGAAGCGGCTCTCATATGAAATGGAAACGAGAACATTTAAATTCAACCAGATACCCTCGGTAAAGCTATTTATTTATTTCAGTATCGCTAAAGCTCCTATTCTCTACTCTCTACATCTATTCTACTCCAGATATAAATGTATATGTACGATAAAGAAGAGAGATTTCTTTCTTTGGCGCTCTGTCACGGTCTGTTACCATAACATGAACCAGCTTTTATTTTTTACAAGACGGTCAAATACGTCTTACATAATGCAGTAGAGCGAGACTGAGCAAGAAGTTTCAGCCAAGTCAAGCAACGTCATCCATACACGAGAATAAATTTCGAGTATTAGATCTATTTATATTCGCTAATTCAAAATTTTCAAGATATAAATTAGCCAAATAACTGAACTGAAAAAAACTTAAACTGGTGTACTTAATCCTGTCTGACAGTGTCCTTAGTTTTGTACGAAATTTAGCGTATTAAATTTAGCACAAAATAGCGTATCGTGTGAGAATGCCTTAACCCGAGAAATCGTCATTGTTGATCGGAATGGCCTATTGAGAAGTAGCTGTAGATCTCTATTGGCAAATAATGATAACAAAAAATGCATTGGTAAATAATGAATGCCATTAGAAACTTTATGCAGTTAATCTCATTATGTCAGTTTGACAACTAAACTTCATATTCCTAAATATTCTAATACCAATGAGAAATGGCTGATGTTAGCCAGAAGTCCTTCTGGGATACTTCACATTGGAGGCAATATGGGAAAATTGCTTTTAAAGCTAGCAGAAGGGAAACACGGTCAATGCACGTTATCCCATTACTTTCCTTGGAAATGGTAGATGGACTAGCCCAAATGTGATTATTATTTGATCGTATCATTCTTTGTCGATCGATCAGCACGGCTTCGTACCATAAAAAATGATGTATCACTGACCCCGCTTGCTCGACACAAACTATTTGCACTACATTGGAGGATAGGGGGCAGATTGATGTTGTTTATATGAGGATGGAAATTGCATTTAGGCATCCTATTAAAAAAAACTGAGTTTATTTTGGTTATTTGATAATCCTCTATTATTATTCAACTCCTACCTTTTCAATAGGAGACAATATGTTGAATATGAAGGATATTTTTTACCGCTCATATGGCCTACTTCAGAAATCCTCCAAGGCTCAGATCTAAGACCCCTGCTCTTTTCGTTATGCATAAAGGATCTAACTCTTGAGTTGCGTTCTTCAAAATTATTCTATGCAGATGACTATATACTCAGTAAAAACTATCGATGGCTGCATTGTCTTGCAGCAAGATATAATGACAATCTCTTCGTGGTCCCAAGTCAATCATCTCAATTGAAATGCTGAGAAGTTCTTCGTTGTATCCTCCACAAGAAAATAGAGTATTTGAATTTTTGAATATTACCTTAGAAAGGTTAGCTTTAAGCGTCAAGAGCAAGTCGATGATTTAGGAATTTTCTTCGATCACAAAATGTTTTTTGTCCATATACTCGTATACTTCGTCAGCTAATAAAGTGTTCGAGTTCTTCATGAGGAGAGTTTTCGGTCTGAGTTATTAAAATTCTATGCACAAGTTATGGATGCAACAAAATAGGGTATGGTAACTTGATTTAGATGATTAGAAAAAATGTTTAAAGTACCTACATTTTGAGAGTACGAGTGTATTTCCTAAGCTAGCATTCGATTACTCTTTGCTACTTTATGAAGCAAAATGTCTCTAAACGCAAGGCGCATTTTTCTAACAATATCCTTATTGTATAAACTGATTAATAGTAATATAATATGTGAATTTTTGTTAGGTAACGTTGTGTGCGTGCGTCCCTGTTGGAAAATAAATGTCTATCAAACACCAGACAACTACATGTTTTGGCGAATTTTGTGAAATGTGTAGGAATTCTATACATACCTCACTGGAGGAGGCCATCATTGACCTTGCACATTATATATAAAAGTGTTGGACAAATGATGACCCACCTTTCAAACAGGTATGTAATATAGTATTTCGTATGAATAGAGTTAACCGAAACTTTAACTTTGAGACTTATCTTCTTTGATTTTGAATCTAAAAGCATTTATTAAATTACTCTGGCGACATAAATGATTTTCTCATCTTAGTGTCACTTTCAAATCTTTTCATTAGATAAACATTCTGACATGATATAATAACAATGATTCACATATTATACTCAACTAGAAATTAGCTTTTAGCCAAGAATTTGCTCGGATCACATTTATTTAGAAAACGCGCGTAGAATTCTAGCAAGGAGTCTCAAATTCGTTTGTTGTAATGAAATTAGAACCGCTTGAAGTATACACTACAGTTATTTATCTGAAACATCGCAAAAGCCCAGGATTCGGCGGTATTAAAAGTGAGCGTCTGAAAATTATAGGCCAGGATATGGCAAAGCCCATTGACATATATAATTAATCTATGTTTTGAATCTGGTATATACCCCTCCGCGTTAAAAAAAGGTATCGTAAGTCCAATATAACAGTCCGGAGATCAGACAAATATTAACAATTATCGACCTATATAAGTGATTCTAATATAGCAAATATACGGATTTACGAAAAGAAAGTCTACATCAGACACAATATTTGATGTTGTTAATCAAATACACCAAAAATTTCATAACAAAATTCCTTGTCTTCGTATTTTTGTCTATCGAAGAAAAGCTTTCGACACAGTTAACCATAAATTGTTGTTAAAGTTAAGGTATCAAAATTATTCAGTAACGAGATGTTATCAAATGTGGCAGCCAACAGCGAACTGTTTTGGGTCCACCGTTTTTTAATATATATAAGGTTAGCCATATTCGACGAAAAGATGTGACAACACTGTAACTTTTGACAGAGATGACAAATCGAGTAATGATGTAGCGCGTTTGATGCATCAGTCTAAGGAGATTTTTCGAATGGAGTAGTACACTCCACGCGAACGCGCTCAGATTGTTGAAATTTACATTCAACAAAACAAGTCAATTGTGAAAACTCAATGTGCATGGAGAAAAATAAATAAAGTGAAAACTGCGCCTTCCGCGACTAAATTTTATCGTTTGTATGAAATATTTTGATCAGGTGAGGTACTTACTAATCCCAAGCGTCCAAGTCCAGATGAAAATATCGCACTCGTACGGACCAGTGTTCAAAGGTCTCCAACAACATCTCAAACACGTCGATCTGAGCAGTTGGGCATAAAACGAACCACTTTACGTCGCATATTGTGTCATGATTTGCATTTGTTCCCATACAAAATTCAACTGACCAAAACCAGTTACCTGCCGATACGCCACGTCGATTGGAATGAGCCCAAATAGTCATCGAATTGACTGAGAGTGACGATCATTTTTGGCAAAAAATCATCATGAGCGATGAATCTGATTTCATGTTAACCGGAGCCGTAAACAAACAAAATTGTCGGTGCTATGGTACTGAAAATCCTCAAATTATTCACGAGGTACCTCTTTGTGACCAAAAAGTGACTGTTTGGTGCGGTATTTGTGCTGGTATGGTCATTGGGCCGTTCTTTTTCGAAGATGAAGCCGGCAAAGCGGTTACCGTCAATCAGGAGCGTTATCGCGATATGGTAACCGACTTTTTGATGCCAATTGTTCGTGACAATGGTATGGAGCATTTCTGGTTTCACCAAGATGGCGCACCACCACACACAGCTCGAGCTACTATCGATTTTTTTAAACGATTGGTCCCTGGACGTCTGATGTCGAAAAATGGTGATGTTGACTGGCCACCGCGTTCACCAGATTTAACGGCTCCAGACTTGTTTTTGTGGGGCTACTTGAAATCGAAGGCTTATGTCAACAAGCCAAGGACCCTATATGCACTTAAGGCCAACATCCGATAGGAAATAGTCGTCGTATCAACCGAAACATTGGTCTAAACGGTGAAAAATTCTGCATCACGGGCACTTTTCGCTGTACAGGCTCATGGCGGTAATTTAAGAGATATCGTTTTCAAAAAATGATGTTCACAAATCTCATTGAACCCAAATAAATGATTTTTGAAATGAACGGTAAAAAATGTGTTTTTTCCTATGATTAAAAAAACATCTTTTCGTCTAATATGGCCAACCTGTTATTTAAATAATAATATAATAATAAAATAATAAATGTTTTTTAAAAATTATCTAGTGGCTCAAAAATAGAAAATTGAGCACTAATTAACCCAGAACACATTCTTTACCATTACCGTTTCCAAATTACACATCTCCTTTATCGTAATTAATCAGAAATTAGAAATCAGATATAAAATACCTTGGAGTATTCCTGGATCCACACTTGCATTGGGATGTTCATATTTCATACAGTTTAAAAAAAATTACATACGTCTCGTATCAAATTAAATACATTAAAAACATTTTAAAAGATAAATATCTGTATATCATATAACATACCTTGATCGAGCCACATTTAACCTACGGTATATTGGCATGGGAGAAGCTACATGCTCAACTAATATTTACGACTTGGATATTTTTCAAAAAGTGATTTTAAAAACAATGTTTAACAAACCAAAACTGTACACAAATGATATCTTATACAAAGACATACACGTATATCGTATATGACAAAACAGCTTTATCCATTTGTACGCGTATATGTAAATTTACTTGACGATATAAAGTGTCTACGCCTTAGGAATAATTTCAAAAAATAGTTAAAAGAATTGATTTTTTCTCTAGAAAGACCAGACGTAGACAAATTACTAATAAATAATTCATTGATTAGTCGAATGTCTACTTAATTGCAACATTGATGGTCTATAAACAGGCAATGCCCCCTATGGGCCGTTACTTCATATTTATTTACTCTTCATTTTTCATATTGTGTTTCAGGAGTAAATAAATAACATATGGTAGGCAAAACAGCCAAAAGTGTGCAGTAAAACTATACAATTTTGGCGACAAACCACTGCAAACCATATACGCCTTGCTCTTTCTAATGTATTCAAGTTAAATCTGGCTTCTTGAGCGGTCCTGACAACTTTCGCGTTATATCGAAATTAAATGAATAACAACCGGTTGAACACTTGCTAGTGTATGGGCGCCCAATAGAGAAGCAAACCGAGAGAGATTTTCTACGCCGCGGCACGCTAACACGGCTCAAAACACCAGAAGGGCAGTTTTTGTGTCACCTCCGGTCATATTTTAAACTCAAAGTGAACAATGGCATAGAATAGGGTGAGCGGCGAGAAGTGCGTGTGTCATATTTCACTTACGGAACGTGTGCATGAAAAGGCGCGCGCGCTGCAAGTGTCGTCCTGTGATATTTTTGCGATGAGCAGGTAGGCATGCCGAGGGTTGATGGCGTATGTGTCTGAGGGGAAACGCGAAGCTGAATGTACACAGTCATTAAGATACTTTTTATGTCACTTTTTTGCTGAGGAAATTTCGTACAACCTACTCTTTTTTTATACCGGGGCCACGGAACAAAGGAACAGTCAAACCTGCCTCTTCGATGCGCACTCCTCGATACAGGGACGCCACCTATGTACCTTGGAGGTTCAACACGTATTGAAAGAATGTTTCGCTATCGCTACATTAAGTCTAGCAAAAATATACAGGGTGTAAACGTTATGGTAGTCATTAGCCAAAACAAGTCAAAAGGTTTATAACATGACCCATGGTCCAAAAGTCAATAGATTTCTGTCTAAATGGCTTTATAGTTTACAACTTTAAGTGCTTTATATCGACCACAATCACCACAATCTTACCAATTTTTATAATCTAATCTAAAACGTTTTTAAATTGGGTAATTAACAAATGAATTGCATTAAGTTTTTCTAAGTTAAGCCAAAATTTGTAGTCAGTAAGTAAGTAAGTTGGATTAAATTAAATATTTAAAACACACATGACAACAGCGTATCGGTCTCTCATCACTCGTATCGAACCGGCAATCGATCGCAAACGGTAACGGTGGTTAGCTATCGTTTTCCATAGATAAGTTACTTTATCGTTTTGTCGAGCAGAGCATCGGGCGTGTTGTTTTGTTTTTGTTCGCGTACGTCGTCGTGTTTATTTACAATGTTCTAGAATCAAGAGTTCGCCGACATGTTGTTAGTTTACGGTGAAGCTCGTCAGAATTCAAATCTTGAAGCTCAAATGTATCGCGACAGATTTGGCCAACGGGTACACCCAGACAGAAGGGCATATGTGCAAGTGTACCAAAGACTGCGAGATACAGGAAGTGTTCAGCCCACTAATATTCGCACTCGTGAAAGACAGGTTACTGTAGAGCAGGAGGAACAAATTTTAAATATCGTGGAAATCAATGCAGATATCAGCACTCGGGAATTAGGCCGCCGCGTGGGACTATCACATACCATAGTCCATAGAATCCTATGGGAAAATTTGCTTTATCCCTACCATGTACAACGAGTGCAGGCCTTGTTACCAGAAGACTATCCTCGCAGACTAACATTCTGTCAGTGGTTTTTGCACAAAAACATTGAAAATCCGGATTTGTGAAGGTCATTTCGAACAACGTCTTAAAATAAATATTTGGGCGAGTATTCTTGACGATCAGGTAATTGGCCCTTTCGTGTTACCCCCAAAGTTGTCAGGAAAAGGATACCTTAGCTTTCTAGCCAATAACCTACCAGAACTTTTGGAACAGACCTTAGATAACATGCCAGTACAACGGAGACAGAATTTGTGATTTCTCCATGACGGGGCACCACTACACATTTTTATAGGCGTCAATCAGGATTTGAATGAACATTATCCAAATCGCTGGATCGGTCGAAATGCTCCTGATCCTCGAAAATGGCCAGCAAGATCTCCTCACCTCAATCCGATGGATTTCTGGTATTGGGGAGAACTTAAAGGGATGGTTTATGGGGCTGGTCAAATAACAACTGAAGCACAACTTCGCGAAAAAAATGTTAATGCGGCTGAAATAATAAATGGACAACTTCGACGACCTACAGTAAGAAGAAACTGGGTTCGTCATAATGAAGCTTGTGTGGAAAGTGGAGGACAACATTTTGAACACCTTCTTTAAACTCATCGAAAGTGCAGTGTGGGTTTTAAAAATAAAAACAATGTATGTATCAAAATTGTGTTCCCTATTTATAAGTGGATTTTTTTAATACGTTCAATAAACTTTCACACACCAGGTGAAGTGCTGAGACAGTTAGTGGTAAGTTTTTTATTATTTGCTTTTTACAAGCACATTATCAAATAATGAAATAATACCTAAGAGCCAAAAATAACAAACTCCATCTTTATTTACACTGCGTTTCGTCGTAATTTGCGTCTGGCATTGCGGCGTTGTCAGATTTTATTTTACTTTAAAGTCGCTTTTCTCTAAAAAAAAATTCCGTTTGACCCTTATGTTATATGAAACTTTTTGCTTCTTAACCCCCTCTATCACCCATTTAAATAATGACTATCATAACGTTTACACCCTGTATAATAATAGTGAAATAATAAACGACTTTTCTTTAAGGCGAAGTTTAGCTAGCTACAAGCTATTCCACCACAAAACCCTTGAAAAAACTAGCACTAGAATATTGAATACAGTTTTAACAGAAGTTACAAATTTAATATAGCGTGCACATGTGTGTATAAAAAAAACTATAAAAGACTTATACAGTATGCAGAAATATGAGGAATACTGGGGGTTAATTCAGATTTGAGCATCAAAGATTATTTGTTTAATTTGCTTTTTAAAATTATTAAAATCAAGATATTTAACAGTCGATGGTAATGCATAGATCGCATTATAGGTAAAGCATTTATGTCATAAAGTAGTTTTGTGAAGAGGCACAGTTAAAGTGTCAGTGAATCGAATGCTTCGTCAATGCAAATACTCACGAGACATCAATTTATTTTTCCAAAAAATGTAGGAGTTTGTGAACATACCATAATAAATGAAACGTATACAATTTTGCAACATTCAACCATGAACTAATATGATCATATTTTCTAAAGTTTAAAATCAATCTGCAACATGAATTTTGAATTTTTTTTAGGTTTAGCTGAAACTGAATTTAGAAATAGATAGTATACCAAATTAAAATATGTGATTTTTGATGTTATCAAAGAGTCGCATTTTTTTAAACCAGAATCAAATATTTCTTTATTTAAGTACGGATGCCGTAAAACAGTAAAACAATTTTTAGTTACATTATTTACATGAGGAATAAATTTGAGATTTCCATCTATAAACAAGCCTAATTTTTTATTTAATTCGTCTGAATAACATTGCCTTTTAAGTAATGCATAAATTATTTTTAATAAAGGACTTAGATTTTTAGGAGAAAAAATAATATCTTTGCATTTAGAAGGATTCAACCGGAGACTATGATCTATTGCATAATTTTTAATAGAATTTTGGCCCTCTATTATTTGTGCTTCCGACATTTCTAAATGTTTATGATTGAAACTAAGATGTAGTTGTGTGTCGTCTGCAAAAAACTGGATACTACAAAGTTTCACAACCCTGTTTATATCTGCTATATACAACATAAAGAGAAGTGGTCCAAGAACTGATCCTTGAGGCATTCCTGATCAGACGTTCTGTAAGAAATATTGGATCAACGACGATCTATTAGGATCTATTTATCAGAAAGCTACGTGAGGAATCATCGAAACCATAATGCTTTCATTTATCAATCAAAAGAGAGTGATTCATTGTATCGAACGCCTTTGTGACGTCCAAGAGAACTAATGGTATAACTAAATGGTGATCCCACTAAGGGCCATATCATCATTTCACTTTATCGGTGTTTGTTTCTGGCTCTCCTATTGTGAAGTTATTGTCTTTTTGAATTGTAGGAAATTTCGGTCTGATAAAATAGATGAAAAGCATAAACAGTTTGGTGTAAATAGATATCTGTGACATAACCTCAAAAGAGAGAGAGTAGAAAACTAAGAAAATCAAGGAGGCCATAAAATAATTATATGGAACGACTGACGATACGACCCTTAGTGACATAAAAAAAACTCCTAGCAGTAATGAATATATTAGAATCTTTTGTATACATGTCTCTTATGGCTAGATAAGTAGTTGGTCAAAATTGCAAATAAAATCAAACTGTTGAAAAACATGTAAAAAACTATATATATAATTTTTTGAGCATCAAAAACATGTCTGGGCATACTCCTAATCAGATGATTGATTTCCTGTTGAGTTATCTCACCCAGAGTACTTTTACCTCTTGTCGAAGTGTTCTTCCCATACTATATCAAACGTGTTCAATTGGTGAAAGATCGGGAGATCTAGGGGCCAAGGCAACAAATCGACTTTTAAAATGGACCAACGTTATTCTAGCTATATTTTGGCGCATTATCTTATAGGAACAGCTTGGTGAGCGTATATACAGGGTGATTCACAAGTTGTGACCAAAAATGAAACGTCATACAGAAAAGCGCATTTCAAGGAGGGGGTCTTCTATGTAACATTTTTTCCTCAGGGGCTTCATTAAAAAGATCCGGGTTGTTGAAGTTTAAAAATAAAAAAGAAAAATATAAAAGAAATTTTCAACTGGAATTAACTAAAATTTAGTATGTGCACCAGTGGCGGAGATACAGCGGATTAGTGGCATTATTTTTCCAAATAAAAATAGTACCCCACTGTTTTTTATCGAATTTTACCTTGCTACAAATAATTACTCTTGTAATAAAAAGTAAAAATTAAACCAAATTAGATCATTCATGAAGAGCCGAGATACAATTAGTTTCAAAATAAAATAGAAGGCCTTGATACCAACTTGACGTTTCTTGGGGAATAGTTTGTCAAAGCTTTGTTTTATATGGGTGTTATCATTACTACTACCATTTTTTAAGCAACTAGTGTATGCTGAATAAATTAATACTGTTCATCAGTTACAAGAAGGAATAGATAAAGCGTTTCACCAAATTCAAGTCACAACAAATTTTGCAGAAATACATTTTTCTTTATTAAAAAGATGACGTACTTGTATCTGTCTTTGATTATCGAATTTGTTTATTTTTTATTTTACGAAAACAATGCACTCTAGGAAAAACACAATAGTAATTATCTGTAGCAAATTCGAAAAATTGCGCGTTTCGAAAAAAAAAACAGTGGCGTACAATTTTTATTCGGAAAAATAATTCCCTAGTCCCCTGTATCTCCACCACTGGTACACGTTAGTTTTAAAAAAAGACTTTTGAATGTGGACAATACTTAGGTAGCGTTACCAGAAAATTGAAAATCTGTTTCACCTGTTCAACTTCTCACCCTTGCACGGTCATCATGCGTCCCCAAACAGAATCTGGATTCATCAACAAAGACAGTAGTAAGCTAGTCGATCGCTTAGATGTCTAGGAGTGAGAGATAGGACAAACTGAGGACGGTAGGAAGTAGTTCCAAAACTGTTGATCCGGACGCAGAAAATTCGCATTGTAATAGGATTTCCATGCTATCCAAACCAACGGTTCCGTAGAGCTAAGGCGGCGATCTTGTTGTGGGTCCGGTCTTCTGATATACCCTGTACCTCTAACTCTTCATGTACGGTCTTCCTGAATCCATGAACGACAACAACCGGCACCGCATTTCGACTTCTATGTACCCTGGTGGCTATTGGTGTGAAGAACCAACCAGCTCCAACCATTCTTCCCTATCAAACTTGCTAAGCTGTTAAATACTTTCTCGTCTTCTAACGCTAGGCATAATGAACAAATTAAAGCAGCTCTCCACAACATTGTATATTTGTCGAGAGACACAACTATTACCTATTTACTTTGTTTGTAAGAACGAACTATATCAGAAAAAAGACATTATCAATATGGTTGAAAAACTGACATATACTAAGCAAATCTTTGTGATAAATTCATTATTGCTGGGTATACTTTCTCAGTATACAATTTTTAACTCTGCTCAAGTCAATAAATAGGTACAGCTTGAAAATCAAAGTCAACCCGAATACACTATTCAAATCTCAGCGGCAAAGTTGAAACGCGGCAATGGCATTGGCAACGCAATGCCTGAATTCCGAAGCAATTTGTATTCAGCAGTCTTCTGGTATGCCGGGGAGAGACATTAGATCTCCGACCAATAACACTTGAAGCCAATTCAATTTGCAGTATAACTGGTAGAGTGAAAAATAGGATGGCGGCGATTACGCAGTATGAGTTGATCGTTTCGTTCTAATGTTATTGTATATCGGAAACAATCGCTAGATATCCAATTCCCATGGTGACTCTTGCTTGTCTCTATTCCATTTTCCGATGCGAAGTACTTTACATCTTCAGAATCTACTTTGAAACTAAAACGAAAGGACTATAGGGAAATGGTAAACATCCCGCCAAACAATGTTGAACTTGTTTATATACGGTGTTCAGGAGGTCGCTATAAAACCTTCGAAAGCTGATAGTATACCCCATTTGGAATACATTAAGCTGCATATACTTAATACCGTGTTTAAGTTACGCGCAATTTTGTGAAATCCTAGAAAAAAATCAAAACCATGCAATAAACCATCGCGTGCTCAATATTGCAGAGCAACTGATTTGTTGTGTTATTTTTATCAATTATCTTACTCTTACTAGATACAGGGTGGCCGATAGTAACTGACTGGTTTGTATCTTGGATAGTTGTGAATTGAAACAAAATACGTCCATTTTTTTATCTTAACCTTTTTATTGAAATTATGTATCAAAAATAATAACAGACGAATGTCCGCGCAAACGTGAGCCCTCTTGATTACATTTTCCATCGCTTTTTGGTAGGTTTTGGGAGGAATATTTTCAATCGCTTTCATAATATTGTTCGTCAGCTGCTCTACAGTATTTGGTTTGTTGGCCTATTTTTCAATAATCCCCATAAAAAAGTCAGGAGCCGTTACATCCGGTAACCTCGGTGGCCAGTAGACATCACCAAATCGAGAAATTAAACGTCCTGGAAATATTGTTCGCAAAAGATTCATTGTTTCCCTAGCTGTCTGACAAGCTGCTCCGACATGCTGGAACCACATGTTTTGCAGGTTAAATTGTTGGATTTGTGAAGCCAGGCAGTTTTGCATCATATCACCGTAGCGCTCGTCTGTGACACTAAAGAATTACCTGCAGCCTCTTCAAAGAAGTAAGATCCACTGACACCTCCATACCAAACCCGCACCAAACTGTAACTCGACGAGTATGTAGTGATCGTTGAAGGATGTTACGAAGGCTATTAATAAATCCCTTCATATCGAAGTGGGCTTCATCGCTCATTATCAGTTGTCGGTAAAAATCGGTATTTTGGATAGTAATCTGTAATATTGCAAGACTGTATTGTCGGCGACTTTCACTACGCTGTTGATCGTGGGTTAACTCAATTTTGTATTACCGCAAACGCAAGTCTTTTTTTTTTAAATAGCGCATAATAACGTGCGACGAATACCCAGTTCCTTAGTACGATGTCTGGTAGACGTCTCAGGGCGCTCCACTTTCACGAACTCTTTCGTTATTTTGCGGAGTACGAACAGTTTGAAAACGGCCCGACCTTGGCAAGTCTCTAACTTCACCTGTTTGTTCAAATCTCGACACCAACTGAATGTTGTTGACACTGGGCACATTATTTCGACCGAAATCTTATCGTAGCTTCCGAATCGTTCCAACAATCATCTCATTATTTAGGTAAAACATTTTAACAATCCGGACATGTTAGGGGATCGTGTAGCGCTCCATGTAGAATTGGACACAAACATGTACTACGACCCCATCTACTGAAATGCGTGTATCGAAAATGGCGCGCAATTTAAATCAGTCAGTTATATATTGGCCACGCTGTAGTTTTCATGTTACCAAAAAATTACGTATACGTTATAAAAAATAAAATTTCTGCAGTGCTTCGTTGCTTTACGAAGGAATTTATGAAAAAATTTGGAAACAATGTCAATAAAAATCATTGAAGAAGTTCCTCCATCTCTGCCACTTCTTATAGTAGGCCGAACGGGGAAATAAAACCATACTTTTCCCGAAATCCTTGAATATTAGAACAAGCATACTGTCAACGAAAGCACCTGCAGCGTCTTCACAAAGCAAGGTTCGATGTCACGCGATATCATCTGGGCCACCAGATTCAACAGCCCTAGACTGTGGGAGCTTCTAAATAAATGACGTCAAGTCAAAACGCCGTCATCAGTTCATTAAGGATTAAGTTCAGCAGAATTGCAATCCTCTTAAAAGAAAAGTCAGTTACGAACACGTGCAACAGAGAAATTTAAACAGGCCAATACAATTAGGCCATAGACATCATTTTCCTGCCCTTTCGGTAGTTACTGTCCATCTGGCAACGTTGCCTCTTTGTATATCTGCGCAGCATCGCTGCAGCGAGTTGTCGTTCGTGCATAGTCCGTGTTTATGGTTTTTGCTCTCCAGTTAGCCGGACCGATTCGCCGGGCGGAGACCTCAGATAGCAGGAGTAACCGGATCGAAAACGCACCATTATTTTTTAAGCAAAGGTACAGGGCAATATATGATGGGTGAAATATGGAAAATAGGTGCATTTAATTACCGTTACTGGGAGTGTATATATCTACGAAGGTCAAAAAAATGTCTGCAGCCCCCAACTGCCGAATTTCAACCCTTACAATTGTTTTGAAAATGATCAGGACACTGTAAGACGTCAAATAACGATGTTTGAGCGATTTTTATTTTTTCGTCTTGGGCTTTTTTCTTCGCCACCACAGGACCGATTTTCAAAAACTAGAAAGCTTTTTCGTCCTTGGCAAAGTAGCATCCTTGTGTGAAAACTTCATCAAAATCTGAACCGTACTTCTGAAGTTATGGACGGGCCAATAATTAGCGGACAGATAGACCGAGAGACCGACGGACATGAGTGACGTAAAAAAACAGAATATCTCATTTTCGAAATTTTTTGTCACTACAATACTTCCTCACCAGTGGCGTAGGAAATAAAATAACTGAGAGTCAATCAAATATTGCTCCATAAACCTACCAAAAAGTGTTCATATTTGTGCAGCTTCCAACCGCAGTTATTCATACATTAGTTTTCGTATATGTGTTGTTATAATAAAAATGTATTTACTTTTTAATTTAATTATATTGGAAAAAACAAATCAGTATATGTTGACCACCAAAACTAAAGAGGGCTTAACACGGTTGGTCTTTTTATATCACGGGATCCGTACCGCCTTTGAGCCGTTTTACTACCACAAGACAATTACTCCGTAAATTATGGTTATAATTATGCCGAAAATTTTTGCTGTCGTATTACACCTAAAAGAATTCTTGTGAAAATTTTTATGGTTTTCAAGTCATCGTTGGTTGTCAGAGCGGTCCGTGGGACCTTAGCTCTTGAGTCACAGTGTCAGTTTGTAAGTCTGTCAGGTCTGGTAACCCAGAAACCAGACAATTTTAAGGAAAAAAGGGGAAGGAAAGGAGAGAAGGAAGAACGAGAGCAAAGGGGAAGAAGAGAATCTTTTAGGATATGCAGCGTTTAGGCATTGTTAAAATCGCTTCACAGATTTTGATATGGTCTAAAAATATTTGATTTTTTCTAAAGATTGTGTAAAAATGCTCCAATTTTGGTTGTTCTAAGTTCACGAGTTAATTTTGATTACAGTGCGAGCCGCGGCCTTTTGTGCTTGCGAACTTGCTCGACTGTGTAGTCCACTGAATCACGCAACAGAGGGTTGCTGTGCGATTCCGCTAGGCTATAGCGCCGCTGCGCCTGTTGCTTAATGTAGTCCTTTAGGTAAGGGACATCGAGGTCTCTATGTAGAGTTTCGTTAGAGACATACCATGGGGCATCAGCAATAGTGCGCAACGTCCTGCTTTGCAGAACCTGCAGCCTTCGCATGTGTGTTTTAGCAATAAAACACCAAGCCGCACATGCGTATGTCATTGCTGGTCTTATGACCACCTTATAGAGTCGAATCTTGTTAATCAAACTTAATTTTGACCGTTTACATAATAATGGGTAAAGCTGCCGAAACGTAATTTGGAATTTAGTTTTTAGCGCTTCCATATGGTTCCGCCAAGTCATCCCTTTGTCCAGAATGACACCGAGATACTTAGCGGAGGATTCCCATGGTATACGAAGTCCATTCATTGAAACTTCAGACGGAACGCCGCGACGTCTTGTTGTACAGTAGATTGCCTGCGTTTTCGAATGGTTTATTTTAATTAGCCACCGATCCGCCCAATCTAATACTTCTTCCACCGCACTTTGCAGCCTGTCATGGACTAGGTCACCAGACCACGACTGAGCCACCAATGCAGTATCGTCAGCATAGAGATAGACTTCACAGTTGCTGGGACTAGGGACGTCATGGATGTACAGTGAGTAAAGGATAGGTCCAAGCACCGAACCCTGAGGGACGCCGGCTGTAATCAGCCGTGTTGTCGACAGCACATTGTCAATTTTGATCCGAAATTTCCTACCTTCAAGGAAGGATTTCAGTAGTTTTAGAAGCCAAAAAGGGAAGCCCTTTTGGATTAGTTTATACAAGAGGCCCGCGTGCCACACCTTGTCAAATGCTTTTGAGACATCCAAAAGCAAGATGCCAGTACTTTCGTTAAGGGTGAATCCTCTGGTTACACGTTCCACCAGCCTAACCGCCTGTAGCTCCGTACTATGTTCAGACCGAAAACCGAATTGCACGTCAGGAATCACATGGTGATCTGACGAGAAATTCTCAAGGTGACGTAGAATCACCTTTTCAGCGAGCTTAGACGCAGCTGACAGCAGGCTAATGGGACGATAATCCTGGGGAAATATCGAACCCACCTTCTTTGGAATCATTATAACTTCAGCGGTCTTCCACGCGGATGGGAAGTACTGGATCCTGAGCATGGCATTGACTATTGCCACGAGATAAGTTAAGGACTTCCGCGAAAGCAGCTTCAGCGCCTTATTAGTGATTTGATCCTCCCCAGGTGCTTTACGCACTTTAAGGTCTTTAATATGACCTTGAATCTCTGCTGGTGTGCAATGCGGGATCTCAGGAGATACCGCTGATGTGCTAAGCAAATCTTCGGTTGAAGAAGCTTCTGAAGAAGAATCTTCTGATGAAGAAAAATCACCAACGAATGCGCGACTGTCACTGACGCCGTTGGCCCTAAAATATCTCCTGACAGATCTTACGATGTGTTGCTCCTCGTCGAGGTCATTATCAAGATCATAGTTGGGAGAGAACTGTCTTTCCATGGCATCGGCGAAAACCTCAACCTTCTCCTCTGTCCTGAAGACAATGCCTCCAGGACCGTGAATGTGTGGGATTTGTTCACGCTTTCCGTTTTTGAGCGACTTCGCCACCTTCCAGAGAGGAATGCTTGAGTCAAGCATCCCCGCCAGAAAGTCGTTCCATTGCTCATTGCGGAATTCATGAAGAGCATTTCTTACTTCATGAACAAGATTCGTCGCTCTGCGAATGTCATCAGGATGACAAGACCTTTTCGCTTGCTTAATTGCAGCTCTTTTATCAGAAATTTTCTGACGAATGTCTGCTGGCAGAAAAGGTCTGCCGTGTCGCTGCACGGGAAGTACAGCTGCACGCTGCAGAGTTTGCTGAACAAAACTTGTCCACTCTGCTTGAGCCGCATCTATACCGTTCTCATCATCTATGATCGGTATATTGGGGAACTCTTTGAGGAGCGACTTGTATAGCTCCCAATCAATGCGTTTCCTTGGAGGGATTTCATCCCCCAAGATCTGCTCATTAGCCACTTCCAAAACGACGGGAAGATGATCGCTTGAGATGTCATACATGATTCGAGAAGTGATGCTGTAGCTACAGTTCTATAGAATATGCGCGAGAATCGGCGCAGGGGGTTATTTCCGTGCATGTAATTATCAAGTGTCAACGTCAACAACATAACCTCACTTAACATTTGTGGGTATGGTCCTGTTCGAGTCGTACGAAGAAGCGTTTACTGTTATTGTTTATTCACAATGTCGTGGAATCGGGAAGAAGTTACACTGTTGTTGGAGGAGTACCAAAAATGGCCAAACCTGTACAAGATGAAGTCACCCAATTACAAAAACAGAAATTTGCGGCGTCAGGCGCTGGATGCGATAGTCCAAGCATTGAAAAGTTTTACAATATTAACCAAGATCTCGATTTCAAAAATAAATTTAAATCAAGGACGTCTGTTAACTTTCGGATTATATTGGACGTCATACCCGTTAAGGTTATGTCCATTCGAAAATATTACTCTAATGCGCAGGCGTATCATATGAATTACTCAGAAATTTTGTTTGCTTGTATCATACAGGTTGTAGAGAAAATCTTCATATTTTTCCATGCAAATTTTCGGCATCATTATGACCATAATTTTCGGAGTAATTCTCTTGCGTGTAAAACGGCTCTTTGCCAATACAAAACAGTAGCGTGCGAAGTGTTATGCTACTACTTTCCATTTTGGTACCCATGTTTAATAGTAGCTATCAATTCAAGCAGGCGACAAAGTACAAGCATCATCTCTTCTTTCGTTTCCAGGCCTACTGGTATTGTAATCGCGAAAAATTTCAGGTATAAGATATGTTTTTTGGATGATATATATGACATTTACTGGGAGCGCCATCTATTACTTTTTTTTACCTATAAGTTTATGTGTTACCATGTGAGTCAAAAGTCATGTGGTATGCATAAATGGTCCAAGGTATGCCATTTATAGTCATGGATTCGTTCACAACACAACAACGCATTTTGGTTATCCAAACTTATTACGAAAACGGTCGAAATATAAAAAATACTTTTCGCAAACTTCGCACTAGTTTTGGCCGACATCGACGCCGTACAGAGCCTGGAATTAGTTGGATTGTTAATCGTTTTGAGAAAACTTATTCAGCTGAAGGTCGTAGACCATACCAACATGTTCGTCCAGCTCGTATTCGTGAAAACATAGCCGTAGAAAGTGAAAGTGTGCGAGAAGATCCAACCACCTCGACTAGGCACCGTTCGCAACAATTGGGAATTAGTGAGATACCACTTTACGCCGGATTTTACACACTGATTTTCACCTCCATCCATACAAAATCCAACTAACACAAGAATTGAAGCCGGCAGACCATGAACAGCGGCGTGTTTTTGAAAATTGGATGCTGGAAAGAGAAGACGGATTTTCGACCACAGTGCTCTTTTCTGGTGAGGATCATTTTCACCTCAATGGGTACGTAAATAAGCAAAATTGCAGATTCTGGGGCCCTGAAAATCCACACCAATATCATGAACAACCTCACCATCCTGAAAAGGTGACTATTTGGTGCGGATTATGGGCTGGTGGCATCGTTGGTCCATTCTTCTTTGAAGACGCCGAAGAAAAGGCCATTACCGTCAACGGGGAACGTTATCACGGCATGTTAACAGACTTTTTATGGCCACAATTGGATCGTATTGGTGCCAACGATCTTTGGTTGAATCAAGACGGACCAACGGCTCACACATCTCACCAAACAATCGCCTTATTGCACACGAAATTTCAAGACCGCATAATTTCACGAAATTCAGATGTTGGCCCCTGAGATCGTGCGATTTAACACCTCGTGACTATTTTCTTTGGGGTTTTTTTAAAGGAAAGGTGTATGCGAATCTTCCCCGGAAAATTCAAAACCAATATTCGGACTGAAATTGCGGCCATGGACCCGATTATTCTGGGAAGTCATTGAAAATTTTGATTTTCGGATGTTGGCCTGTAAACGAAGCCGCGGTGGTCACGTGACTGATGTTATTTTCCATACATAAATGGCATAAACCAACCTTCATTTATCAATAAAAAAATCGATTTCACCTCGTAAAAAGCTTGTTGATTTTTCAAATAGAAAAAGAGTAATACGTGACGCACTCTATACATCACGAAAAACCACATCACTCATTTTCGTCGGTCTATACGTGTGTCTGTCGGCTTGTCGGTCTGTCCGCTAATCTTTGGACCGCCTATAACTTGGAAAGTAATACTATACTTGAATTAAATTTTTACACAAGGTTACCACTATGCCGAGGGCGAAAAAGATATGAAGTTTTTTAGAAGCGGTCCAGCGGTGGCGAGGCTAGGGGCAAAAGTACGAAAAATATAAAAATCGCTTCGGTCTCGGCGTTTCAGAGGCTCCAGATTATTCTCAAAAAAAAAATTGTAGGGATTGAAAATCGAAGGTTGGGGGTTGTAGGGCGTGGGGGAAGGTATATTTCATTTTGTTGGCGACAGTATATTCATACTCTTCCAATCCCAGCAATGTCATGCACCTATGGATAATATTCTTGAGAGAAATATTTAGACAAGACACATGGTCCGTCGGGAGGATGCGATGCAACGGCGAATTTCGTACACCGAACCATGCCTTGTATCTGACAGCATCGGCGGCAGAGATATTGTATAGTGTGGTCCAACAGCGTTGCCAGATGGTCGATACAAAGTGCAGGGAAGAAACTAGCTTTAGCGTGATCAAGTAGATGGGGACTGTGAAGAGTGTAATAAAGGTGTATGGGCCTGTTTTTCTGACTTGACCCATTTAATTTTTTTTTATACATGTTTATAGCTACCTCAAAGAAACCAACTTGGGCCTAGCATTAATCATTTATATACTTATGACAGATTTGCGTGGGGAGATTTCCAGAGTCAACCTACTTGACGTCATTTTTTGGATCAACTGTTTTGTTCGGCAGATTATTATTTCGAGCATCTTCCTATAAACCGGAAACGTCTAAATGTAACCGACATCATCGGGAGTTAAAACCGCACCGTCAGGCGGCATGACAGCCCCCATTAACCCTCCCTACTCCAATTATATTCCTCATAACTCCTAAATTATGACCAATTCAGCCCTATCAGCATGTCTCGTACACAAACTTCTACTTCATTAGAGGAAGCAATTAGACACCATGAACGAACGGTGGCATACCGGCATCGAAGGCATTATGCAGATTCTCTTCTTCTGGAGGTGCTTCGTGTGTATTTCCGCCATGCCAGTACAAATAGAAGATCATAGCCAGTGTAGGCACGTGTTGGATAATGTGGAGGTTATCAGTGAAAAAAAGATGAAATCTCGAAGGAATTTTCAATAGTTGATAGTTTTAAAATTTCCAAATTTCTTCCAAAATCAATCAACGTTTAAGTAAAAAAACCTTTCAAAATGATTTGCCATTTAATATTAAAATAATTCCGTCCTAATCGAGTTAAGGCAATTAACTATGAATATTATATATATATAACTTAAAATCTCAAGCTTTCGAAGAATCTTTTCTTCATCGTCTGGAGCAGGAAACAATTATTAAAATAGCAACTAATGGTAATTATGAGAAAATTATTTACTTAGTAAGTCGGCGAGATTGTTGCTGAAATTGTTTTTTAAACAACAATGAAGGGAACACATAGTCGACGAATAAAAAACTGGACCGATGAGGTCCTATTTGGACGGAATTATTTTATTGTTAAATTTGAAAGGTTTTTGTTTAAAATTACGCGTTGATTGATTCTGGAAGAAATTTGGAGATTTTGAAACTATCAACTATTGAAAATTTCCCCGAGATTTCATTTTTTTCCACTGATAACCTCCACATTATCCAACACGTGGCGGCCGACTGACATTCTACAGCAGCTTATGAGGTGTGACCTTGAAATTTATTGGTAGGTCACCCATTATGTAGTACTGTGAAGAGTGTTGCCCAATAGTAAGGCGTTTTTGTAATGTATAGTGCAAGAGGTTGCGCTATTGTTGACCGATGAAGTGCGAAGAAATTTTCAAAACCCAAAAGAAGTTGCTTTGGAAGGAGTGTGATTTGGACGTTATCCTATCAAACAACTGAAAAATCCGTAGGGGGTATTACCACTTGAGGACGAAAACATTGAGAAATTTTGATTTGATTTTATTAAGATAGTGAAAAATTATTGTGTGTTGATTGAGCGATTATTGGGACAAGTCTATGTTGGGGGAGATGTGTTGCTTTTCCAATTTTTCGCAGTTCAGCAAATATGCGTAGACGATGCTAAGTTGATTGACATCCGCTTTTTTGTTCATGCAGTTGTCTGTCATAAAGATATGTGACATTTCCAAAAACAGGCGTTTTGATAGATGATTTTCTCTGTCTAGCACCTTGATATCATTGAATCCCATTTGATGCCCTGTGGAATTCACGTGTGAAGCTAGAGCACATCTTTCTGGATGCAGTCTGGCATCACTTTTATGTGAGGTTATTCTACCTTTAAGGGATCTTGAGGTTTGACCTATGTATGTGAGATTGCAGTTATCACATTTGATGGAGTAGACAATGTTGGGTAGGCCAAGCAGAGGAACTCTATCTTTCATTTTGGAGAAGACATTGTTGACTGTTTTGGTGTTAGATCTTTAATGTATGGTAGCACTGCGAAACTAGTTCTGAAAATTGATGGAATGTCTGTATCATTGGGAGGATTATCATTGTTATTGGGATTGTTGTTATCATTGTTATGTGAGCGGGAAAGCCTAATAAGATTCTGTTAGTCAGGTATTTTGGATAACCATTATTCGTGAAAAGTGTTGAGAGTTTGCGTAAGTTTGAAAGATGGAAGGTACTGTCAGAAATGCTAGTGACCCTTGTTTTTTGCTATTAGTTGCTATTTTAATAATTGTTTTAAGCTCCAGACGATGAAGATAAAATTCTTCGAAAGCTTGAGAATTTAAGTTATATATATATATAACGTATATTGGAATATGTAATCATATCACAGTACTCCGTTATCTATCCTAATCAAACCGCATATAGATAATTATATTCTGTTACTCTCATTGTACTTGAAGCGTCATACAATAAACAAATTATATAGTCAAAAGAGATTCTAATAGCGCCTCTCTAGATATTATCTCGATGGTCAGGACAAGGTGATTTTGAAATGGATGTCAAGACATTGATAAAACGAGGACAATCACTTTTAGGACCAATGTGTATTTTTCCCAAAAGCTTCGAAAGATCAATTATAGGATTTATGCAAATCGTGTGATCTTTGACCGGCTTGCCTTAAACCTGGCTGCTAAATTGAATGGTGAGAGATGGAAGCATAGCATGAAACATTTTGAACTTCTTTAAAAGCTTGTTATGGCGCTCTGCTTGAGGATGTGTTCTAAAGTACTGGACCGTAACTTCTCCATATAACTTAAATACCGATGAGAGAAACCCTTGCTTGAATGAAATGTTTAATGCTTGATCAGATAGACTGAGATATATAGCATTTTAAAAATTGTATACAGGTTGGGGAAGTTTGAAACTGGACATTTTTGGCTTTATACAGAGTCGCTTAAATGGGGGGAAAATTTTTCCCAAAATCGTTTTAATTTCTTACTGACTTTATTTGTAGTAGAATTTCAAACTAACTTGTACATTAATATTGCCACTGTTTCTCCTCTACAACAAGATTAGGATTTCAATATGACGTTTCTTCTCTTGCCCTCCAGCATCAACTTTATTTTTTCTTGACTACTGGACGCCATATTGGATTTTCGAACAGATGAATATAAATTTTAATTCTGATTCCAAAAATGTATAATACGTCATACATTGACATTTCCAAACTTTAGTTAATTCAATAAAGTAGTATTTCCGTAGTTGGCCATTTGTTGTTGGATGAAAATTATGATAACATAAAAAGGTATGGTGGAACCTGAAAGCAACATGAACATTTTATTGCCGATAATAACAATAGTAATAAATAAGCAAAAGTAAATCATAGTATATGTTCAAAATGCTCGATTTACTTCTTTTCTTCTTAGACTCTGTTACTATGTTCAATTTGAGGCCTGGTCTGGTATAAGAAGCAAATGAAATCTGATATCAAGGCCTACCTAGAAAATTCTGTTTTCTGAAATAACTATGGCCCAGCAATGTCAATGTCAATGTTTGAAATCAGAATTAAAGACTCATTTATCTGCGCAAAGATCCAATATGGCGTCCATAAGGAAAAAGTTAATGCTTGAGGATAAGAGACGGAATGTCATATTTAAATTATAATTGTAGATGAGAAAAAGTGGCAATGTTATTGTGCGACTAAGAGCTCTGCCTCATTGGGACGCCATGGCGACGTCGCCGGCGACGCAGGCCTGGCTACTTGTGGCATCCGAGGGTCGCCAAGGCGAGTAGCCATGGCATCTCGACAGTCAGTTCGTGTCATCTCTCAAGAATGGACGCAGAAGAAATTGCACTTCTTTGTTATATACGTCGCAGAAAAAAAAAACAAAAAAAGCAGATCAGTAAAAAAAAACAATCTTATAAACAAAATAGAGAAAAAAAAATAAGTAAATAGTATTGGTTAAAAAAAAAAAAAGAGAAATGTGTTTGCATCTAGTATAATAGAAATAATATACAATAGAAATATTAAGTACTGGATGTTCTATTTTCTATTAAAGCATAGCATTACACATAAGGATCTGGCCAGTTGGTCATCGACCAGTGCCAATAACAGAACAAAAAAAAAAATGAAAAAAGAAATGAAAAAAAAAAGAAACTATGGGTTCATCCTTTTATATCTGATCGAAACCGAAGTGGCATTTTTTTTAAACTGTATGGTGATTTACGAAAATATCCTGAAAAGTTTTTCAATTACACAAGAATGTCAATAGCATCTTTTGACGAATTATTAAACTTATGTAGAAACGATTTAACTAAACAGGATACGATATTTAGAAAATCGATTAGTGCGGAAGAAAAACTATTTGTGTCATTGAGGTAAGCAGTGTTTTATTCAAATTTTCAAGAATGAAACATCTAAAGTTAATCATATACATCTAAAATGGAGGAATCTTCTGAAACATTTGTCATATTTGACGGTGGTGCACTAAACGGTTCACTAGATAAATACTCAGTGCTGTTTATCATGGGTTGGGTTTCTCTAGGAACAGTAGAATATCCAGGGTGATAACTTTGTGACGACGACGATTCTGTTTGTGACCAGTAGTTTTGACGGTATAATGTACTACTATCAATGTTGAAGCACAGGGCGGGTTGCTTCATCAAGAATTGACATTATTTTCATTTTAGTTGCCATTTTTTTTTGAGGTGGCACGTTTTTTAAGGTGCTAACTAAAGACAGCATGAATAACCTGTCGTCATCTTGATTCTCAACCTCATATTGTTCTCTACTACTAAGTTACGGTCGCAATAATCATTTGATGAACTATCCCATAAGCAAGGCCGGTTTTGAATTTCTATTATAAATTTTTCAGTATCGAAACTCATTTTTCACATCAACTATCAACTACTATCCCGAGCGAGCGTCCAAAGTGGCGGCTGACTGGCGACTGAGTGAGCGAGGTACAGCTAACATGTGTACAATATGATGGCAACGACGCCACGGCGCCAGAGTAGCCAGTCGCCACGTAGGGAGCTGTAGTTTGTGGCCACGCTTCCATCTTGGCGACGTCGCCACACCGTCGCCAAGTGAGGGAGGTACCATACATTCCAATATGAACTGTTTGGATACGTAACCGGCGACGTCGCCATGGCGTCCCAATGAGGCAGAGCTCTTATAGTGAAATCCCACTACAATTAGAGCCAGGAAAAAATGAAAACGATTTTGGAAAAATTCGAATTTTTCTGTATCTCTCTGGAACTACTATGTACTCTGAAATTCGCAACTTTCTAAGCGGCATTTTGTTGATTACCTAATTACACAACTTTGCCCCAGTTTTCGAGATTCCAATGGTGATGGTCGAATTTGAAACACGCTGTATACAAAACAGGAACGGCATGCTCATATAAGACAGATATATTTAAGGTTATAGTAAGTTCCCAAATTTAAAGTGTACCAGCCATCATTAGCATTTGCTGCTGGCTAAAAGAAAGGTCCTCTCTCTCTATGCATTGTATTTCTTACTTGTTTTCCATGCTATCGTGTGAAAATCCAGAATTTTGCTTTAATCACAATTTCTAATGAATTTTTTTTTCTTCCAGGTATGTTTGCTATGAAAAGCTAACAACTGAAAAATCTGCATCCATTGGTAAGTTTTGCATAAGTGTTGAAATCAGCTTTGCATTCAAGATTTATGGGTGTACTATTTAACAAATTCATAAGTCGAAAAAAAATCAGTGCCTCCCAATTCCGTTTTGTGTCCAGATTTCAATTTGAGTTTCCCAAATATGAAAATATCCCGCCGAGTTGGGGCACATTTCCATGTTTAATACATACAACAATGAGCGGGCCGTCATTCCGGTATATATTTATTCATTATCCTGTGCCCTTCGTCAAATTGAAGGGTTCACCGCTGACACTGCTGGCGCGGTCACACATAAAGCAGTAATTAAACAATGCCCCATTATATTTTTTCCGTAAGCCGGGCGATACATCAAATGGCCAAGTTCGTAATTACGCGGGACAGAACCGGGACAATTTATGTTGCAGAGGCACTATTCCAAGTTTTTGCTTTGGTGGACGCGGCGTGATGGCGCAGCGTCCGTTCCGCGGTAGTCTACAAGCTACGAATAGTATACTCACTCCTTGCATGAGACAGTTTTCTCCTCCTTCCTCCCGCCCTCTCGTCAAAGCTAAAATCAGGCACATCGGGGCTAGACGACCAGGCAAATATTTATAAGATATGACAATGATTGGACGATAAACGTGAAAACAACAAACCCAATTTCGAAGTACAACCCTGAGCCATTTTATTTTATTACGAGGGCAGTAACGATTTTTGATTCATGACATGACATGCACAAGTCTACTAGTTTCCATTACTTTAGTGCATCCAGACTAGTAGTACGGATTTGTCGACTCAATCATAGGATCGTCACTCAGACTGACGCGCAGACAGACTAAGAGTCGTCACACAGACAGCCCGCTGGATCAAAAAAAAAAGTTGTGTTAAAATTTCGATCAGTAAGACGTACTGTGATGGTCGCTGTCCGGACAGATAACATGAGTACTTTAAGCCAACGATCCTGACACACATCCTGCCATGCGATCCTTTCAGACTCCAGCAATTGCGAAGAGAAGACGGTTAAGCGGTCATTCAGACCTAGGATGTCACGTCGATCAGAAGTCAACAACACAAGCACTTCCGACATTCCCCCTGGCAGAAGAAACTGAACAAATAACTACCTGAACCCGGCAATCGGGCTCCGAAAGTCCCATAAAAAACCGTCAGAAACTGGAGGCGTCCCACCTGCGGATATGTAGATAGTAACGTCGTAAGCCAAAAAATGAAATATGTAGGTAAAGAGCACATCATCTTTATACATGGTTTGAGACATGGATATAAAAGTATTATACGAGGGATATCTTTTAAGTTTTGCATATGGAAATAAAACAACACGGTAGGTAGTTTTAAATGACTTTATTGTTCTTCGAAGATTAATACACATCTGCATGCGCTCGAACCAATTTTTGAAGTACTTATTCCACTCGTTTGCTGGCAGATCCAAAACGGCATTTTTCAATGCGTCAACTGCTTCTTCTGGTGACTGGAACCTTTGACCACGCAGTCTGTTTTTGATTTTCGGGAAAGTAAGGAAATCTTTAGGACTTAGATCGGAACTATATGGAGGATGGTCCAATAATTCCACGTTTTCGTTAAATACTGCCTTGATGTTTGGGCTGTGTGCGAGCTTGCATTGTCTTGGTGGAGGATGATTCTTCTTTCGGGGTTGATTTTTCGAAGCTCGGAGATGACTTTTGACACAAATGTCGCGACCATATTTTTCGAAACACTTCGAGAAAGGATGACTTTTGTTAGAAACTAATTTTCTTACTCTTAATTCTTCTTCTAAAATTTTTTGCATTGAGGTCTTTGAGATCTTCAAGGACGCCTCAATCTTGCGATATGTCACATGTCTATCTTCAATGATGAGTTTGCGCACAGCATCGACGTTTTCCTGGGTGACTGCCGTTTTTGGTGCAACCACCCGGGAATCATCGCTAAGACTCCGTCCACGTTTGAATTCTCGACTTGTCGACTGATGTGACGTTTCGCTGCCGAAAACAGACAGTAACTCAGCAAGGCATTCTTGTTGCGATAATTGTGTCTGAAAGTTGTAATAAATTATGGCGCGAAAATGTTCTCGGTTGAGTTCCATTTTTCTAATGACTTGGTGACACTTAAAAATTCACTGTTGTGAAACTTTGAATTTAAGTTTACTAAAGAGTGAGGTTGAAATTCAGTACTAACGTTCGATCTGCGCGGCGTACTATGTTTCTATATGCAAAACTTAAAAGACATCCCTCGTAGTTAGGGTCCATGCAGTACAGCAGAACAAAGGAAATACTCAGGTAACCAAAATCCTACAACTAATAGCCACAGTAACACGGTAATTAGGCTCACAAAGCGCACTACTTCATTTTAGAATCCGTTATACACGTTGACTTTTGGAAGTAAAAGCTGGGTATTGAACAACCGACAAAGAAGCAAAATACAAGCAATAAATATGAAATACTTGAGAGCAGTAAAAGGAGTGACTAGGAGAGACAAAATTAGGAACGAGATTATACGAAGTGAGTTAGGGGTTAGATCTGCCTTGAAAAAAATTGAGGAAAGCCAGTTGAAATGTTTTTGGCATCTAATCCGCATGGAAGAAACTAGATCAGTCTAAAGAATATGGGAGGCTAAAATTATGAAGAAAAAAAGTAGAGGGAGACCAAAAAAGACGTGGAATGATGGAATTGCCTTGACACTGAAGAACAGAGAACAGCTGGACAGAAGCTGTTCGAGAGGCCAGGGACAAAAAGACTTGGGCAAAATTGGTGCACAACCTTTCAGAACAATGAAAAGACAGTGTAAACAATTTGTTATACCTTACACCTATGGGTATATAAGGTTACAGATTATATACATATATATATATACACGTTTGCGTGTATATATAGCTGAACAAGTGCCCAGAGGAGGAATGGAACGCACAACATAAACAGGCCTATGGGCCGTCGTGTTAAGTGACATTAAGTAAGACTCATGAACCTTCTATAAAGAATTCGTGTCCTACAGGTTTGAACTCGAATGCAAAATGTGTTTGAAATATTTCATATGCTTACACAAATGTAGTTGCGATCTTCATTTCTAGTTGTTTTGGCAGCAAAGAGTGGGACACTCCTTCGGCTGGAGTGACCGGTTTCTCGACACTGCCCATCCTTGAAAAAAGACCCGTTTCTGAAAAATTTATTCGAATAGTTAAGAAGCTCGCAGTGACAGCTATTCGTAGTATGTATACCATGTTTCCACTAAAGCTTTGTGCAAATCGCCTTGACGCGACGTTGTCAAACTGTGACTGTGACGGCTGTATAAATGCCGTTGGTTCTGCTGCTAGAGTAATCACCAACTCTGACATCTACTCGTGCAATTCATGGGTTACAAGGCCTCTGGACAGTTGTATTTGCTTTGGTGGGCTATTCGTGTTTATAGTTTTGTTCTGACTTTTTGTGTGGAAAAACGAAACACCAAAACAACTCATTCATGAGTTATCTTTTTTATACTCAAGCAGTCGCTTAACAGGTCCTAAATATTGAAGTACGACTATTATCTAAGGCTTAAGAAGTGTTTGGTAATATGAGTTCTAACGCCCCTTAAAGTTGGTAGGATCGGGAAAGCTTTCTCTTAAGCCCGTGTGAAAAATTGGATAACAAAATAACGGATGGGTTTCGTTGTTCTCTCTGTTTGCAACGATCAAATATGTTATTACAAATCTTGGACAATCACCGATCTCAAAACAACGGTTATTTCACATGTGTTGCATATCATAATTTCTGTCATGAATCTGTTGTCATGCCATCTGGAAATCATGCAGTTTTATCATTCTGTGTATAAACAGCGTTCTGTGGCTGACTCTGTTGACAATCGAAATTGTGGTAGGAATTGAGATGGGCTGGGAAAACGGTTATGTTTGATTTATGAATTATATACTTTGTTATTAAACCTTAATCCTTTTCGTGCAACTGTTACTTGTGTGTAATCTTACTATCTTTTGAAGCTCTAACAGTTGAAAAATATTGCAAGAAAAATATCCATGAAGGTTATATTTTGTAAACATAACCTTTCCTTGTTGACAGGTCGAACTTAGATGCGCAGTCATCCTTTGCGCACTTTTACATCCAAATGTATGCCTAAGTGCTGAGAGAAATTGGATGCAAAAGTGCGCAATTTCTTGCACAATAAATATGATGCAAAATTTGATCGATACATACGGACTTTACTCACATTCTTGATATCCTAGTAGAGAACTGGTTGAACCGGCCAATTCTAGGTGTATAACCAATTAACATGTGAAGAATGTGAGTCTGTCAAACCTATGAAGTGGCTAGAAATGTTACCTCCTATCTATTGTGGACCTAATCTAAAAAACTATGATAAGTAGATGGCGCTAGTTAGCTAATTACCTACTTGAGGTCAGAAACAAACAGAGATGTCGGCTGGTGATAATCTGACAAGTTAATCGACGTTAAAGCCAATCTACTTGTGACAGTTTGACCTCCAACCACACTAATGCCGTCAAGCGCGAGTTACTTTGAATAACTGAACGTGCATTCTCAAGTAACTGAACCTGAAACAGTCAAGTTGCAGTTGCTTATACCACATTGCAATTTTTTATGATTGATTTCAAATCTGCAAAATGCATATTACGTACTATATATAGTCTATCTTTATCAAAGAAAGACATAAACCAAAAAAAAAATATCACCTGCTATTGTGGAGAATCGATCGAGCTCATATACAGATCCAATTCCAAACAAGGAAGGTGGAGTAAGAGATGACACGGTGCCACCTGTAGTCTTTGTCGGCGCTGTAACCTGCTCGGCGTTCTGGAGTCCGAGCACGTGATGTATCCATGAATATGTTTTGTTTCTTTCTTCGATAAATGTTCTATCGCTGTTAGTAGCTTCCACTAGCTCTATGTATAGTACCTAGGGTCATCGAACCTTGAGGTTCTGAATGTCGGTAACACGTCTAGTGTCAGAGAAGAGACTATCGAAGTAACACTAAGTACAGTTAATTTAGCTCAGGAGATTAGGGACTGGAAAGTGTCTCAAACACCCTCTCTATCGGATCACAGGTATAGTCGTATACTGGTTAAGAGTGATGGAGATATTCCAGATAAATATGCTCGGAATCCTAGGCATACTAATTCGGTGTCCTTTAGGGCAGACCTTGACAGAAAGCTTGGAGGGGTCTTCTATACAGCCTTTATAGGCTATTGAAGCAGCTGTAGAGTCTGTGGCAGGAACTTGACGACTTCGTATGAGGAAAACTGCCCGTTACGTAAAGTGCAAGGTAAGGGCAAGTCAACCTTCTGGTCCAATGAGTTAGAGGATAGGAAACGAGCTGTGCGCAAACTTCTAGACAGAGTTAAGCACATGAGGAGTTCCCAATGGGAAGACCACAAGAAGGCGTTGCAGAGATACAAAAAGGAGATTAGAAGGGCCTCCAGAGAATCCTGGATTAACTTCTGCCAGTCCATAAATGACCTTCCTGCTACAGCCAGAATACACAGTCCTCTGTAAATACATTAAAGCAAGATTGGGATCTCTGTTTGATCCCTTAGGCGATAATACTACGTCCAAGGAAGGTACTCTGAGGCTTCTGATGGATACGCAATTTCCCGGTTCCCCAGTAGCGCGATCAATTATAGCGTGCACGCAGTTGCACAGACCCTCAGGGGAGGACTGGCAAGAGACTAATCTGGCCTTACACAACCAGATCGGCAGGCTTGAAAAGACTCTACATCCGCGAGAATTGGTACTGGTACATCCCTATTGTGGTGCCTTGTAGTGAACGAACTCCTCTAGACTCAGCAGTGCAGGTGTCGTCGTGCAAGCCCATTCTGATGACTTAAGCATAGTTCTTGAGGTTCGTTTTTGTACCGAGCTCAATTCATTAGGAGACGACGGATTAACAAGCTTGCCTTCTTTGGGACTAGATTAGTTCTATCCCAATCAGTAAAATATCTCCGACTTATCCTGGACTGCAAACTGAACTGGAGAGAGCATGTTGAATACAAGGTTAACCATGCTTGCAATTCAATGTGGGCCGGCAGACATGTTGTCGGTGTAAGGTGGGTGCTTAAACCCAGAGTGGTACACTGGCTCTACATAACGATAGTACGTCCATCTATCTTGTATGGCTCAGTGGTCTGGAGGCGTTGCATTGGAGCTGAGACAACTAAGGCCAAACTTCAGCTTCAGCTAAAATTCAGCGTTTGGCCTGGACAAGCGCAGTGCAAATAACGCCATTGAGTGCAATAGTAACTCTGCTGGATCTCCCACCGTTGGATCTAGTGATCTGCGGTGAAGCGAGAGTAGTCGTTCATGGACTGTGGAGTCAGGGCAGCTGGGCCTTCTTGAATCCTGTAATGGTCATACTGCCATCTTAGTCGAACTGCTAAAAGAGGACCCCATCCGTCTGAGCAGGGTTGATCTAATTACCTCTAAAATTGTTTCAACCGCAATTTTAATGTGGAGTATCCAACGAGGGAGGAGTGTGACGCCGGCAGCCGGAGGCTCTCCGGAGTGAGTGGACAGGTCTAGTACACGAACAGCTCGGTCACTGAAGAGGGCTCTGGCGCCAGAGTCTCCAGACATCTCCGTTGGGCACGGAAACTCATTGTAGTGCCCTGCGCTAAGGATGGACGTTTCAGCTTATCTTTGATTGGTAAGGTTGCTGGTGAGACTGTTGTCTGGCCATTACACGTTAAGGCGCCACTTGCACGTGATTAGGGTCGCTGAGGATCCCTTGGGTGAGCACTGAGGGGTAGAAAAAGAGTCCTCGACGCACGTTCTTGAGCTACTACAGGCGGACTATACTGGGGTCCATTACTTTGGACCCCCAAGATGTCAAGGAGCTTGGACTCAAGGCCATACTCAACTTCGCTAGAAAGGCGAGGCTTGAGGACTTAGGAATATAGAGGTACATAAGGGCCCGTTTAAGTGGTCTATGCGCTGGCTCCTTATGGTGGCCGGAATGCCTCTAATTTCATGATTCATTCATTCACCTTTATGTATTGCCCACTTTGAGACTGCGTCACTGCTTCAAAGATAGCACCCTCCTTCCTAATCCTGTCGAACTCTTTAATACCCATGGACACTATCAATAAATGATCAAAGTAGCACTGAACCTGTAGACACTCGCGTGTGGGCTATCTGAATCTGGTGCAAAATTTGCAATCAGAACTGTCAGATAGACATTTTTACGTAAAGACCATGCGGAGTACTAAGAAGGAGCTTAGGAAGAAACGCCATTGTAGAAACAAATTGCGTTAAGCAGGTTGCCTCTTTACTACCTACGCAAATCTATTATCAGTTCATGTTCGGTTTGTTAAAAAAACGTCAGTGACGAGGGAGAAAGGTCAATCCTGTGGTCTGGCGATGCCCTGTAAGTATGGCTGAACAGTCTCATCGGGCGGTGGCCATGACTACACGGGAGGTGTCAATTCAAATTGGCCAGCGCTTTATGTATGCCTATTGTATCTAAGAGAATCGTAATGTTACCTCCTTAATAATAGAATATCTTTCACCGATACGAAAGATGCAACGTTTACTCCCCGGTGGAAAGTAAAAATGTCGACCAATTCAGGTTGATCAGTTATTGGATTAATTTTCTCTCCAATGATGATTTCGGAGCTTCCTGTCAGTCTGTGCAACTCGCCCATCTACACTATGCTTGTTCAAAACAGAAAATTCGAAACTTCCCTACCAGTAACAGTATTGTTATAGTAGCTATGGCACCATTGCTTCCAACATTGGTATGTTAAAAAAATTTCGTCCAAACGAAAATGATTGAGTGTGGGCCGCGGCCCGATAACGCCAAAGTCGCACTGACTGTCACATAAATCGCAGCAGGCCGTGACGTCACCGCTGGAGCGCTGGAGTTTTCCTTGTTTTTGCAGTGATGTATGCTCCTAATATGCAATCGGGATGCCACGATTTATGGGCGGGTTATTATGGACCAAGGACACCCCCATAAGCGACAGAGCGGACGCATTACAGCCAGGATTTGAATATATTTCGGCGGTTGGACAACGAGCTACGACCTATTCAAAAGATCTGCACTGGTGATTTATACTTTTCAGGCACTCCCTCTACAAGCTGGTTCTAGCTGATAATAAATACAAAATATGTATATTTTTACCAAATGGGAGGTTTCTGCGTGTTTATTATGGAAACTTGAAGAAATAAGCAATACGAAGAAACTATAAAAGTGGAGGCTAACAATTTATAGTCAAACTTAAATATTAATTTGTATTGTAAACAGTCAACCTACTCGGCTAAAATTATGATTATTCAGTCTTTGGTATTTTGCGGTTTTGTTTTTATCATTTTCAAATCTAGGATATCCACAACTTGTATATGCGCGTAATTCTGATACGGAGTTTTTATCGTTGTTTCTGAATACATACATAGGCTTTCCGTCTTCACTGAAGACCTCTGCACTATGAAGATACTTTATTTGCCTTGTCTGTTGGGAGCAACAAATTCGAATAGATCAGAAGGAGCCAAGCCTACATGTTTATGTTGCATTGCTTGATGCAAAAATTGCGTAGTTTTAGTGCATACTTTTGACTCTTTTGACTGCCAATGACTTCCAAAGTAACAGCGTTGTATAAACATAGTAATATGTAATACTTACTGATGGGAACATCTACCTTCATTAGTCTTGTGCTGCTCTTTGCAAATCATGAAAGAAGTACCATGTCTTGAAATCATCTAACCACAGTTATCTTCAAACACTCGCATTTTTCCCACAAAAATTTCTTGTACCCATTGTGTGCGTATATGTTTTAAATACCCGCTTGAACAACTTGCAGCAATTAAACCAGGCTTTCAATTATTTCGCAAACCAGCGATATTTTCGTATAATATGATTAGACTTTCAGTATGAATTCGTTGGTTGGGACTGACATAACAGTTGTTTGATTTTTGAGGAAAAATCGGCCTTTTTTATTTGAAAGATCCTTATTACCTTACATATTTTAGGTCATGCAGAGTCCTAATCATTTTGGTTATTCCGTGCATTATTAGATAATAATAGAGATAATGAAGATACAGACACTAATGTGTGAGCTATGTGTGTAGACTCAAATTTTCGGTATTTTCATGGAAAGATAATCATACAATGTACAAACATATAAATTATATAATACATGCGGGGAACAGATTTTATGATTTAAATTGGAATAGTGCATGAAAATATCAGTAATACGATATTTTTAAAATAACCCGCTCTCGACACACTAGCAAATATGCGTTCAGCCTTTAGTAATATTGTAACAAAATTTCTGTTATTCTTATTAGGTCACTGATGTCACATACGACGTTTGCATGCAAATATCCAATATTTTATCACGCCCGTAATTTGCTTCATGAGATGTTCCCATCACTTTTCCATGAAATATCATGGAAATATACCCGTTTTCTTCGATGAGGGATGTGTGTCACGTTGTCGGTAATATATCGCTGCTGATGGGGTAGAGTAAGCGCGTTTGGCTGTAACAAGTTTTATGTTCGAACAACCTAAGAAATTGCATCTTGTCGTATATAAATGACATCTATTGATCATCGCGGAACTGGGGCTTCACAATATGTAATGAAGTCTTTAGATTCCCATTCTACAATAGTGCTTCTCTAATACCCTCAACTTTAATCAAAATGACTGATAAGTCTTAGTCTTTCAAATCGCTTGATTAGATTCGTAGAAGCTTTGTAGCGGAGGCAATCATTGAAGGTGATGTTTATCTTACAACTCTCAATACGAGAAACGAAACAAAGATACTATTTTCCGAAACTAAATGCTAATTCACACGACTCAAAACAACTATGGGCTACTGTTAATGATATTTTCGATGGAAAACAATAATCTGGAAATGAAATTACTTAATTGAAAGCGGAAACGGGTGAAGTGACAAATGAATATGCGAATATGCGATGAATTCGCGATTTTTTTTACAAATGTCGAAGAAAAATATTAGCAAATATAAAAAGCGATTCTAATAAATTTAAGTTACATGGAAAAAAATTAGTAAACTCATTTGTTCTGACCGAAGTCAATGCTCAAGAAATTTTTAACACTATTATGTCCCTGAAAAATAAAAAAATCTCAGGATCTGATGAAATTAATCAGAGCTGAACATCTGATGATGGCCAAGCAAATATCAGAACCATTTGCTTATGTTATAAATAAATGTCTACGGTCTGGGATATTTCCCTCAGCTTTTAAATCAGCTGTTATCATTCCTATCTATAAAACAGGCGATAATATGGACGTTACGAATTATCGACAAATACCACTCATATCATCTTTGGCTAAGGTATTCGAGAAATTACTCTCTAGTAAGGTGATAAATTTCCTTGATACATTCAAAATCTAAGTCTAAATCAATACGGTTTTGTAACAGGAAAATCTACCACAGATGGCATACTAAGTCTAGTGAATCAAATCACCCAATACCTTGAAAATTCCATCTATTTGTGTATTTGTCGATCTGAAAAAGGCATTTGATACACTTAATCACACTTTACTGTTAAATATTTTAGACAAATTTAGTTTTCGTGGGAAAATATATTCTTTGATGCAAAGTTATTTATCAAAAAGGCCCCAAGTAGTGAAACTATCAAAATCATACAGTAAGGAAATGTGGTGTACCACAGGGTACAGAGTTAGGCTCTCTTTTATTTAATATCTACTTACATGATACATTCAATATTAACTGTGTAGGTGAAATAATTATTTTTGCTGATGATACGGCAATTCTGTATAAAGGGCAAGACTGGTATGATGTAATCATTCATTTTTTCAATACTAGAAAATTAACAGTGAACTTTGAAAAAACGCAAATTCTACCCTTCATATCATAAGCAAGTCATCTACCCGCTTATTCTAATATTTCCTTCAAAATAAACAATACAAATTTAAAAATTGACAGAGTGGGCAATATCTAATATTTAAGAATTTTTTAGACCATTATTTAAGGTGGGACATTCATGCAGCCTATATTTTAAAGAAAATAAGATTTGTTACATACAAAATTAAATTCCGCACAGGCATATTGACAGAACATTATATGCGTACTATGTATCATTCCTTAATTGAGCTGCACCTAAGGTATGGTATATTAGCATGGGGTACAGCATGTCCAGTATACTTAAACGACATACAAGTTTTACAGAGAACTGTTTCAAAACTTATGTTCGGAAACCCGAAATTATATTCAGCAAATGATGTTTATAACGAAACAAAATTATTTGATCTCAAGCAAGTTTTTTTTTTTTACATACTATCAGCCATTATCACAAAGTTGTCAGTGAGCATGATAAAATCACACATTGTCAGGATACACAATATAAATCACGAGCAATTTGTCCCTAAGACATACCCAAAGTCTTAAAACAATTTCGAAATATCCATAATTTTAAAAAGAAATTATCAGGATGGATACGCGCAATAGGAAGACAACACGTTAATGAATTCCTATCAAATATTCCTTGAAAATAATCATCCTCTACATATGCACCTCTTTGATATACGTTTTTCTTTGAATTTCTGTTAACTTTTTTGCTTTGATTTTGGAACACATTCCAGCATACGACTGATCCATGTACAGGCATTGTCCTTCTATGTATTGAAACATTTATTTGCCCATTCTATGTTGTTATTGTTTTTATATAGTGGAGTAAATAAATGTCTACTACTACTACTACTACCAACAAAGAATTGACGATCCAAAAATTTTTTCAGTGAAAGTCACAATATCCAGCCAGTCTGACCCATACAGGGTGATTCAGAAAAACTTGGCAATAATGGTCTGACACGTTTATTTGCTGACGAAAAAAATTATAACACAGCCATGTGCGCACGAAGTCTTCTACCTCGTCGTCGGTGTTGAAACTTTGACCTCCGAGGGCTTTTTTCAGTGGTCCAAACACGTGGTAGTCGCAGGGTGATAAATCCGGACTGTAGGGGGGTGTTCCGGTACCTTCCACCCCAATTTTGATATTATATCCAGCATGAGACGCGCAATATGCGGGCGCGCGATATTCTGGAAAAAAATCGCTCTTCTTGCTGGAATGCTCCTCCGTTTCGACCGATAAGCGGGTTTCACGTCTGTTTTCAGAAGGTTAGAGTAGTATGCAGCATTGATGGAACGTTGAGTACCCAGAAAGTCAACGTACAGCAGGGTGAATGTCTGGTGTGATGCTGGTTCGCGTCGACAATCATGCGGCTCATTCTCGACTGTTTCGCGGCCATCCTTGAATGCTTTGGCCCATTTAAACACAGTAGTCCTCCTGAGGCACTCACTACCGAACTGATTTCGCAAACGCAGGAAAATTTCCGTGTTTTGAACGCCTTCCCACACTAAAAAACGAACGACAATACGTTGCGCAACGGCGATCGGCACTTGACCTCACTCATGGCCGTAAGCATGCGCGTGAAACATGCGCTCCCGACGAAAGCTGTGCCACACGTTCGTAAGGGACCCATCTATCACATACTCAAGCCACGACCTTTAAGACATACTTGCGCGCCATCTACAGCATTTGTCTCCATCATATCTGAGCCGCCCTCGTAGAATTTCTTTCCCAATATACGACGTACAATTTCCAATGTCAAACTTCACCGTATTTTAAAGTATAGCGGGTAGAGATACTTTTTTGTTTTTACCTCAATTGTACAAACCAATTGTTCTCCAAGACGGGTAGTTTGGCAAAAGCTGAGTTATGACTCCATCTAAAAAAAATAAATTCGATATATTTATACCAGGGTGGTATGAAAAATTTCCAACCTAACAAAGATACAAAACAATTTCTGTTTTTTTTTTTTACTTTTCAACGTAACCTCCCTGTAACAATACATACTTCTCCCAGCGATGCTCCCATCTCTGTAACACTTCAAAATAGTACTCGGTGTTTTTCTCTGCAAAATAATTGTTCATGAAGGTGATTGACGGAAAGTTCTGTCCGCCGAGATAAATTTTCAGATGAAGGGACAAAAAGAAGTCGCTTGAGGCTCGATCTAGTAAGTAAGGCGTATGGTCAACCCAAAATTCGTAGATATTTACCATGACAATTGCTGAGGTGTGAGACGGTGCGTTATCTTGGTGAGACAGGGTTTTCTTTTTCTGCAAATATGGCCGTTTTTCTGCAAGCTCTGCCTTTAGGTTGTCAAGTAATTATGCGTAGTATGCTCCTGTAACGTTTTTCCTTTTTGAAGATAATCTATTAAAATAACTTCATGACTATCCCAAAAAAACAGTCGCCATCACTTTCCCAGCCGCAAAAACAGTTTTTGCTTTTTTTGTAGCTGGTTCCCGTTTGCAGTCCACTGTTTGAACTGTATTTTTGTTTCGGGCGTATAATGGTGTATCCCAGTTGCATCTACAGTGAATAATCGACGCCAAAACTCCGATTTATTACACCTAAACTGCGCCAGTAGAGCGTTGGAAATGTACATTCGAACACGTGAGCAAACGCGGCACCCAACGCGCGGACAGCTTTCTCATGCCTAAATGCTGATTCAATATATGACAAACACGTTCTTTTGATATGTTTAGGACCTCTGCTATCTCTCTCACTTTAATTCGGCGGTCGACTAGCGCCTTTTGGTGAACTTTGGCGATGGTTTCGTCGGTAGTTGCAGCTTTTGGACGTCCCGAACGTTCATCGTCTCCAAAGGTCTTACGGTCACGTTTAAATTCAGCTGCCCAAAAGTTCACTGTGGCAAATGAAATCAGAATCCACCTCATCTTTGATTTGCGTAGGCGTATTGCCTTTCAAAAACAAATATTCACCAACAGTTCGATTCTCGATTTTGTCCATTTTCACAAAAACACTCACATCTACTCACTCAAACGGCTGTTACAAAACAACTGCACGTCCAATATGGCTGAAACTTTGGTGAGTAACTGTCAAGAGATGAACAACGATATTCACTAGCGTTTATTTACGCGTGCTGCCATCTTCCTGTTGAAGTCGGAAACTATTCAGACCATCCTCGTACACCTCAACATGATGTTTTCCGATTTCTAAATTATAACTTCAACTCCAAACATCTTGGTAATGGAACATTTAGGACCTGTGCTTAGTGAAATCATTGGAATTTTTAAATATATTACACTATGGAAATATTGTCACGTTTTAGTAAGTGAAGTGTTGTTTCATCCTTTTCCGAACATTTGGAGCAACTAGGATCTTTTCCTACTCCCATTATTTCCATGAATCTACAGTGGCCTGTAAAAATCCCACCGGAAGGTTGAGAGACCCGCTTTGTCTGTTAAATAGTTAAATCGCCCGACGCTTGTTCCTACAGACTTCTCTACTTAAGCATGGTTCCACCAAATCATGGCGTGCCTTTACTCTATTCAAACGTCATTTTCTCCACGTCAAAACAAACATGAGCTCTCGATCACCTCTTCTATATGCTTGTCGTTGCCTGCCCAGGCATGTATGGATCGCTGGCCAATAAGACCGCGCGAAAAGGCGGTATTAACCTAGTCTCTGCTAATGCTGAGGACTGATTTAGAATCATTGCAGCATCCCATGGCCCTGGTCTTGCTAGGACATCGCCCTGTTCTGTGGAACATCCCTGGAAAAGCTATTAAAGTCACAATTGATGGAAGGTACCGGTTTACTTGATCATTTTTCATATTTTGCACGCACAGTTCAGTGTTTTGTAATTGACCCTAACAGTTGTCGCTCTGTTAATCTTCCTACCTCTCTTTTTCCAATGTACATATACAATTTCCGCCGCGCATAAAAGTAATGAAAAATGTAGCTCTTGGTAAAAATTATCAATTACCAAAGGATCTTCTAGGGTCTCTCTGTGCTAAAACCTTTTCAATTTCTTCTCGCTTGAAATTAATAAGAAAAAATCCATCCATTGGTTGGCCAGAACCTCCGACCCAAAAAGTGATAATTAACAGCATGACTCGAATACGAAATTTAGTGGGAATTCGGCTCACTTGCCTGACCCCGTTATATCTCAGTGGCGTAGGTATTTGAAAGGATAATATTGTCGGTATCTTTGTAATTTATTCAATAATAAAAATATAGAACCCTCAACTTGATTTTTGTACAGCGGTCGAATGTACGAAGTTCGGCACGGTTAAGATGGGAGGCCGAAGTCAACCGGGTCTGTTTGGCAGGCACAACGTGTGGCGGCATCATGGAAGAGAGTTCTGAGGAGCAAAGCCCGTTGATGTAGCGGCGGAAGAGAGCTAGATCGCCGACAGTCGGACAACCCTCCTCTAGACAGCATAAATAATGTAGCCGGGGCGGCAGCACATCAAACATGTCAGCAGTACTCGAAGCTAGGCCTTATCTGGGCCTTGTATAGAGTAAGGAAATAAATACCCTAGCTTTTTTCCCCACAGCTGCGATTGACAAGATGTATTCGTGCCAGATTAAATCCTGGCTGATCTGAACTCCGACCAGCCGAAATGAACGGTTCTTAGGCAGAACTGGGCCATCCATCGAAACTATACGTATACAAGCAGTGATAACCTTCAGGTCTCTCGTCAGAGATGAAGTCTTCTTTTTTCCAACTCACCGACAGAGATCGGCTTGTCGCTCTGTATTCCTGCATGTAAAGTGCTGTCATCAGCAGAAAAGCTGTGGATTCGGTTGATCGTACAGGAAAGGAGGTCGTTGATATGTGAGAGGAACACTGTCGGGGCCAAGACCGAAACCTGGGGAACCCCCGCGTTGACATTGTGGGATGAAGAGCAGAACTTGCAATTACGACGAATATCTTGCAGCCAGAGAGAAAGTCAGACACCCATCTTCAAGGCTTCTCTGGGAGGCCAAAGGGTGGAAGTTTGCATAAGAGGGCAGCGTGCCACAATTGATTGAATGTTTTCGTGATAACAAGAGCAACGACATGAGAACCATAAGGCTGGTTGAGTTAACTCCACAACTGCGTGACGTAAGCTAGGAGATAAGCTCTGGGTCTGCTAAGTATCCTAGATTTTCCTAAAATTTTCTTGGATTCTCTCAAATAAATTCTTGAGTTCTATAAAATATCAGTATACTAGCAATAATGTTTTATTACTGTTTGTCGGTAGTGTGCCATCGCTGAGTGCTAATTAATTTTTTTGCATTTACATTCCTGCTTAGTATCCTCAAACGTTTGAGACTGCATAATGGGGTGTTTTTGAACAGCTTCTTTTGACAACCTATTGAATGATTCTGCCAATATTTCCCTCTGACAACCCCAGAATCTCCCACCGTTAATTTTCCGTATCGACTAATAAGGAAAATCGTAGACTGTCCAGAAAGTTTATCGGGAAATAAGATCGTGACCGTCATTCCGAAGGTTCCTGATGAACCGAGGGAACGTTCGCTGCATTACGATTTTTCCGGTTTCATTCGAACAAGTATGCTGCGTTTACACCGAACGATAAAGTTGCGGCGTAAATTGCATAACTTTTTCTACCCAGCTCCAGTTTTATATGACTTTTAAATAGTAGAATTAGTAAGAAAATAGTGTTGCAGTAAAGAAGTTTCTTGTGAAGTTTCATCGATGCTCAAGGTCAAGTAAGTGGTCACTAAATATTTTAAAAACCGCTTTTGATGATGAAAGAAAAATCAAAGTAGGTTCATACATTTGTATGATATCGTGATATAACTAACAGAGATACACAAATTAAACTTATAAAACCATTCTATTTACGTCAAGAGTCTGTATTACTCTTTGACAGCAAATTTCAAGTGCATAACGTAGTCAAACAAGAACCATCTAAAATATAGAAGATGTCCAATTTTCTTGCAGCATTTCATTCCATATATTGCAAAGCACTACATCTTGTAAAAACTTTCATTTTATGACTAGCATTTTGTGAACCTAGGAGAAATTCATCCTTGTTGTGGACAACACATAAAGCTGTGGATGAAAATCTGTTTAGCTCAGATCAGCAAACAGGGCTTTATGCTGGGCAATATTTCGTCATAAAGGACGTACGTCGCAATTTCTCTTTGTGCACGTATTACATTCAAGTAGTGTAAACTGCGCGCTTATTTTTATTAGAAGTGGCTGCTTCAGACATTGAGAAGTCGTGTGTTTGTTACTTCAGGGAACAAAGAAAGAAAAATCTCTAGACTCATCATTTTTGTTGCTGTTTGTGGGTTTAGCTGATATTTTGCTGAGTAAGCAGGTATTCGTTTGATAGAATGTGTTCATTTAGGGGTACCTCTTTCAACAACGTAAACAAATAACAAATAAAGAAGGCAATGCACTTCATTGAAATTGACGAACTCGTTATCGGCGATAAAGTTCTGTTTCTTGACATATCAGGACTAGTTGTATTGTCACTTTTCTGAAGAAAAAAAAATCAATAACTCTAAAGATTGAACAATTCGGTCTATTCGGTAAAAAAGAGCGAATCATAACAAAATTACATATGTTTGACAGGTGTTAACGTTCATTGCGGTCTACGCCAGTCGCTCTGAATCAGAATTGTGATACATTTTGATAAATAGATAATAATATGAAGTCATTAATTAACGGTACTGTGAAAAAAGTGAAAAAATGGCCTTCTTACGTAAAAAAGTGTATCGATAAGGTCATCATTCGCCTAAGTTACTCGTTTAGAGTCACTATCAGAACTGTTATCAGTCAGCCGATATTTCTTCATTCCTCATCTTTCTTTCCTATATCACTAAAACATTGATTGTTTTTACTAGCAAATAATTTCCCATTAGCGTCCGTCTTAAAATTCAAATAGATGTTTACCCCAAAACTGTGTAGAATATCGAGGTTATTCATAACCGCCTTTTAGAAATCATAGCGATATCTATCAGCGAAGAACGCTCTATAAGAAGGGTTTTGACAACATTGTCACATTTGCGAGCTATAAGTTTTCTGAGATTCTTTTGGCGGGAAAAAGTTGTCAAAAGATGGAAGTTGACCCAGGAGGATCAACAGTCGACGCAGTTCCACATATTATGAGGAAAGAGCTGACCGTTGGCGGAAACCAAGCAGAAGCAGAAAACATGGGCCCACTGACTCAGATGTCATCGGAACAGAAAACGATCGAAAAACTGATGCTGATTATAGACGACCAGACGAGGCAGATTCGAGAACTAATGGGGACCATCAAGGACCACAGACGAAGACGTATAGACCAAAGGATTTGTAAAAGCAAAATCAAGAAGGAGGAAAGGCGACAAGGCTTATCGATCAACCCAAGACTTTCTTCCTCTTCCAAATACAGGATCAATTCCATTTCACACCTCCCCCAATTAATCAAATCGAAACACCATTAATACCTCTACTACCAAGCCTCCTCCGTCATCTCGTCTAACCGTCGTGGCATCAACACAACCCTCACGACAAGGGCTCATATTCCCCGATCGTTTTACGCGACGGGACGAGATGGCGTACTTTAAATTTCAAGTTTATTTCCCTAGGTCTTAAAATAGATCGCGCGGTTGCCGTCGATGCGGGAATAATGATTATTCCTAAATCCGAGGACTACTACCGTAAGATCTTTCTCCTGTTCCGAGAGGAAGAAGTGCCCCATCACACTTTTCCTCTCCCTTCGGAACGAAACATCCATGCGGTGGTTCGAGGAGTTCCCGTTAATTTTTCGGATACTTAGATTAAGGGAGAACTTGAGCAGAGGGGATATAGACCTCGCCACATCATTCGATTGAAGCACAGCGGCGGCGCGCCCATGCCTTTGGTGGTCGCGATACTGCCCATACTTCCCAAGACTGAAAGGTCTCAGCAAGTGTTTAACGAACACGAACTGCTAGGACTGGCCATACGAGTTGAGGTTCACAACAACTCCAGACTGATTGGGCAGTGACTCCGATGCCAAAAGTATGGACATGCATAGTCTTATTGCACTGCACCGCCCAAATGCTTAAAATGTGCAAAGGACCACATGACGCATTTGTGCCCCCTCACAAAAGAGGAAGAGCGCAAGTGCGCGAACTGTGGAGAGGGACACTCCAAGGAGGAACTTGCAAGTTACAGCGCAAAGGCGCAATCTATCATACGCGGACGCAGCTAGGGATGCAACCTTGCCTGCCCCCTCTACCCAACCTCCCTTGAGCACGCAAAATGTGGACCTGGCAACTGCGCTAAGGTCCTTACAATAAATAATAAACCCACTGATTAGCGCTACCCAAGGGTTGCAGGCGATATTTCTTGTAAATGTCTAGTTACAATAGTAGACAGCCTGTATTCATCAAAATTCTTGTTTGGAATTGTTTAGGCATGAGAGATATTCCCAAAAAACGGAAATTTCATCAAGCTCTTTTGGATGAAGGTATAGATGTGGCCTTGCTGCTGGAAACGTTACTTAATCCAGCAGATCGTTTAGCTCTCCCGAATTATGATGTTATCCGAGGTGACAGATTGAATGGTCGAGGTGGCGGTTTAGCATTGTTGATTAAGCGCGGTATAGACTATTATAGAAGCACTAATGCGGAGATGCATAGCATCGAAGCAGCTTCTGCGATGGTCAATATTGCGCGAGGTGTCTCGTTGAAGATCACATCGGTGGATGTCAGGTGTGGTGCTAGGCTACAAGAGGCGGATCTGGAGGTCCTTTTGGACTACGTGGGTCCGCTTATTGTGGCAAGGAATTTCAACTGCAAACATCGAGCATGGAATTCTAGGTTGAATTCCACTAGTGGGATTCAAATGTACAACCATGTGATGCGAAATGGGTACCTTATACATAGCACTGAAGAGCCGACACACCATCCATTCAACCATCTTCAGGCACCAGATGTCATCGACTTCGCGATATCTAAAAACTGCAGATACAGTATCTCTTCTCGAATTTTGTATGATATCTCTAGTGACCATCTACCTGTTGTCTTGGCTGTGGGCAATGAGCAAACTTCTGCGGAGGCAGCTCCTTCAAGGAAACGCATTGATTGGGACCTATACAAGTTGCTCCTTAAAGACTTTCCCAATATCCCGATTATAGATGATGATTCTGGAATAGATGCCGCTCAAGCGGAGTGGACAAGTTTCATTCAAGCAGCTCTACAGCATGCAGCTGTACTTCCTGTACACCGACATGGCAGACCTTTTTTGCCTGCGGACATTCGTCAGAGAATCTCTGACAAAAGAGCCGCTATTGAGCAGGCGAAAAGGTCTTGTCATCCTGATGACATTCGTAGGGCTACAAATATTGTCCATGAAGTGAGAAACGCACTGCAAGAACTCCGCAACGAGCAATGGGGCGACTTTCTGGCGGGATTCAGGTATTCCTCTCTGGAGGGTCGCAAAGTCACTCAGAAACGGAAAGCGAGAACAAATCTCGCACATCCACGGTCCTAAAGGCATAGTCTTCAGAACGGAGGATAAGGTCGAGGTTTTCGCTGATGCCATGGAGAAACAGTTCTCTCCCAACTATGATCTCGATAATGACCTCGACGAGGAACAGCACATCGTACGATCCATCAGGAGATATTTTAGGGCCAACGGCGTTAGCGGAGGCACTGAATCCTCTTCAGATGACTCTTCTTCAGAAGATTCGTCTGAGGTACCACATAGCACATTAGCGGAACCCTCCGAGTTTCCACATTGCACACCAATGGAGCTCCTAAGTCATATTAAAGATCTCAAGGTGCGTGAAGCACCTAGGGAGGATCAAATCACCAACAAGACGTTGAAGCTGCTCTCGCCGAAAGCCCTGACATATTTGGTGACAATAATCAATGCGACGCTCAGAATCCAGTACTTCCCTTCTGGATGGAAGACTGCTGAGGACATCATGATTCCAAAGAAGGTGGGTTCGATATTTCCTCAGGATTACCATCCCATAAGTCTGCTGTCAGCTCCTTCTAAGCTCGCCGAAAAGGTGATTTATCGTCACCTTGAGAATTTTTCGTCAAATCACTATGTGATTCCTGACGTCCAATTCGGTTTTCGGTCCGAGCATAGCACCGAGCTACAGGCAGTCAGGCTGGTGGAGCATGTAACCAGAGGTTTCACTCTCAGCATGAGTTCTGGCATCTTGCTTTTGGATGTCTCAAAAGCCTTTGACAAGGTGTGGCACGCGGGCCTCCTCTATAAACTAATCCAAACGGGTTTTCCTTTTTGGCTTCTAAAATTACTGAAATCCTTTCTTGATGGAAGGAAGTTTCTGATCAAAATTAACAATGTTTTGTCAACAACATGGCCAGTACGGGCCGGTGTTCCTCAGGGTTCGGTCCTATGACCAATTCTTTATTCACTTTTCATCCATGATGTCCCTTACCCCAGCAACTGTGACGTCTATCTCTATGCTGACGACTCTGCACTTGTCGCCCAGTCGTGTACCACTTGTCGCCCAGTCGTGTACTGGTGATCTGGTTCACGATGGGTTGCTGAATGCGGTGGACGAAGTTCTAGAGTGGGCGGAACGGTGGCTGATAAAAATTAATCATTCGAAAACGCAGGCTATTTATTGTACCAAAAAAATGTCGCGGCCCCCCAGCAGAGGTTTCTGTAGACGGAAATCGTGTACCATGGACAAATTCTGCCAAGTATCTTGGTGTCACCTGGCAGAAACATACAGCATCCATAAAAACAAAATTAAAATTGCCTTTCGGCAACTATATCCTTTGTTATGCAGATCTTCCAAATTGAGTTTGATAAACAAAGTTCGACTATATAAAATGATTATTAGACCAGCCGTTACTTATGCATGTGCGGCTTGGTGTTTTCTTGCCAAGACACACATGCAAAGTCTTCACGTACTGCAAAGCAGAACTTTGCGGACGATTTGCAACGCTCCATGGTATGTCTCAAATGAGACACTACACAGAGACCTTGACATTCCTTACTTGAGGGATTATGTCAGCGCAGCAACCCTCTGTTGCGTGACTCAGTGGACTACACAGTGGAGCAAGTTCGTAAACATTCAAGGCCACGGCTCGCACTGTAATCAAAAGTTAGCACGAATTTTTAATAAACTCAAAATTACACTCTAACCGAATCAAAATTTTGTTTAGTTCACCTCAAAATTAATCCGTGTACCAAGTCAAAAAGCCTAGGTGTTTTCTCTTAAACTAAGCACATCTGATTTCTTTGCTCTTCTCCTTTGTTTTCTTCTCTTTCCCTTTCTCTTTTTCCTTGACTTTGTCTGGTTTCTGGGCAACCAGGACTAACGTACAATAGACAGTGACTAATGGGCAAAGGTCCTATGGACCGCCCAGACAAACACATGACGAATAGTTATCTATCAGCGAACGCCAAACAAACGAAACTTTAAACATAGGTACTCACACCACTAGTACGTGTTTCTATGGAGATATGTTTATATTCAAATGTAGCTGAGGTCCCTTGTCGCTCCAAGCTTTCCAAATCTAGTGCGAGCGCATTTCTTCCGGTTAACCCAAATGACGTCATTACATAATCCACTTCCGCGTTGCACGTTCAGAATGAGTCAACCAAAATGGGTCGCTTCCATCACGTCAAAAAAGTTTCTCAATATACAGCAAACTCCAAAGCTCGACCGAGGAGTGTATACCTCTACGTTTTAATAAGCGAACATTTGCGACTCTGGAGCTGTTTTCTCAAAAAGCATTTATCATTCAAGTTTAATTTAGTAGTTAGTTAGTCTTGAAAAGTTCGTCGGTCGGGGAGCAGAAGATGGCAAGTTTGTCGGCGTCAACATTTACTTACAGAATCAGTTTTTTTATTTCTTGGCCCGAGCCAATTAGTATTTTGGAAGTACAGTATCGTTGAGATTCAGGAATGTACGCGAATTTTCTCTTTTATTTATTGTACCTTCTCTTCGTCATGAAAGAAAGACGATGTTTTTGCATGGAACAAGATAGTTGCAATGGCCCCAAGAAGAGAGCAAGCAGACGAATAGCACCAATAAAGTAGTACTTTCATAGCTTGGTGGAGAAATATGCCATTATTGATCGATTGCTATGCGCCTCAAGATATAATATCCGCAAACAGTAACGACCTTCTCCACCGAGGTATGTACAAAATATTTTTGACTATAGGGTGCTCCATCTTTTATGTCGGTATGTAAACATGAAATAACTTTGACAACGAAAAACTGATTTCTATATATCGGGTATTTTTAGTAAGTATGGTCGTTTACAATTTATTGGGACTAGTTTTTGAACAGAACATCTATCAAGTGGCCACCTTTTTCGGCCAAAACAAAATGTGCCCGTTTCGCTGCGTTTTCCATTACTTTTTCGAACATCTCTGGTGGTATAGCGGCGATTGCGGTACGATTGTTTGCCTTGAGTTCTTCAGTGGTCTGGGATACTTGACTTTTCAAAGAAGAAGAAGTCCAGTGGGGTCAAATCTAGAGACATGGGTGACCAGCCAATTTCACCTCTTTTTGACATCAGACGTCCAGGGAATTTTCGTTGCAGAAACTGGATTGTTTCATTTGCAGTGTGGAATGGCGCACGGTCTTAGTGAAACCAGTAACCATTAAGACCTTTTTCACGCGTTTGTGGGTAGACATAATGAGCCAACATCCACCGATATCGATTTCCATCGACTGTTTCGTTTTCGTTGAAGAAAATGGCCCAATGATGGTTTTGGCGCAAACGCCGGCCCAAATAGTCACTTTTCGGTCATGCAACGGCATTTCGTGGATTTCATGTGGATTTTCGGTCCCCCAAATGTGGCAGTTTTACTTATTAACGCCGCCAGAGAGCGTGAAATGGGCCTCGTCGGTCATCACAATTTGCTTCCAAAAATCAGGTTCTGCATCAACCATGCGAGCGACTGTTTGGGCGTATTCCAAGCGACGTGGATGGTCAGTTAGCAATATTTTCTGTGTTAACGGCACCTTATAAGGAAACGAATGCAAATCATCCTTCAAAATGCTGCGCAACGTGGTTCCACTGATGCCAGAATGCTGAGCGCGGTGACGATACGACACTTTGGGTTCTGGGCCACGCTGTCTCTGACCGCTTCAACCAATTCATTGGAACGTATTGGTTGTTGATGAACGGTATTTTAACGATCTCCTACTGTCCCGTACTCAAGAAAATTCGAAACCAAACGTCGGATAGTGTTGTCAGGCGGTGCATGTTTGCCACAATATTTTCGACGATATGCACGTTGTATTAACACAACTGAACGACGATTTTCAATGTACATTGGGACTATTTCGGCACGTTGTTTCGGTGTAAAGCGATTCATGACTAAAATTGTAGTAAGTTGACATTTCAGAAACACGTATAACCAAATCACGCGGATGATAAATATCAAAGTCAGTCGATGTTTCAATACCGACATAAAAGATGGCGCACCCGGTACTTACTATAAAAATACTACATTTAATTTGAATACTTTATGGTTAAAAAAAATATCGTTACTACTTCTGGATCTGCAACTAGAGTAAAACGTACTTGCAACTACCCTTTCTGTTCAAACAAACGTGTTGCTAGAGATACTAACAAAAATTCCGTTGCTTTCCTAAAGAATCAAATGTTTCAAATAACTCGACAGATAAGATCGATGTAAATTAATATTTTACCTATTTTTATGTTTGTGTTACCATGTTGATGTTTGCAAAACTATATTCTGGTACTTTTTTTTTTTGCTTTAGGACCGAGCCATGCAGCCAGAAACTAGGTTGTATATTTATATTTCAAATTATGGACAAACACACGACGTCACAACATCCATGGCGAAGGCGAGATTCGAACTCGCGGCCAGGCCGGCCGGCTATATTCTGGTACTTAAACAAATTAAAATTATTCATTGTTTTGCTTAATTGCGTTTTTGTTGCGTTTTGATGTGTTATACGAGGCTTGTCCGTAAAATAAGTTCCACGGGCTGCCGCTGGCGCTAGGATCGTTTCTATGCACAGCCAGGCAACAGAGGCAGATTGTTTGGTTCCCCCACTCCAATTCCTCACCAAGCCAGCGTCGCTGCGACGTTTAGTCTTGGCTCAGCAGCCGTCAGCGGTGGAGCTTCCTCTTGCGTCTCCCGCCAGCTGCGAGTTGCGGTCTGTTATTCGTTTCCTGGCCGCTAAGAAGAAATCGGCGAAGGAAATTCACGAAGAACTTTGTCAAGTGTATGGAGAAGACTGTATGAGCTGCGGGATGGTGCGCAGATGGGTCAGGGATTTTAAAAATGGCCGAACAGACGTCCACGACGAAGCCCGTGCAGGGCGGCCATCGATTTCCGACGAAACAATTGCCAAAGTCGAAGCGGCAATGCTTGAAGATCGACGGATTACAGTTCGGGAGCTGTGCACAAAGATTCCGGAGGTCAGCAAAACCACAATTGACAAGATTTTGACTGAACATTTAGGCTATTCAAAGGTCTGCGCAAGATGGGTACCAAGAATGCTCACTGCAGACTACCGGCGGCAGCGGGTTGAAGCGGCCCAAGAATTTCTCGCTTTTCACGGAACAACCGAAGAGGAATTTCTGGACTCTATTGTTACTGGTGACGAGACCTGGGTACACTACACCACACCGGAAACAAAGGAGCAATCGAAGCAGTGGAAGCACTCTTCTTCACCAAGAGCAAAGGAGTTCAAACAAATCCTGTCTGCCGGGAAAATCATGGCTAGCGTTTTTTGCGATCGAAAGGGCGTATTGTTGTGCGAGTTTATGCCTCGCGGGACAACAATCAATCCTGACCGTTACTGTGAGACCTTGAAAAAACTTAGACGTGCTATTCAGAACAAGAGAAGAGGAATGCTGACGAAAGGAGTGCGTTTTCACCATGACAATGCCCGACCGCACACCGCCAATCGAACCACAGCCCTCATCGAAAGATATGGATGGAAAATGGTGTCTCACCCGCCCTACAGCCCAGACTAGCACCAAGTGACTTCCATCTCTTCCCTGAGTTGAAGAAAAACCTTGGCGGAACCCAATTCCAGACAGATGAAGAGGTGCAAAACGCGGTTGTTAGTTTTCTACACGGACAGGCGGCAGAGTTCTATGACTCTGGTTTGAAGAAGTGGGTGCCTCGAATGCAGAGATGCATAGAACGCAACGGCGATTATGTAGGAAAATAAAAGAAAGACTGAACTTTCCAAAAATGTATTTTCTTTGCAATTAAACCAATTGTTTGATATGAAAAAAATTTGTGGAACTTATTTTACGGACACGCCTCGTACTACTAGTTTCATTTCTCCCTTATTATTGAATCAGGAAAACTACATTTTAAACAGAGGCGGATATGAGATGATGCATACGATGCACTGTGTACCAAGTCCCAGGAGGCACTGGGCCCACAATACGTTTTTAGGTGGCCCAGATTGGACAAAATTTGGGTTTTGAAAATTATGATGCTCCTACACCCCCGCTCTCCTCTTATGATCAGCATTATAGTAAGACTTCAAATTTTGAGAATTATTTGCCTCAGGCCCTGGTGATTTCAGCTCTGTTTTTGAGTAATCTTAAAAACAAAAAAAAAAAGATAAGGTTATCAAATCGGCATTGTATTCAAATATTGGCGCGCTGTCAACAGTGATCCGGCACGCTGCTCATGGTATCGTCAGCACAGCTGTGTTTACCTACTTTTGACAATGTGATTTAAATCTTCTAAAGGGTAACTGTTTTGTGGCATACAGGTGGTAATCTTAGACATGATTTCACAGCTTCAGAACCGATTTCATCTCAAGCGGTTTTTCCATGTTTTCAACTAAATAAGAAACTATAATACTCTTTTGCATGCACGAGGAACATTTTTAAAGTAAGAACTGATTACGCATCGTTTCCGCACAACCTGTCACGTGGCATCCCTTCAACCTCAAATACTCTTGGCCACTCTGTCGCAACGCTGCCGTTTCACGTCTCTGTCGGTGTTGGTTGCGTGGTTATACTGCCTTGTTTATCACCAGGTCATCCAGTGAACCTGCCCATTATAAAGTGTGCTCACTAATTCGATTTTCAATTACAAAAAATTTGCTGTGAAACATTATAAAACTTTAGGGGTCGATTTCATCAAGGTTGTCAAATCAAAAGTCCGTTATTCTCCACATATAGGGTAACTGTCCGTCATATACAACGAATGAGCTTCAAGTTCCAATCAACAAATGTTTGCAACCAATATGACAGCTTGTCATTGAAACATCACCAGCTTATTGAATATTAAGAAATTACATATAATTCAGTCAAAATTTAAAGAAATGTTTGATTTTTGAATTAAATTCATGTTTTAATTACTATTGTTGAGTTTTTATTCATGTTTATATTATTTTCTTCAATTGATATGCGATTTTACTGATTCAACTGGGTGTTTTGTCCTATAAACCTCTTGCAGATAGCCTTTAAGCACCTACTTGATGACAGGCTCTACCAAAAGATATTGCTCGTTTCCAAACATTCATTCATTTACTTGCCGTTCATCAGAACCATTATGGCACCTTAAATTGATATTCCCACAAAGGTTTTTTGATATCCATGCATCCATAAAGTTGAATATTTTTCGTTGTTAAGGAACTGAACAAACATCCACACTATATTCACAGCGATTAAGAAATTCCCAAATATATGCATTAAAGCTACCAGCAAACCTAAAACCTGCAAAAAAACTACAAATTTGCCATATTTTTCTTTTTTCAAGAGTACACATTCTAGGTTATATTTATATTAGACATTATTTAAATACAGCTGATTATTGCATTTCAAGACTCATCGAGTGACACATGTGTGGGATCTGTAAACCCTTGGTCCCAGTCATAAAACATATACTCTGAAGAAGGTTTAATTCCATGCTATCCAATGACAATACGGTGACTTGTGTGGCCATTTTCTGAGGGTGCGACATGGTTGCCAGATTGTGCATTAATATCCCGTTTCACCACCCTGGTCCCAGTGGAGTAAGCTCCGCCAACTGTTGAAATATACTCTACTATGCTTTATAAGAGTATTCGTGGAATTTTTCCCAAAATCGTTGCACAACACTTGGAAATGCAAATGACGCAGCAAAATAGCTCCGTCGGTACCTCGGGTTATACATCGTGACAGTAAGGATGTTCGATAGGATCCTATATTTAGAAGTATCAATACATTTCACGAGTATCGTCATCTTTTGATCCGGACTGTGTCAGAAAGAGTGACTGCCATTTGGCTGCGACATTACCCTGCCAAATCAGACATATCTTTTCACCATTTTCAAAGAAATTGTACAAAATCTTCAAATTTGTGAAGTTAGCGAGTTTCACTTCATACTTTGTTACCAGACATGCCCAAATCATCAGTTTGCTGCCGTGATATTCATCCCGACCACTGCATCCTCACGGCTAGGCGACCTGTATGTTAAATTTGTATTGATAGAGCAGCGGGTTATGCTATAAATCATATGTTACAGTTTTTGTGCACTGATTGCAACGGTTAGATGATACCAAAAATATTTTCATAAATAGGAGATCTTTCCCATTCCGTATCGAACAATCCACCAAAGATGCTTATAATCATGATACCTAGTAAATTTACATGAAAAATCCTCTGTATGTAGGTATATAAGAGCTTTCTTATATTTGTTCATCAATTTGATGATACAACACGTCTGCTAAAAATGATCATATCAGGATAGTAAACTATGACGAAGGTCTACTGTATGTAAGTATTCCATAAATGCTAATGATCGTAAGCAACATAAGCTCAATTTGTGTTAGAACTTTGCAGTCTTTTTGCTTGAAAAGGTTTCACGTATGACAATTGTGGCGTAATTTTAAATATTTCGAACTAACGACACTTTTGGAACCGTAAAGTAAAGGTTGAGCAAAATTTTACGTTCGAGCATGAAGAACCATTTTCTGAAATCATTGTAATAATATTGATCAAAAGATCTTTATAAGCATAATATGCTATAGGTGTTAATTTGAAGACTACCCACCAAGGATTCATCGAAAACCACTGATTAAAATAAAAAGCCCCGAGACACGTCAAAAAATTTGTTAAAGGGACAACTTTTTAACCGAAAACTACTACACCCTCGGCTCCTCAGGGTTATTCCCTTAAAAATTTTAAATGACAAGAGGTATCGAGTAATAGCTTGTTTGAAAGTCCTGTAGAAGTCCTTTATTTTGACGTTTGATTTTTTAAAATCAGTCGATTTGTACTTCGAGAAAATTAGAAAAATCTTTGACTTAATCTGTTCAGATAGAAAACAAAAACACACGAAAATATCACTTTTTATTTTAATAAGTGCTCAAAATGCTGCCCGTTAGGGTTTTCCAAATCTACAATTCGTTAATAATTTAAAACTACCAACACAAACAACAATTCGAAAGATTAGACGTGGCAACAACTAAATAACAACCCGAATTTTTCCCGCATTCTTTTCATCAACACAAATCCTAGGCGAACTGTTATTATTGTTATACCTGTTTAGGTATCTATTGCTAAGGCAAAGAAAGAATTTAATTTGCTGTCAGTTACCTTTGTGACAATCTTGGAATAGTGAAAATTAAATTATTGATTCAGATTTTACTTCCAAAATGGTTTACACACTAGCCGGAAGAGTAGAAATGATTCTAATTTATGGTGCCCAAAATCAATGTGCTCGGCAAACTGCCATTACGTTTAACCCCAGACGTCCGGGGAACACAACTTACATAGGTATATTTTGGACCTTGTTACTAAATTTACTCAAACTGGATCTATTGCAAATAAAAAACGCGATCATTGGAAACCTTTAGATGAAGCCTAATACTTCATTACGCAAAATTGTTGCTGCGATTGGTATTTCATTAGGCTCTTACACACATTTACTAAACTCCGTAAATGTCATCCATTCAAAATGAAAATATAGCAATAGTTAACCGATGATGATTTCGATAGGCGAGTTTTGTGAACAAATGACTGCAGCGATTAATGATAATACCATTCATGTAAAGCATATCTGCTTCAGTGATAGGTGCACATTTTATCTAAATCGATTTGCTAATAAGCATAACTACAGGTACTGGAGAAATGAAAATCCTCATGCTTTTGTAGAAGATCATACCCAGTACCCCAAAAAAATAATGTATGGGGAGGCATTTTAGCATACAAAGTGATTGGGCCATTGTTTATTAATGGGAATTTGAATGAAGACATATTTGAATATGTTGGAAAATATTATTAATCCGCTTGTCACCGAAACCATTGAAAAAGAAATCGAAGCTGAAATATATCTCCTCCTCACTAGGTTCTTCTGGTGCGTCACCGGCTAGGCGACGAGTTTCCAGATAAATGGATAGGGCGAAGAGTGCATATGGAATGGCTTACTAGATCTCCTCATTTGACGCCATTAGACTTTTTCTATGGGAATTTGAATTTACTCCTCTACCTAAAAGCTTGGTTGAACTTCGTCAACGCTTCATCGAAATCAACCATAATATCCCACAATATGTTTTTAAAAATGTCCGTCAGGAATTTGAACATCGCCTGTGTCATTGTTTGGCCAATAACGGGCAACATTTTGAACATTTATTGAAATACAAAGTGATATTTTCGTGTTTTTCTTTTCTATCTGAACAAATAAAGGACTTCGAAAGACCTATCAAACAAGCCACTACTCCATACCCCTTATCATTTAAAAATTTTAAGTGGATGACCCTGGGAAGGAGAGGGTGAAAGGGGGTGAAGTAGTTTTTGGTTAAAAAGTTGTCCCCCTTGACAAAACTTTTGACGTGTTTCGCCGTATTTTCTTTTAATCGGTGATTTTCGATAAATCCAAGTTTTCAAATGAATGTATATTATATTATACAGGGTGTCCCAGAAGTCGACGTCAAGCCGAAACCGGGTGATAGGCAAAGTCATAACAGCTATCAGAAAAATATTTAAAAAATTTTTATGTATGTGTTTTGAAAATTATAGGTCTTTGAAAAAAATATAAAAATTTCACACCCTACGGCAGTCTGTCAACTCCTGTTACTACAAATATTAACTTTTTTTGGATTTTATTTTTATGTAATGATGGATAATGCATCTTCAAACTGGTGTCTCAACCTTACTGCCAACTTTTCTCGTTCAGGAAAAATTGCCACTTATTTCCCAACCAAGTATTCCAAAGTAAAACTTTGCTCAACTTTAACTGGCTGTACTGGAAAAAAATGTACTACGAGAGTTTGGCAAGTAACCTTAAAAGTTGGCGAATTTAATAAGGATTCCAAAATTGTATAACACTTAGAAGATTACTCGTTAACTTAGCACAATTTTTATTTGAAGAAAAACTGATGAAAATTTTTCAAAATTTCCTAATTAAACAGCGATTATGAAAACGCACAAGGACCCTTAAGGATAACTGTTTGCACAACAGTGGGCGTCAAAATGCTGCTGATGATGATTTACCTTTACAGCAAATGCTCAAACTGTTTTCCTTCAGCCGCAATACACGCTCGACATCTTAAAAAGATCGGGTTATTAAACGAGCGAATCCACGGTTATTAACAAACTCAGCTGCTTCCAATAGTCTTTGCCGTAGCTCAGCTACATTTTGAATCGGCTTGAAATACACTATTTCTTTTACAGTTCCCCAGTAAAAAAAATCTAACGGATTCAAATCTGGTGACCGGGCTGGCCACGGTATTGTACCAGACCGCCCTATCCATCTGCCTGGAAAGTTTTGATCGAGATACTCTCTCACTGAGAGTGCATAGTGCGCTGGGCAGCCATCATGCTGAAACCACATGTCCCTGTAAATACTCAGTGGCACGTCCTCCAATAAATTTTCTAAATGATTTTGCAAAAAAACTAAATAAACCTTAGCAGTCAAAGTCTCTGGGAACTCAAACGGACCGATTATTTTACCATTTAAAATTCCTGTCCAATGGTTTATCTTGAAGCGATATTGAGATTTATCTTCTCTCATCAAATGTGGGTTTGCTACGTGCCACTCGTGTAAGTTATGCAGGTTCATGTACCCATCTTTCTTAAATGTGGTCTCATCTGACCATAAAAAATTTTCAAAGAACCGTGGATCTTCCCTGTGTCTTTCTAACATTGTGCGACAAATAGCAACTCGAGGCTCATAATCCCGGGGCAATTTTTCCTGAACGAGAAAAGTTGGCAGTAAGGTTGAGACACCAGTTTGAAGATGCATTATTCATCATTACATTGTAAAAATAAAATCCAAAAAAAGTTAATATTTGTAGTAACAGGAGTTGACATACTGCCGTAGGGTGTGAAATTTCTATATTTTTTTCAAAGACCTATAATTTTCAAAAAACATACATAAAATTTTTTTAAATATTTTTCTGATAGCTGTTATGACTTTGCCTATCACCCGGTTTCGGCTTGACGTCGACTTCTGGGACACCCTGTATAACAAAACACCTCACCTACTAAATTACATTATTGGACAACAGTTACATCGAGGCAGTGATATACATAAAAAGCCTGATTTCAAAACATTTATTTTCATCAACTGCAGTAGCTTTCTGTTTACTCTTAATTTTTGCCTTCGTTATTTGATCACGGTAACAGCACACAGTGTTGTTAATGCTTACGGTCACATGGCGGTCTTCAGTAACACAAAGGGTGATCCCAAAAGTTCCCACCCTCAACAAATAGGTACTGATATTAATGTAGGGTCGCTGGGAACCAATAAAACCGTGAAAACCGGCAACGGCAGGGGAGTCGAAGAAAACCGAGGGGATGTTGGAGACCCGGAAAAGTTTGGAAATATTTCGGTGAGGTTGAATTATAAACCACCTGCAGGTGCTACCGTTGCTGGTCCTTTCCCTTGGATTAATTTATTCAGCACTCATAAAACATTGCTCCGACAGTAAAACGAAAAAGGTCGACAGAGGGTTGCTGCCTTATTTTATTATCTAAATATTTGTTTGCTGGGCTCTCTATCTGATCCGGACATTTTCACGATTTCATTTAGGGCATTAGGGATTGCTTTGACTTTCTGGGATAAGATATTAGGCTTGCTTTTTGAAGCTTTGGTAACACGATTTCTTCTTATGCTTGAACCATAAAAGCGAAGTCTTACGAATGATCTGTTAAAAGTGTTCATAGTGTCACTTGGAAACTTCCACAAGGAAAAAATGGTGGCGATTAAGAATTTTGGCAGTTTATTGCTTAGGTAGGATGATAGGAAGTCTGAGACGTGAGCGTTGAAATCTTGTTTTTGTATTGCAATGGAATGAAACTTGGATTGCTGCTAATTCGTGGAATATTTTGATTCAGTGTCGAAACAATGGAAGTTCATTCAGAAGTGACAGATAAGAGATTTATCTAATGATCCGGTTCATTTCAATAAATCTTTAACAAAATCCGTTTAAATGGCAAAACAGATATTGTCTTTGCTCTTGCGCATTTACTTTAGGAGTGGTATATTTTTTTCATAAGTAATATCATAAATGCATCTAAGCTTTCCGGAATAAATCGAAAAAACACGTTGCTAAGTAATATTTTAACAAGAAGGCTCGAGACGAAGTCGAGGATTTTTGCACCTGCATGTTTTTTGTTAAAAAAATATTACTTTGCATTGTGTTTTTCCGATTTTTCACAGGGAAAAATTGGATGATGTTTGACAAGCCTACTTCATGAATAACAGATTATTTTGTATACACATAGCTTACAATATTACAAAATCTATTGACAATAATATCAGAAAAATTGTTTAGCGTCGTTTTCTGGTGTCCCAGACTTGTTAGCAAAGGTATTGCAATTTTTGGTGACAACAGCTGTCAAGCTTTGCCGCGGGTAAACTGGAAAAAACTGCGGACAGGTTTTGTGAATACATCCATTCTCAGCAAAATAATGTCCTTTCATGCCAACGTAACTTCATCTTAAGAGACTAGGCTGATTACATTTATTTAATGGCCAGAAAACATGGAAAATTATTAACAGGAAAACTACAGAGTTTGAGATGTCTTGTAAAGGAAGAAAGTATAACTCACGACTCAGCTTATGTAAGAGGCAAATGTCGAAAAAAATACAAAATAAATGACACTGTCTCTGTCACTATACAAAATGTTGTTGGTTGTCCGTAGCATTTTTTTGTGAAACAACTTTTCCTATTGTGTTTTAAAAATAAGTGACATCAAGATCGAGCTACGGTATGCTATCAGGTTTTGCTAAACTTCAGTAGGCCTACGGAAATAGTGTTTTGTCAAGAGTCTAGGTTTTTCAGCGGCTTACGGCATTTTCAAAAAGGAGGGATCGATTGAAGATGAACCACGAAGCGAAAGGTCTTCATCTTCAAGAACCGATGAAAATATCGACAGAATCCGGGATCTTGTGCGTTCCAGTCGTCGGTTGACAGTCAGAATCATCGGAGAAGAGTTAAATTTGACTCACATCACCGTTTATCAGATCAAGAACAACTGTGTGTTGCATTACGATAATGCTCCTTGTCATACAGCAGTGTGAATAAACCAGTGTTTGGCCAGTAAAAACATTCCTGTGGCTTATAAGCCTCTTCATGAGTCCTTGTGACTTTTCTTTTCACGAAGTTAAAAAATTACCTCAAAGGAGCTCATTATTGAATAGTCGAAAACATTCAAACGGCGGTAACCAACCAGCTAATGGCTATTCCAGTATCGGAGTTCCAGCACTGCTATGAGGAATGGAAGAATCGTCTCTAGCGCTGTGTGGCTTCAGAAGGAAGTTATTTTGCGGGTCACAATATAAAATTGCAATTATATGTGAATAAAAAAATTAAATCACTTAATTTACAGACCGCGTACATCCGCATTATGTTTTCACGACGCAGGATATTATTGTGTCTGGTGTTGTTGATGGTATTAAGTAATTTACCAGAATTTTATTGCGCTTAAGAAATTGAACAGGTTCTCTCTATTAGCAGATATTTATATTAATATTGCTGCTTGTGTACGATCATAGTTGGCATCTTTGCGTGCAAATGAAAAATTCAAAGAGCGAAAACAATATTTGACGAACGCTCGACCGGTCGTGCGGAACCGTGAAACATTTTCATCGGCCGGATTACTCGATTGAATTATTGACAGCAAAAATTAGCGAGAGTTCGAATACGCTCGTTCGTTCCCTTCTGAATTTCGTATGCGGTTGAGCGCCATTTTTCCAATAAAAGCTAAAATCGGTTCGGGTCATTGCGCGGTAACTCGACCGTGAAAAGCTACACATTAAACAGGACTTTTGAGTGGGATTGAACAATTTTCATACAGTTCTGGTTCTGAATCAAAGACGCAGAAAAAGTTGATGCATAACAGGATGAGTTTCGGATATTACACAAACAATGTAGAAACAAATAATCAACCCCCATCCAACCACTTTGAAACCAAAGGAGGTGTAATAACATTCCTCCTTAATACCCATACTCAGTGACAACGAAAATAGTATAGTAAAATCGTGAATACTCTTAACTACGAAAAACTTGAACGAGAACTTACTGGCTGCTATTGCAATTTTGGTGAATATGGAAAAAAGATATGACAACATAATAGGAAGTATAAAAACTTGTTTAGACCTTGCAACTGATAAAAAAGTGATTTGCTCGACAAAAAATACACCCTGGTATAACAAAAATATTAAGGCAGCTCAAAATTTGAGAGACAAACAATACTCTTAGGAATAAATATTTGTGGAGAAGAAAAAAGGAAATTCTACGATAAACAAATCGATAATAACAAGAGCGACAGTGTAAAGATGTGGAAAAGTTTAAAAAGACCAATCAGTTCGAAGCCGCATGATTGTGTAAATCAAGTTCAATTCGAAAACGGTACCGAAACAAATTCTTTGGTGATTTCAAACAAACTAAATGAATATTTTGCGGAAAGTATTGTTGATATTGTGGGTACTGTCATTGCTGCACCTGACTATATGAAAATCGGTTTCCAGAGGGAAGTGTTGCATACACTTTCAAAATTTCATAGCGTATCATTGAATTATCTGAGAAAAAAATAAACAGCTAAAATCCAACAACAACAGTGCCGAAATTACTACTAAAAACGTGCTGAATAACTGTTTAAAAATTTTGGGATATCCTGTATTAAATTGAATCAATTGTTCACTGAGAAGCAGTCCTTTTCCTGAAAATTTGAAATACTCTACAATAGCACCAGTTCCCGAAATAAAAAATTCTAAAAGATGCAGCGATATGAGACCAGTAAATGTGTTACCAGACATTGAAAAATCATTGGAGTCCGTAGTGCACGACCAATTAATGCAGTTTATAGAGGAAAACAAAATTTTAGTGGAGCGCAAGCAGGTTTTCGCAAAAAATATTCCACAGAAACGACTTTCCAGTTGGCAACTGAGAATTGGCGAAGAGCCACAGACTCAGAAGAAGTTGACATAGCAGTATTTTTGGATTTGAAGAAGGCATTTGAAACGATTGATAGAGATATTTTGTTAGGTAAATTGGAGGCATATGGTATATCAGGAAGTGTTTTAGGTTGGTTTAGAAATTATTTGTCTAAAAGGATGCAAGTTACAAAAGTTAATGACACTATTTCATCAAAAATTGAAAATACGTTGGGTGTTCCACAGGGCAGTATCCTGGGACCACTTCTTTTTATTTTATACATGAATGATTTACCTGCCATAGTCAAGAAATTCAGATTTTCGCCGATGACACTATGATGTATATAAGTACTAAAAATATTCAGACTGGTATCTATTATATAAATGAAGACTTGAAACTTGTCAATAATTGGTTAGCATCTAACAGACTCAAATTAAATACAAGTAAAACGAAAGCTATGTTAATCGGAAAAAATAATGTACAAATGTTCAACTGAATATTGATGGTGAAGATATTGAATTCATAGAAACTTTTAAATACCTGGGGGTTTTTGTTGACTCTCGATTAAGTTTTGATATTCAATTATGAAAAAGTTATAAATAAGATTAGTAGTAAAGTGGGTTTATCAAGAGTTTCTGGATGTCTGAGTTCATATAGCAGAAAAAATATCTATAATACCATCATTCTTCCAAATTTCTTGTACTGTTCGACTGTTCTATATTTAGCAAACAATTCCATTTTTGAAAGACTGCAAATTATACAAAACAAGTGCATGAGAATAATACTGAAGAATGATAAATATACTCCAATTAGACAAATGCTTAGCAAATTAAAATGGCTCAATTTCAAAAATTTTATCAAATATCTTGTAATGTCTTGTAAAAATATAATATATTTCCAGCAAGTCTAACTGATTTAACATCATCAAATGCCGACCATCATTTACATAATACCAGAAATAAAGATGATTTCCATGACCAAAAAGTATAACATATGCTACAAATATGTATTCCATCAAGGGATGATTGAATATAATAAATTATACACAGAGTTAAAAGACTAGAAAACGTTGACAAAATTTAAAGTAAAATTGAGGAATCACTTGTTAAATCTACAATTATAGCTTGCCCAACATTTACGTCATACATCATATAGATTGAATTTACTAATTCTAAGTTGTTTACAATTATTCTGTTTATGTAGCCAAATGTGCTAAATAAATATTTCTACTACTTCTGCTACTAGTACATTCAGTACAATAGTCATTTTAGACAGCGATGGCTTGACACATTGGCCTGCGAGGTTTCCTGATTTGAATCCCTTGGATTTCTTATTGTATGGCGCTTTTAAACAACTAGTGTATGCTGAACAAATTAATACTGTTGATCAGTTACAAGAAAGAATAGATAATGCGGTTCATCAAACTCAAGCCACACCAAATTTTGCGAAAATGCGTTTTCCTTTAATAAAAAAAAAATATTTTTTTTATTTTTACGAAAACAATGCACTCTAAGAAAAAATACACGAGTAATTATTTGTAGCAAACTAGGTAAAATTCGAAAAATTGCGCGTTCAAAAAAAAACAGTGGCGTACTATTTTTATTAGGAAAAGTAATGCCACTAATCCCCTGTATCTCCGCCACTGGTGCACGTTTATTTTAAGTAAAGACTTTTGAATGTCGGCAATACTAAGGTAAATCCAAATACCAGATTTCAGTTCAAACAAATGTTTTTTATTCTTAAACTTCTTTTAAGTGAAGCCCTCAAGGAAGGGGACCCCCCTTAAAATGCGGTCGTGTGTTCATTTTTGGTCACTACTTGTGAATCACCCTGTATAAACGTAATGTATCAGTTGAACGCCGTGTGCACCATACTCTAATTATTGTTTATGGTATGGTGTCGAGTCACCTAAAATTTTCGTTAGATATCGTTGCGCAACGATATATCCAGGAAATATTGGAACCTCATTTTTACCATTTCTCTAAAAGTTATTTTACGACAGGGTAATGCCCATCGCCATATTGCTAGAGCTGCAATGAAGTACCTATATAACACTTAGGTCATCCTCCTTCCTTGCCCTCCTAGACCTAGAGACGTTTAGTCCATTGAAAATGTTGGGGATGTGATGGAAGAAGTCATAAATAATACCTTCGGAAGTATTTCCCGACGACTGGATTAATGTACAGGGTGCGGCAGAGAGGACGGACGTTTTTGGGATGGGCAGTACTCTCCGCCTCCGTCTACGAGAGAGGTGGGGAGGGTGCCGTTTGACTCGTGAGATCCTAGCATTATTTTACCAGTTGTCGTTATGGAGCCTTGGACGGTGGAGCACCGTGTCACCGCGTTTTCGCCTATGATTGTTTCGTCCGAAATAATGAGTCAGTCATCGTCGTACAGCGTGAGTTTCGTCGCCACTTCAACATTCATCGGAATAGAGCTGTTCCCTCTCGAAACACTATCCTTCGTTGGGTTGAATCACTTCGCAGGCGTGGTGGACTGATTAACAGAAGACCAAGAGGAGCGCCGCGAACAGTTCGAACTCCTAAAAATGTTGAACGCGTTCGACAGGTCCTTCTTCGCAGTCCGACTCGATCTGCCCGGAAACATGCTGCTGCACTTCGCCTTAGTGATCGTTCGGTAAGGCGAGTTTTGCATATGGATCTCCGCTTTCACCCCTACAAATTGGCCATTGTGCAACAGTTACAGCCCGGAGATTATGCACAACGAATGAACTTCGCACGTAAGATGGAAGCACTGATCAATCAAAATGAGAACCTCATTTTGTTTATGAGTGACGAAGCCCACTTTCACCTAAACAGCATGGTTAACCAGCAGAATTGTCGTTATTGGTCTAATGAAAATCCGTAACAGTTACACGAAAGACCGCTGCACAGCCCAAAAGTAACGGTTTGGTGCGCTATATCGCAAACTTGCATCATTGGCCCTTACTTCTTCGAAGACGGTAATGGTCGTGATGTTACCGTGAACTCAGAGCGCTAGGTCGACATGATCACCAACTTCTTTCTCCCTGAATTACGACGGCGACGTGTTCCAATCCGACGTGTGTGGTTCCAGCAGGATGGGGCGACCGCCCACACAACCCGAGCATCCATGGACGTTATTCGCCCTCCCTTCCCTGGTCGCCTTATTTCTCCATATGCGATTTTTTCTTATGGGCACACCTCAAGGCTAGAGTATACGCGAACAAGCCCCGAACTCTGGACGAATTGAAGGGCGAAATTCGCGTGCAAGTCGCCCAAGTTGAGAGAGCGATGTTGGAGAGAGTCTACGCGAACTTCCAAGAACGCCTCCAGCACTGCATCAACGATTTCGGCCAGCACATGCCTGATGTGATTTTCCACATTTGACTGTCTCAAATGAAGTGTGAACCTGAATCCATGAATAAATTTGTTTTCGAGAAAAAATTAACTATTTTATGATTTTTTTAAAACCATCCATCCTCTCTGCCGCACCCTATATGATATTGTTTTCAATAACACATTAGAATCTTACCACTTGCTGAACCGGTATGGTTGTTGCTACGCCAGAAAATCCAGTATAAAGCTACTACACACAGTGCCGGCGGCAATGCCGCCGGGTTTATGCCGAGCGGCAATGCCGTCGGCAATACAAGCCGCGCAAAGCCGCCAAGCATCATTCCGGTTGTGACAGTCACATAAAACGCTAGTGAAGTGCATATTTTATTTTAATAAGAAAAAAATACAAAAGCACGAGAAGGTTTTGGTTGCACCCAAGTTTACAAAATAGAAAATGGCGGAACGGTACTGTAATGATAGAAGAGTATAAAAAAGATGATGTGGGATGTCAGCGTTTGCGCAATAGCATGTTTTTTGGGTTTCTATACATCGTCTATGCCTGCACCAGATTTGTGCAACTGTTCTAACTTCTTTTTTCCCGAAAATAATGAGAGGTTACATTTTTTACTTTCTCTCTACTTCGCCTTTATCAATGTCAAATACACTTGCAATTATGTTCAATGCGTCCATTCGTTTGTTCCTATTCTTATAGTCTGCATTTCTGGGATTCCATAATATATCATTTTCATGAAATTTTTCAATTAAGAGCACAGCTTCGTCGTCCCAATTAAACATTTTAATTTGTTTAAACACACAAACCGTACAACACTACCGCTCGAATGCCAGGAACGAAGTGACGCCGGCAAGCCGCGTAACCCACCGGCACACCCCGGCGGCAATGCCGGCAGCTCCTTTGCGCGGCAAGGCCGGCGGCTTTGTTTGCCGCCGGGTGTACGGAGGCTGAGCCGGCGGCTTGCCCGGCGGCCCTGCCGCCGGCACTGTGTGTTGCAGCCTTAAAATATATTCGAAATCTTTTTCACTTCAACAGTTAACTACAACTTCCTCTTACCTATGTCTAATTGTATACGTCTAAAATGTCATTCAATCAGAGCCATTGTTACTAGGTGTTCTATCTGACACTGAGTACATACAGGGTCCGTCAGAAAGAATGCATGTATTTTACATAAGTAGTACAGTCAAAATAAGTATGGGAAAGAATATTTTATTATATCCAAACACTCAGAAATACACGCCATTTTTTTGAGTAAAACAAAAATTACCTCCTAAAAACTATGTCGGCCATATGGCGCCCTTGAGCCGAAATGCAGGAATAAGCCTCTCCCGAAATGAGCCCATTGCGCCGGCCAGCATCCGTGCAGGAATTTGAGTTACTTCTCTTCTTATTTCCTCCTTCAAATCGACGAGGGTCCGAGGCTTGCTTTGGTAAACTTTTAATTGCAGGTAGCCCCATAAGAAAAATCACACGTTGACAGGTCCGTGGAGCGAGGGTGCCATGGAATACCGCCATGACGTGAAATGAGACGTCCTGGGAATTTTTGCCGAAGAAGTTCCATCAAAGTGCGAGCTATGTGAGATGTTGGCCCGTCTTGTTAGAACCACACTGTTTTGAAACGGCCCCGTCGACGTCGAAGTTCCGGAAAAAAAGTTGTTCAGCATGTGGATGTAACGCTCTGAATTCACAGTAGTTGTTTCTTCATCATCCTCAAAAAAATAAGGACCAATAATCATCGTTGGGCCTACTGCACACCAAACTGTAACTTTCGAGGTATACAGGGGGTGCTTATGCAACTGTTGGGTTCAATATAGACCAATATCAACAATTTTGTTTATCGACATATCCATGTAAATGAAAATGTGCTTCATAACTCATAAACAACGCCATGCCATTGTTATCCAACTGTTCAATCATGAGCTGTGCAAAATTAACACGTTGTGCATAATCTCCTGGCAGCAGTTGCTGACACAGTTGGATTTTGTAAGGATGGGACACTAAATCCTTCTTCAAGATGCGACGTACACAGGACGCGTGGATCTCTAGAGAACTGGCACGCAAACCGACGGAACGACTCGGGCATTGTAGCCTGTCAACTCTCACTCTGTCTACGTTTGCGGGAATTCTAACAGTACGGTTTCGCCCTAGCGGTTTATTCTTCATCACATTACCTGTTGTGTTGAATGCTTCCACCCATCTCAAAATACTGTTACGGCTTGGTACTGTCCCACGACGTGTAACACGAAAGTGAACGCGAAACTCACGTTGCGTTCGAACGACAGACTCTCCATTTTGAAAGTACCGACGTACAGTGAACACGCGATGCTCAACGTTCCAAACAATCTTGCCAACTGAAACGGCACTCCTCCCACTATCCAACACGCCCTTCCCACTCGATGTAGTACTCATTCGAAAAACATGCGTTCTTTCTGACGGACCCTGTATTTAGATCAGGTCATAGTATTTGTGTTGAAGTAAAGTTTTTTTTTGTAGTATATGTAACTGTTATCAGCATCAATGCTAACTGGAGCATGCTTCTGTCAAATGTAACCTGCTAAGTTGTAGGAACCTGAGATGAACTGCTCCACATCTTTATCAAATTTGACCAGTACTGGTCAAATCTGAATCCAGAAATTATATAGTTTTGAGTCTCTATATCCAACTGTGACATATAGCGTCTATGAAGAGGATGCAATAACGTAGAACTTTGAGCAATTTTATTGTGAATCGTCCTATCAAAGAACCTCCTTCAACAAAACTAAAATAAAAAGATCAGAAGGACACGAGATGCTCCGAAAAAGGAAGCGGACACGATGAGGGTATAGATTAGACAAAGGCGGCCCTGAACTGTACTTCTAAAAAGATAATTGCATTTGGGAGATTTGCAGCAACTGCGACTGCAACAGTAACTACACTTTTACTTGAAAAACAACAATTTAGAATGGTTGGTGCTAGAATTTTAGAAATATTACACATACAGCATATACACTGAACCTAAGCAGTTACGTCACAACGTCAAATAATGTCAATGATGCACATCGTTGCCACATTACTACTAGATCCTAGGAAATAAACTACAAATACACAACAGCCATTGGCGTAATTACCTGACAAGCTTTGCGACAATGTTACCAACATAAATGTACCCGGGAAATTCAAACTATACGTACCAATTTAGGATCTATTTTGCATTAAGGTTGGCATTCCAATTTAATATTTTAATATGACATAACTGCTTTGTTTCAGTGAAAGCACTATACCTCTGAAATAGTCTCTGATATTTTATCTGGTCAGTAAGCAAAATTATTTCATTATCATTTCGCCCACATATACAGGGTTTGTCCGGAAAGTAATAGGACTGAATCGATTTAAAAAAATTAATGAGTCAATCGTTACAATTCTTTAAATACTTTTAAAATAGGCTCCTTCTTGCGTCGATGCAGCGCTGCCAGCGCGATTTCCAAGCACTGAAGGCGTCACGGAAGGCATTCTCCGGAATAGCCTTAAGAGCCGCGGTGCATGCTGCTTGGAGCCCCTCTGTCATCTTAAAATGCTTGCCTTTAGTCGGCCTTTTCAGGCAAGGAAAGAAAAAAAGTTCGGGGGGGGGGCACATCTGGGCTGTAGGGCGGCTGCGGAAGCGTTGGGATGCCGGCCTTGGTCAGGTAGCTGTTCACAAGCAAGGCAGTGTGAGCCGAGGCGTTGTCGTGGTGCAACTTCCAGTCGGCTGCGATGTCTTGTCGGACCCGACGTCTTGTCGGACCCGACTTACCCTTCGTTTGAGTCTCCTGAGCACTTCCACGTAAAACTTGGCGTTGACGGTTTGTCCAGGAGGAACAAATTCATGGTGGACGATGCCTTTGATGTCAAAAAAGACAATGAGCATCGTTTTCACTTTGGATTTGCTCATTCTTCCCTTTATTGGGCGAGGAGATGCCGTCGTGTGCCACTCGGAAGATTGCCTCTTTGTCTCGGGATCATACTCAAAGATCCACGACTCGTCACCTGTTACTACGTTATTCAAAAATTGGGCGTCACTTTCACACATGTTCAAATTTTCTTGGCACACTTCCACTCGCCGCAATTTCTGGTCCTCAGTGAGCAGTTTTGGGACCATCTTCGCGCACACCTTGCGCATGTTCAAATGCTGTGTCACAATGTCATGAACCACAGATTTTGGTAAATTTAACATCTGGGCAATTAAACGAATACTTAGTCGACGGTCTGAATTCAAAACTTTGCGAACACGAGTCACATTATCGGTCTTTGTCGAAGTCGAAGGTCTTCCAGCACGGTCTTCATCACCGACCTCTTCCCGGCCCTCCAAAAAGACCTGGTTCCGCCGAAACACACCACTTCTTGCTAAAGCAACACTTGGGTAAGCCTGCTTGTTCATATCAAACGTCTATGTCGCAGATTTACCGAGTTTCACACAGAATTTAATCGCGTACCTCTGCTCTAACGAACGCTGCATTTTCGGCTTGCACCACTCACAGAAACACGTCGCGCGAAAATGCCTGTCCTGACTATCCAAGTGCTCGGAGACAACTGACCAGCCGTTCATTCGTTAGCTAGGAACGCCCTTTAGCGAATCCATTCGGTGCGCGCACTCTCAGAAGTACAGTCATGGCGGAAGAAAATGAGTCCTATTACTTTCCGGACAAACCCTGTATAGTGCTGTTCATTAATGTCCCCGAATTATTTTGTATGCCATCAGTATTTAAAATTAAGGATGATCGAATTTCCAGTTTCCAAACCGGCGCCGCGCCTGGGTGCCATTTTGGACATTTTTATAATTTTATTAGGACATGTGATACACTATTTTATAACCTTAGGAGATACTCTATTTTTCAAAATAGTGGACTGGCGGGCTGCCAAACTTGACAGTTCATGTACATTGACTATGACCCAAAGAATGAGTATTAAATTAGTTGAGATAAACGAGTCAGTTCTACAAATACGCTCAACTATGACAGCTCTCCAGACCTGTAATTTCGAGAGATAATGACCTTGATATTTTAAAATTATAGAGGGTAGAAGAAGCTCCAAAACGATGTATCACCTGACCCTCCATTCGATTTGAGAAAATGGCCAAGATGGCGCATAGACGCCTTCTTGAAATTTTCAACTATCACTTATGCAACAATGTAGTTGTATCCAACGAATTCGAATAGATTAGAGGCAGATAAGCCTATGCAGTGTGTCCCAGATTCGCTTCTCTATACAAGGATCTCGGCGCCTGTTGTACCTACAGCAAAGGTTAAATGGGGAAACCTTCAGAGGAAACTTAGTGTATTCGACAGCCGGCTTCAGATTTACGATCGCTTAACTGGTTTTGTAAATATCGGCGAAAAAACGAAAATATCGAATTTTGTTTTTTGTAAGTAATCCGAAACGGTTAATTTGACAGCTGTCAAAATGTGACATTATTCGGACATTTTTTTAAGGCAAATAAGACATGTCTCAACCGTCTTTTGTTTTCTCACAACCTGCTTCAACTTTCGTTTTGCTTATGGCCTCCATATTGGTTTTTCGATTTTTGAAAAGAGGGTAAAATTTTCACCGTAGTGCATAAAAGATTGGAGTATCATCGAAATATCATCACACGTAATGTTATGTATTAGTTTTTCCTATGGAGCCCATGATTTATTTGTCAGAAAATAAAATCAATAAGTAACGCATTTTTTTTATCTAAGGAGGATCTGACTTTGAGGTTGAATAAATCAAAGTATTAAAATTTTGTTTTAATAAGTAGTAGGTACGTTTTCTCTCATTAAAATCACAAATCTGTCAAAAAAATATGATATGTTAGCCCTGTACTTGCAGTCACACAGAAACGTCGACATTACCACAGCAAGGTACTTGGAGATGTACCCCGAATAACTGCAGCCGCGTAAAACACAATTTAGGAAAATAGTAGTTAATTTAATAAATCATGGGGCCTTCGAACAACCTAGAAGCGGATGCAATATTGATCATGAAAATCACGACAGAAACATTTTACAAGCTGTCAACGAAATCCCTAGTGCATCAGTAACCTACATAGTTCAAGGACTTAAGGAAACTGATATACTAAGTAATACTCGGTAATACTTAAATCTTCTATACACTTGTGAGACATCACTAGACTGCAAACATTCCATTCAAAAATCAAAAAATCCAATAAGAAACATGAAAGTTCAGGCGGGTTGCTGGAAAAAAGCACACGATTGAGACATGTCATTTCAGATGAGATACATTTTCGGTTGTTTGCTAATATTTTCAAAACCAATCGACCGTTCGTAAAAAAGCACTAAGCTTCCTCTAAAATTTCCCCCTTTACTGTATTTATAACAGGAGCCGAGATCCCTGTGTAGAGAAGCGAATCTGGGACACACTGTATATTGCATTATTTATCGCAAATTGCGTATTCTTAGTGCATACTTTTGACTCGTTTGACTACCATTGCCTACCAAAGTGACAACGCGGTATCAACGTAATAATACTTACCGGTGGAGACATCTACCTTCATTAGGCTTGTGCTGCTCTTTGCAAATTATGCAAGAAGTACCATGAACTCTCAACAAATTAACTTACGTCAACCCCACTTGTAGTATGCACTTTCACCCTATAGACTGAAATTTAGGAGACAAACAAATTATAGGCTTGTTCCTTCTACCTGGTATGTCGCTGACTTGACTTGTTCAAAACATAGACAGGGCGGTGTGGGGCGTTAAGAAGAGGTATTCCTATTAAGAAAATTTCCTTTAGTAGAATATTTTCCCATTAAAAACAAATCATTTCTGATAATCACGACATTACAAAATAAAGTCTTTTTTCCTTGAAAACATCCTCTATGCAATTTCGTCGTCGTCGGCGTCCCTTCAAAGCCTCTGCAATCATACAGCAAATTCTCAGTAATAGACTAAAAGACATTGCAGCATTCCGGAGCTGAGCTAATCCAATTGTAGTTCGGGCTAGTTTCTTTATTGGCTCTGGGGGCCGGCCTCGACTTGGAAGCAGCCCCGTTTGGAGGATGATTGAAAGGAGGTTCGTTTGGAGGAGATGCGGGAGACCATCCGGCCGAAAGGAAACGAAATGTGCTTCAACGGAGCATGGACAATCCACACTCGTAATATGAAAGATAAGTTGTGCCCTCATACTCAAAGACACCTGTCTAGTTTTGTTTCAATCAGAACAGTGCTGGTGTAGTATTGTCAGATGATCTTGTTCTTTTTACTTACCATGCTGGCGTATTGTAATCGCTATAATTTTTTTTTTAAATCGGTGCAATAATGACGGTGTTAGGAGCAAAAATAAAAAAACACTTGGATGTTCATGCTCATTTTTGTAAGGACTAGAAGTTGGGGGTTGCAAGTTGTAGAGAGTCGGGGAAGGTGTCTTTTAGTTTTTTCTTTGGTTCGTATATTTATACGCTTCTAACACCGCCAAGGTGACACACCTATTAGACATATTTCTCACATCATAGATTTTCTCATAAGTTTGACCTTAAAAGTTAAAATATATCTGCGTCGGGGTTGACCGATGGATGGCTTTCGAGTGGCGAGGCTGGTCATAACAACGTTGCGGTACTGTCGGTATTTTAATTACATAAGCCTGTTTGACTGACCCTAATTTTACTGTTTCACATGTTGGTAGTTAACTGTTTTCTCTTAGGGGCCAAGATGTCAGTGTTGCATGGGAAATTCAGAGTCCATCGACTTGATGCCATTTTTCGACAAATGATACCTTAGATTTCTTCAGTTACCGTTACTTTTTAAATGTATGTACAGGGTGGCCTACATGTAACTGATTGGTTTGTATCTTGAATATTTGTGAAATGAAATAAAATACGACCATTGTTTTCACCTTGATCTTTTATTGAAACTTAGAAAGTATTTATGAAAAATAACATCAGACAAATGTCGCCTCTAAAAGTCGCGCAAACCTGAGCGCTCTTGATTACATTTTCCATCACTTTTTGGCAGGTTTTGGGAACAATATTTTCAGTCTCTTCCGTAAGATTGTTCTTGCATCTCTACAGAATTTGGTTTGTTTCATAAATCCCCATAAAAAAGTCAGGATCCGTTAAATTTGGTGACCTTGGTGGCCTTTAACATCACCAAATCGAGAAATCAAACACCCCGGAAATATTGTTCGCAAAAGTTTCATTGTTTCCCTAGCTGTGTGACAAGTTGCTCAATCAGTCAGTTATATTGGCCACCCTGTATATTAACGAGTGCCTGGCGAAGACATAAGGGTATGTGGATGTATCACGTCATATACAGTGACACATACAGACTAATTTATTTTTTGTTCGTATCTCTTAATCCCCAACCATTGTAAGATAAGCTCCATCTTAGAACAAGTTGTCCCCCTAATCATTTTAGAAATTGATAGAATACGAACTTGGTAGTGGTGTACAAATGTAACATTGAATGTTTGAGCTAGAAATGGCTCTAAAGCGACAGATCCTTAGTTATCACTGATTTCAATTTGGATTTTTCAAATACGCTTGGAGAAAGGAAACCATGTAAAGAGAAAGTATCAACGTGCTGCGGATAATGTATACTTTTAATAATACAAAAAGCAATCTAACAGAATTTGGTACCCTCCTAGACAAAGCACTAGTTAAATTTCTTTGAATAATGACAGTCCGCAGGGGTATTATGTAAAAACCGTCAAAAAACGACAAAATGTCATCTTGCAGGCTAGGTAGTTAGAATAGTTCATTCCGCTGTGAGCGTCCATCTATGGAGGAATGACTCAACGACCCGAAGCGCTAAAGCATGCATTGCTGGTTGCAGAAAGCCGTGTTTTGTGAAGCCTAGTAGTCTGCAGTGCTTAACTCTGAGAAGATATGGAAAAAATCAAGTTGATTGAGTAGCAAGATTGCATCTGGATGATTATGTATATTGGTCTGCATGTTTATAAAATCAGTGATATTTGATATGTGAGAAAGTGTGCTGCCAATGAAGTATATCTATTAGCTGTGCCCAATGGGTTATTTATATGTTGTCCTTTTTCAAAACAGGTATATTCAAAGTTATAAATTACGATTTTTCCCGTTTTTTGTGTTTTCTAAATTTTTGGAGAACATTACGAAATCACCAGGGCGCCCGCGTTCTATGCAATTAAGCCAAATCACAGAAAAATTGGGAAAGGCGCATCACACATCAAACATTTTCGCATCTACGCACTGATTTGTGTTTTCTCTTGGCATCGCAAAATAAATTTCTATAAAATTTAAATGACTGGAAATAAAAGGTAATGTAATACCCTTCTCACTTCTCACCTTCATAAATATTTCTGTATGCAACATATTTTCTCACCAGTTACTTCACCAACCAGGATTTTCTTTTCTTTATCTTCTATCTTCTTTTTGGAAATTCTGCAAATTTGTGAATGTAATTTCTAGAATGAGTAAGAAAAAATGGATACGCAACTAATTTCTAGCTTTGAATACATCTCAAGTAATTGTATTTGACACAAGAAACCAATGGAATTATCATCAACATAGAAAAACCTACGTTATGTCACAAAAAAATCTGAAAACTGTCACTTAGGCCCAATTTCACCAACATTAATAGTGTGGACCAATGGGAAAATACCTTATCGAAATGCAATTTGACAGAAGCTGTCAAAGGTCTCTGAATATTAGTGATTTCTATTGAAATATTGAATAAAATCGTGAAAATTCGACTGTATTATAAACAAGATCACTTTTTGATTCCAACATGATGCTTTTGTACGGAAAAAACAGTACAACTTTCATGTATTTTGATATATGTTATAGGTTTACATTTAACAATCCGTTATCTCCCTCGGCGAATGGGAATGCGGCAAATAATAGGTCGATTTTCTAGCTGTTAAACTTGGCAGCAGATTTGGACGTTTGTTAATGCATGGCACTCACGAATTTACCAACTTCAATATACTGAAAGTTATCATTACATACCTGTTGAATAGTGTGGATTTGTCTGTACTTTGCAAGAAAATAGAATATAAAATACATTCCATCCAATTCCTCATTTTCCGTTACGTCATAATTAATTTATGGGTTAATGAATTTCTTCAAAGCAATAAAAACATTATGTCCTCTCCATCCTAAAGCGCAGATAATATGTGTAAGACGTGTCAAACCCTACATCTCCCTGATGCATAATGCAATTACGATGGACATAGACAAAAAATTATGAAAAATGTTTCACAAATAATGTCTTTTAAGTCCAAAAATCATAAAAACTAGTAATGTTTATTGTTTGTCTTTTTGACTGGCGGGGATATCTATCTGTCACTCGCAGGGTTGCCAAGTCTAACGACGATCACGTCCCGTGGTGGAGGGTGCGAAATGAATCTTTTACATTTGCTGGTTTTGAATTTTTTTCGTGAAAATTTACTAGGTATCATGATTATAAACATCTTTGGTAGATTGTTCGATCCGGAATGGGAAAGATCTCCTACTTATGAAAATATTTTTGGTATCATCTAACCATTGCAATCAGTGCACAAACACTGTGACATATGATTTATAGCATAACCCGCTGCACTATCAATACAAATTTAACATACAGGTCGCCTAGCCGTGAGGATGCGGTGGTCGGGATGAATATCACGGTATCAACTGATGATTTCGGGAAGTCTGGTAACAACGTATGAAGTGATACTCTTGAAATGTATTGATACTTCTAAATATAGGCTCTTATCGAACATCCCTACTGTCAAGATGTATAACCCAAGGTACCTACGGAGCTACTTTGCGGCGTCATGGAAATAATTTTAAATTTTTATTTGCATTTTTTCAAATGTTGTGCAACGATTTTGGGAAAAAATGTCACGAATAGTCTTATAAAGCATAGTAGAGTATATTTCAACAGTTGGCGGAACTTACTTCACTGGGACCAGGAGGGTGAAACGGGATATTAATGCAAAATCTGGCAACCCTGTCACACCCTCACAAAATGGCCGCTGACAACCACACAAGTCACCGTGTTGTCATTGAATAGCATAGAATTAAACCTTCAGAGTATATGTTTTGTGACTGGTACCAAGAGTTGACAGATCCCACACATGTGTCACTCGGGGAGTCTTGAAATGCAATAATCAGCTGTATTCAAATAATGTCTAATATAAATATAACCTAGAATGTGTACTCGTGAAAAAAGAAAAATATGGCAAATTTGTAGTTTTTTTTTGCAGGTTTCAGGTTTGCTGGTAGCTTTAAGGCATATATTTGGGAATTTCTTAATCGCTGTGAATATAGTGTGGATGTTTGTTCAGTTCCTGAATAACGAAAAATATTCAACTTTATGGATGTATGGATATCAAAAAACCTGAATGGTTTTGTGGCAATATCAATCTAAGGTGCCATAATGGTTCTGATGAACGGCAAGTAAATGAATGGATGTTTGGAAACGAGCAATATCTTTTGGTAGAGCCTGTCAACAAGTTGGTGCTTAATGGCTATCTGCAAGAGGTTTAAAGGAAAAAACACCCAGTATCGCATATCAATTGGAGAAAATAATATAAACATGAATAAAAAATCAACAATAGTAATTAAAACATGAATTTAATTCAAAAATCAAACATTTCTTCAAATTTTGACCGAATTATATGTAATTTCTTAATATTCAATAAGCTGGTAATGTTTCAATGACAAGTTGTCATCTCATACTTTGACAGTATTTTGTTTTCAACATTTCATAGCTATTGGTTGCTAAAATTTGTTGATTGGAACTTGAAGCTCAGTCGCTGTATCTGACGGTCTGTTACCCTATAGGTGGAGAATAACGGATTGTTGTTGGTGAAATTGGGCCCAAGTCAATCAAACAGTCCTTACAAAATTGTAAGGAAAATAATATAAACATGAATAAAAAATCAACAATAGTAATTAAAACATGAATTTAATTCAAAAATCCAACATTTCTTTAAATGTTGACTGAATTATATGTAATTTCTTAATATTCAATAAGCTGGTGATGTTTCAATGACAAACTGTCATCTCATACTTTGACAGTGTTTTGTTTTCAACATTTCATAGCTATTGGTTGCTAAAATTTGTTGATTGGAACTTGAAGCTCATTCGCTGTATCTGACGGTCTGTTACCCTATAGGTGGAGAAAAACGGACTATTGTTGGTGAAATTGGCCCTTAGTGTGCCAAAATTGATTCACCCCTTCACTTCGTGGATAGTGCAAAGAGCCCCCTACGCCTTTTGGCACATCTGAAAAATAGCTCGTTCTATCATTTATTTGCTGGGCTTTCATGGGAGTGTTTGAGGTGAATTGCTCAAGAACCCAGTAAGTACGCTACATCTTTGGAGAATCTTCACTGTCAAGATAATATTGGTTTGTACTCAAGACACAGTTGAATAGATTTACCTACCTCTCTCTTAGAACAAAAGCAATCTAAGCACATCCTTTAGCAAATGAGATTACTTAACCTGATCTACAGATAATCCCTTATCTTCTCATAGTATATCCGCTCCACCCTTAATTTACCGTCCGCCTAGTCGTTAGAGTCAGAGTTATCGCTGTTCGCGAACCGCTGAACGTGTGTACCTCAGCCATTGCCATACGCCATCGCCACAATGGTGACGTCAGCCGACGGAGGGTTGCTGTCACTTAAGTGCTTGCTCGATGATTTATTGATGTCTTAGGTAATTACCGTATCGCCTCGTAACTCATTAGATTACATCGAATCGCCTACTTATCGACACCCACTTCGCTCGCGTTCGCTGGGTTTTCCAAGAGAAGTTTTCACCGAGGTGGATATTACGAGAAAACGGGGCGAAGAAACTTTATAATAAGGGGATTTACATTAGGATATGGAATGGTGTTGTCGGGTATCGTGCGTAGATTTTAGTGTGATTGGCTGAAGTGTATTTTGGGATGGAATGTTGTGAAAAAAGGTACAGGAGATTGCGGCCAAGACAATATGGATCATTTTGTAGTGACTGTAATAATGGCTTTGAAGTGTGCTATTTCTATAACAAAGTCATGAGGATCCAGATAAATGGTGCTAAAGTACGAGAAGTACTAAAAAAAAACTGCCTAGCTATTGTAAGCTTACGAAATATCTCAAACACGTTTTTGTCTTTCCAGAAGGTTTACAAGTCTGGTTAGTGTCACTCAGCACGACGGCCGTTAAGCCTGTTTGTGATATACATTCCGTTCCTTCTCTGGGTACCTATTCCCAGATAAAAATGCGGGCTGATTTTGCTTCTCAGTCCACATAGTGCGTGGAAGTCATCGCTTCTCAGACCAAGTAGTGCGCATTGTGGACCTAATGCATCCCTATTGGGTGTAGTGTTTTGGTTACCTGAAAGGTGAGCGAACACTGGGTGTTCCCTTTACTCTACTGTACTGGATGGATTGATAACCATAATAATTTTATATTCATAATCATGAATTTCTTAAGCTATGTTTATAAAGATGCTATACTTTTTACCTCCATAATTTAATTTATGGCTTACGATTATTGAATATCCGCGGGTGGGATGCCTCCAGGTTCTAGCGACCAAAAAGATAGTATGTGTGACGACTCCTAGTCTGTCTGTGAAACGACTTAATGATCAGTCTGTGTGACGATCCCATGCTTCAGTCTGTGTGACGAATACTTACTAGTAGTTGGGATACACTTATGTAATGGCAAATAGTAGATTTGTGCATGGGATGTCATGAGTCAGTTGAAAACGGGAGATACTCATAAGTCGTCTTCTAAAAATAGGCGGTGGCCCCGACATTCCGATCATATCGCCTTATCACATGGATAACTCATTGCCGCTTCGTCACCAAGTAAGTGGCTTTAATATTATCCTGTCATTGTTGCCCATATCGAATTGTTTACGTACAACCCTTGTAGTAAAAATGAAATGGTACAAGGTGGTACTTCGAAACCTTCTAAGATCGGTTTGTGGTTTTCACGATTATCGTTATATTCTATTATTATCATCTCGTTCGTATCCTATACTATGAAAAAAAAAATTGGAACGCACAAGCACATGTCAAATACGAGCCCCTTCCCACTTCAGTTGGCTCACTTCAAGATTTGTACCAAAATATACCTTTATAAACTAAACATGACGAAACTATTTACTTCTAAAACAATTTATTTTCTCCAAAACATTTTAGATACACTCTAGTCGTAAAAATACATATTTGAAATCACTTAGACCTATAACTAATAGAACATCTGAACAAATAAACAATGTGCGAATAAATGCGCGAAGTTAACAAAGCAACAATTGAAGGATTACCATTGGGTAACATCACCTTTATTTTTTATTACGGCTGAAATTCTTTGGGGCATAGTGTTAACCAAGTTTTGGCAAACATTTGGTGCAAAACAATCCCATATTTCTTGAAGCTTTTGTCTCAGTTCGGTGATTGTAGGAGCAGGATGTTGTCGTAGAACCTTTTTCATCTCGTGCCACAAAGTTTCAATAGGTGACAGATCTGGAGTGCTAGAAACCCATTTCAAAAGTGGTACATTATTTTCTTCCATCCATTTTATAGCCTTTTTTGAGGTATGGCGCGCTGCACCATCTTGCTGAAACACAAAATCGTTTAAAATTGCCAAATATTTGTTTGTATCCACATTTCCATCAATAAAATGAAGTTTTCCTACTCTTTTTGATGACATACTGCCCCAGACCATAATGGATGCAGGAAATTTCACTTTTCTCTTCAGACAGTGAACATGAAATGCTTATTTTTTTGCGAATAACTCTATCGCGACTGTCACCAACACAAACTTCGAATCAGGCCTCATCACTCCATTGTATTGCACACCATTGTTGAGGTGTCCATTTTCTATGTTCTTTAGCACATCTAAGCCGATTTTTCTTTTGCAGTGGAGTTAATAGTGGCTTTTCTTTGGCCTATAAACAAGTTGTGCAACTTAAGGGTTTTACTTCACTTTGTTTTATAAGAAAACTTACCTTGCAAGTGCTAAATCCCAGTTTGTGGGCCTCTCTATGAGTTGTGGACCTCGAAATTCTCCTTCCAACAGCGACACTCCACAGAGCACTTAATTGTAAATAATTGGCACGCCTGTTTTTCACAATTATTCTTCTTAATGCTCTTCGGTCGGCATTTATGATATTACTTATTTTCACATATCGTGGCTTAATATTAACTGAACCAGTTACGTTATATCTTCTAACAATATTTCTCACACTGTACCGCGATAAGTCTAACAAAGTTGCAATTTCTGAGTTTGATTTCCCAGAATTAAAAGATTTAATTATCAGTAACCGAATTTTCTCACTAATAACCTTTCCTCCACCCATTTTGGAAACCTTAACTACCCAAAACTATTTTAAACGTATTCTGACAGCTGTGATTAATAAAAACAACGGTCATGGCTTTTATTTTGCACAGCCACCTATGCGTTATAGACTTATTTTGCATTGAAATGAAAATAGGTTGATATGCTGTAATTGCAACATGTGTTATTTTTATGCTGTAAATTTGATTAGGGAGTGAAAAAGTTGGTGATTTCTACTATATATTATCAAAATATTTATTGTTAATATTTTAAACCTATAACACCCTGCTACATTTTTATTATTTGTGTTTGATAAGAAAAAAACTAAGATTTCAATAGTTGGGCCAACTGAAGTGGGAAGGGGTCATAGTAACATGTGTTCTTACCTTACTTGCAACATTTGTGTTAATTTTGATATTTAGTTTCCAATTTCTTGAGTGAATTGTGAGGAAAAATGAGTAACTTAAAATTGGCCTATTGCAGTGTCTTAAAAAGAAAAGAGGGCTAGCAACCGAAAACAATTCTTGAGAAAATGGTTGCCGTCTGTGGGGATGATGCACCATCATACTATACACAACAAATTTTTGGTAGAAAACAACTTCGATGGCAGCATGAGCCCATAGAAAACGATTCCAAAGGTGGAAGACACAAAACAGCAACAAATAATGAAATAACTTAATCTTGCACGACAATTTGAACATGAGTAAGGTGTCAGTCAGGTGGGTTCCTCAAATGTTGACACATAAACAAAAAATGTGCAGCTTGGATATTCCAAAAAGTCATTTGGAAACTTTGACCAAGGATTCTGACTTTTCGGCACGAATTGTGACCGGCGACGAGTCTTGGATGCATCATTTGGATCCTGAGACAAAAACAGAATCCAAGCAGTGGGTTCATAAAGTGAATCCAAAACTTTTTTTGGGGCATCATGGACATCTTTCTCACTGAATGTATGCAAAAAGAGAGCAATAAATGCGGACGTCTATGCGAACATGCTGTAAAATGTACGTAAAGCAATCAGCAGAAATGACCTGATTTTTTCAATCGAGAAGCACTTCTGCTGCATGACAATGTGACCATGCATATAGCTACCAAAATCAGACCAATTTTGTAGATATGCGACCTATCTCAGATACACTATCCTCCCTATAGTCCAAACTTTGCTCTTTCTGACTTTTATCGCTTTAGATTACTAAAGAAAAGTCTTCGAAGACGCCACTTTTTTTGAGAGTCAAGAGGAAACATTTTTTATAAGGGAATAACTTCACTGGTGGAGAAATGGTGCAAGTGCATTGATGTAAGGGGGGATTGTATTGAAAAATAAAATTACCAAAAAATCTTACGTCTTTTGTTTCGTGGTTACTACTACCTACCCCTCCGTAGTATATTGAAAATTTTTCCAACCTCGGTCTGTATATTTAATTCTAGAGTCATCTTCACAAAAAATCACTAAGCATTGTTATATTATGGCCATCCAATGGCTCTTATAGTATGGTGTATGCAGAACAGCATTTACGCACAGAATTATACGAATTTTCCTGGTGTATTGTGGCTAAGTAGGAAGCTAACCACAGGTATGTCCTACTCTGTGCTAATAGATGGCGCATCACTAGTTTATGTACACCGTGCGCTGTGCGCTATACAAAATCTTAAAGCAGCACTAGTGATTATGATATAAATATGGTCATTTGTTTTGCGTTAAATGCTTAATTTAACCCGCGGTATAGGCGAGGCTTTTGCTTGAATTTTGGCATGCATAGCTGCAATTCTCAAACTCCAATTTCATACATCAAATTGCGATTTTTATAAAATCCGTACTGCGCACTAGATATTAGACGCTTTTATAGGCTATATAATAATAATATAATTTTAATTTTCCCATCATATACGTACACACACATATGAGAAGGAAAATAATGATATTGGGAAAACCCCATGGAGGAGTTTACCTAGAGCTATTATTGCACTCAACTCTTGCCAGTAGTAGAATACATGTAAAACAAAAAAAAAATAACTCATAGGGTCATCTAAATTAAAAACCAATTCAAAATATGTGTAGCCTATTTCGTAGATCACCAGCTTTGCTGACCATATCAAACATGTTACGGATAGCGTATACCTCCCACATCGTAGTCAATGATCTAAAAACATTGTATTATGTACTCATGCCTATTGTTGCGTAGGCATATTTCCTCCGTCGCATCTTGTTCGAGAATTATACTTCATATAATGCAATAATATAGGCGAATATCGACAAAACAGCCGTCATTACTCAATAGATGGCGCTCACGGTATGTCGACTGTCTGTACGTTTCGCATGTTTTACAATCACAACTGTCCAATGAATTCAGACTCGGTAGGAGTCAGTCAAAGATTTCTTTGTCTCCTAATTCTCGTAGCATGTAGTGAGGATCAAGGGCACTTGACATAAATTAATTTTTTTAAAGTTCTATCTCTAAATTCATAATTTTAATGTAATTTTTTTTTCAAGACATGATACTTCTTACATGTTTTAGCAGCACAACACTAATGAAGGTAATTAGAAGTATTATTATTGTGTTGAAACAACGCAGTCAGTGGTAGGCATTGGTAATCAAATGAGTCAAAAGTGTGAATTAAAACTACGCTATTTTGGCGACAAATAATGCAATGGCACCGTCTAATCTATTAGAATTCGTTGCAACTACCAAATTCCAATTTTTTTAGGCAATAAGCATTTGGTAGTAAAATGATAACAATACGAGGGATGTCTTAAGTTTTGCATATGGAAATAAAACAACACGGTAGGTTGTCTTAAATGACTTTATTGTTTTTCGAAGTATTCTCCACGAAGATTAACATCTGCATGCGCTCGAACCAATTTTGGAAGCACTTATTCCACTCGTTTGCTGGCAGATCCAAAACGGCATTTTTGAATGCGTCAACTGCTTCTTCTGCTGACTGGAATCTTTGACCACGCACGCAGTCTTTTTTTAATTTTCGGGAAAGTAAAGAAATCGTTAGGACTTAGATCGGGACTATATGGAGGATGGTCCAATAATTCCACGTTTTCTTCCGTTAAATACTGCCTTGTTTTTTGGGCTGTGAGCGAGCTTCCATTGTATTGGTGGAGCATTATTCTTCTTTCGGGGTTGATTCTTGGAAGCTCGGTGATGACTTTTGGCAAACAAATGGTGGTATACCAATCCTCAGTAACTGTTCTTTGCTCATTAAGAGGCATTGTTGCAATATGACCCGCTTTTGACACAAATGTCGCGACCATCTTTTTCGAAACACTTCGAGAACGGATGACTTTTGTTGGCTTTTCTTCACCTTGGAACACCCAAATAGCAGACTGTCATCTATTTTCTGGTTCATAACAGTAAATCCACGCTTCGTCACCACTAACAATGCTGTACACATTTTTTGAGTTTCCGGAATTGAAACGTTCAAGCGTTTTTTACATCAATTAACCCTGGCTGCTTTCTGCTCTTCAGTTAACAGTTGGTGTATCCAACGAGAAACTTATTTTCATATTCCTAATTCTTCATGTAAAATCTTTTGAATTGAGGTCTTTCAGATCTTCAAGGACGCCCCAATCTCGCGATATGTCACATGTCTATCTTCAATGATGAATTTGCGCACAGCATCGACGTTTTCCTTTGTGGCTGCCGTTTTTGGTGCACCCACCCTGGGATCGTCGCTAATACTCACCCGTACACGTTTGAATTCTCCATACCAACGGGAAATTGTCGACTGATGTGGCGCTTCGTTGCCGAAAACAGACAGTAACTCAGCAAGGCAATCTTGTTGCGATAATTGTCTCTGAAAGTTGTAATAAATTATGGCGCGAAAATGTTCTCGGTTGAGTTCCATTTTTCTAATGACTTGGTGGCACTGTAGTGAGAACACTGCACTTATTGTTGTGAAACTTCAAATTTAAGTTCACTAAAGAGTGAGGTTAAGATTCAGTACTGACGTTCGATCCGCGCGGCCTACTATGTTTCTATATGCAAAACTTAAAAGACATCCCTCGTATCAATGGGGTACTTATAAATGCCCTCAGTTTGGGAAGCAGGTCTGCCTACTCGCCCACACTCGAGTTACAATCAACAACATTTGCAAATTAACCTGCGCTGTGTATATGATGTTATGCACACATACAGGATGGGGATATATTTGCCTGACAGCAACGATGGCACTGGAGGTGAAACGAGAATGCTTCCAATGCTGACCACATTCAAGAGCATTTTGATTAAATTATTTCATAGCACATAAAAATAAACATTTACAACATTGGTTTTTGAAAGTAATTGACAGCTGTTGGTTTACTAAACAAAGTTTAGAAGGTATTTCGGGGATATGTCAAAAATGCTGAATTCTAAGGGTATTAATACTTCGGTATTTTTTATGCTTGTAGACAGAAACCGAAATATTGAGCACTACGAGCATTAAGGAGCTAGGTACTGATTTGAAAATTCCGATAGAAACATAAAGTACTTGGATGAATAAGACACCAAAAACAATTCCATATTTAGTGCATGACGATCTTGCTTTTGTTGTCCCTCTAGCTCAGATTCTCTCAAGCAAAACCGTTAGGATTCGCATTTGTATTCACTATCAGTAATTCGAAGAATTTCGAATGCACTTACATCAGTTGCTTGCATATTCTGCACTACAACAGTAGAATATTTTAAATTAAAGCCAACGAAGTTTTAAGGAAAACAGTGTAGCTAGTTATTCTGGCAAATGAAATTGGTATGTGTATTCCTCTGTTCTATGTAGGAACACAACAGGCCGTAACTATATACATGGTGGAATTGCTAGCGTGTACGTAACTTCAAACTGCAGTTTTTTCGATCTAAATATTTTTGTATACAGTATTGACACATAGAATACAAAATAGTTTTTGTATATCAAGAGGACAACAGGCTATTTACCACTCAAGAAATATTAAATATTTCGAGAGGGACTTAGGTAGACTTTTTGTTTATATTTAGAGCATAATTGTTGTTTCAAGGAGGCAGCTAATTTGGGTTTAAAATGCACATAAGATTTTTCTGCAACCGCTGCGTTTTAGGTTTTATTATATTAAAGTAGCCTTTCTGCTACCTTGTCGCTCTGAAGCGACAAAGCTGTCATTTGCGATCAGTCCTTGGAAAACGGTCCGCGCCAAATTGCGATCAATCACATGCATTTTAGTAGTTTTTTGAAAATAGTCTACATCTTAAAGGAGAACGTACTGCAAAAATTCAAATTCATTCTCACAAAGTCTCCTATCCAACGTTTAGTAAGTGTTAGAGGAAAGCAAGAAAACGCAGTCAGCGTCTTGTTGAATGAGCATTGTATGTAAAGTTTAGATATTTCCGAATTGAAAATTTCAGTGTATCAGCCCATATTCATTGTCGATCATATGCTGTTTCATATTTACGGTAACTTTTCAAGTTATTTTGAAAAAAAAATGGAAAACGCACGTAGGTCACTTTGTGAGAATTTTCAGAAGCTTTTTGTCAGATAGAGGTAAAATATATTTGTATTAAAGTTCTTGTTATTATTCTTTTTTAAGATATACAGACTTTATTCCATTTACATATAAGCAAATAATCATATTTTCAGCCAAACGGGCGATTATCTCAGAAAATTTGTTGATTGTTAAATTTTTTAAGTAATCGTTGGTCTGCGGACAGCAGAGTTTATGTAAAAAACGGTTCAGATGGACTTTTGAATTTTGGCTACCCCCTACAAAATCCTGAATGTCGATACCAAAAATTGATGTAGATTGTGTCACAAATATTAGGCGATGAGATGAAGAAGACAACCCGAAACGTCAAAGCAATTTTTATTGAAATAAAAACTAAAAGAGAAACAACTAACTGGAACATTATCTTTTGACATATTACCAGCTAATTTTGATTTATTATGATACATAAACAAACAAAGGCAAAATTATTAGTAATTCATTCCGCATCATGGGACAAATTTCTCAAAAAGTTTTGGGATTCTGGTAAGCGGTGTTGGATTTTCACATAACGAAATTAAGTCGAAGTACTTCATTGTTATATTTACAGGTTCCTTATTAAGTTGTTCTAGTTTAATATCATTTATGTTATGACTATTTCTCATTATTCTTTTTAACTCAATACTGTCATAACTAGTATCGTGGTGGCTAGACTTGAAAAATATTTTGATGGGCATCTTTTTTCTTACCAAAAGTTCCATAATACCCGTCCATTTAATATTTTGCCCTTTCTCAATTTTCCGTGTGGACAACATTCTTAAATCTTTTGGAAGTTTCTTGAAGTCAAAAAATTCAATGGGATTACTAAATAAGGTACAACTATACGCGGGTTATCTTAATTTTTGGTATTTTGTCAGTTAGGACACTTCGTGAGAAAAGCGGCGCATTTGATGTTGATCATAGCTTCATGCGGGTTCTGCAAGAAACTATTTCAAGCCATATTCCGATTGGATACTGGTGATTTAGAATGGTTTTAGGACCGTTCCTTGTAGGAACCCAAATGAAGCTTATATCTCTTTTTTCGGTTTTTGATATCATACAACATTTACTTCATATTTGTTTTCAAAACTTAATTTCTTTCATAAACATAATTTACTGTACTAAAAATTATTTTCTTTTCAGGTAACTACACATCAGCAATCATGTTATCGGTTCGTTATATCGTGAGTATTAGTTTTAAGTATTACCAACAATACGGTTAATGTTCTCATGTACTACAGTGGAAAAATTTACATCAGAAATTAGGGATACCGTTTTCAGCTTTTACAAATAAAAAGATTTCTTTTCTAGTGGTGTCAAGTTGTAAGGTTTAGACGACCCATGTTTCTCCTTTTATTTATTTATTCTGCTTTGTGAGCGCGGACTCAAACGTGAAAATGTCGTAGGCCTTCGTGGTAGCTGGAGTATAAAAAAAATGGGATACCCGTTGATAATGATAACGATAATACTGTTCTGGTCGTATTGGCTTCCACACTTTACTATGAGAAAATTCAACTTGAGCTTCTATGGCTCTAGTACTCATTGTTGGGTCGTCTTCGACCATTTATAAAATGTTTTTCTCAATTTGTAACATTTCAGGTTGAGCAAGTCTTCTAGCGTGACCTCTTCGTTGTTCTTTTATATACCCTGCCCTGTGTTACGAAATCTAATAACTAAATTTACGAACATCGGTGGGGCCAGATGATTTCTTAAAGGAAACCTTTCCGCATACAACCTGCTTGCTGCGGCTATATTTTGTTAGCACTCTCCGGAGGTTAATATTATGTCCACTAATTCATTGTTTTCGTGAACATGGCCATTTTTTCGCACACAATGACCAGACAAATTAAATTATACGCACTATTAAAAGACCGATACAACTGGTCGAACCAAAGACTCGTACTGAAAACCATACAATAACACAAAAAGTTTGCCAATTGTACGTAAACGATAAGAGTAGTAAACAAATAACGCTAAGATTTTACACGGCAGCGGTCGAGAATATAAAAAAATATGTGTAATAGTATTATTATTTTTTTAAATTTTTAATCTTTTACTATTTCTTTTATTATGCAACTTTTATATAGGTGATTTTTGGTATATCAACTACTTTTGACGAGTCCTGCAAGCTGTTAAAATGAATGCCCCAACTTTGAAAATACCCTGTATAACATCTGAAACTCATCCTGTGGTTTTTAAAAGTGTCCGTTGTACTTGAAGAAGGTCACCGTAGTGACCGAAGCGTCGTACAATAATGAGGATATTTTAAAATTCGTGGTTTGATTCGGCCAGGGAAACGTGGGGGATTAGTGAACGTATTTCAGAATTTGCAAATTTTAATAGAAGCACCATGTATGTCGTACTCATACATATATGAATGCATTCATACAGGACTGTAATAATATCACGGGTAGAGGAATTTACATATTTAGTACGAATTCCTGGAATTATAGCATGGCGGTCAGTTGCATCTGCGAGATCGGTCAGACTCCGCCGTATTACTTTCATTAATTAAATGGTAATATGAAAACCCATCTGAGATACATATCGGCCCTGGTGATAAATAAAGCAATTTGGAAGACGTGTGCTTCATGCGGGGTTAATTCGAATATATGATGAATGTGCCCACCGTAAACCGTTGGATTCACACAAAATGACCAAAAAGTTGATCTCCATGAAATAAATTTTAATAGTAATGCTATTGTGTGATTAATGGTAGGAGTAGCGCAACTGGAATAATATTTTTTGCACAAAATCATACACAACACGCTTAGCAGTAATGAAATATACCGGGTGTCAACGAAATCGTTTTACAAGGCCCTATTCAATTGCTTGAAATTTTGTGTGAAGATATGACTTATGAAAACTCAGATTATCCATTAAACAACAACTGAATATCGCTTTCGGTTTGATCTTAAGTGAGTATGAAACTACAATTTTAAATAGGACCCTGTATATATTTTTACATATTTGCATAAAGCTTAAAATTTCCTTTTCAACGATGTATCACAAGTTGTCGTTTTTTTTTCAAAATGGCGGCATAAATGGCATTTACGCCAAATTCAATATGGCGGCGTTTTGACAATATTTATGGAGTTTTCGACAAACTACCCGCTAATTCAAGAAGCAAAATGGATTATCTTGCCGCTTCTGTCATAAATTTGGGACCATTTTTGTTTTTACTTAACAGGTCAAAATGCATTTAAAATTTTCTCAGAATTTTAAATATGAAACGGAGCTTTGCTAAGAATAAAGAGCGTCCTTTTTCCGAAAGAAAAATGCTCAACAGTACGTTTCTTTTGTATTTTTTTTGATTTCTAACGATAACAAGAACAATAACGAAAATTAGCATGGTAGAAGAAGTAACTTAATAACAAATAACAGCAGATAAATTACTACTTAAAAATTAGGAAAAATCATTCAATTGACTCTCTTGATGTTTTCTGTAAGCAATTTTCGTAAATGTTCTCGAGATATGTTTTCAATGGCTGTTCTAATTCTATTTTCCAGTACTTCTAGAAACGGTGGAGGAATGGCATAGACTTTTTCTGTTGAATAGCCCCAAATTGAAAAATCCAGAGGGCTTAAATCTGGCGATCTTGCAGACCAACGAATCGCTCATTTAAGTAATTAGTTACAACGCTTGAGTTGTGGACAGGGGTGCTATCCTGCTGGTATAGTAAATGTTGTTATGCAGATTTTTTATAAAATGTTCTATTTGGTTTTGTAAAAATCCCAAGTACATATCACCATTTAACGGTTGATAGAAAAATATAGGGCCAATGATATTGAGCCTACCTAACCAAACATTCACTTCAACACGTTCCTGGAAGGCACCTTCTCTCACTAGCCTTTGGTTCTCCTTAGCCGAATACCAAGTATTGTTTCGATTTAACATCCCTAGATTATAGAAGCAGTACGATCATATTCTAGGTATGCTAGGACGTTTATTTCGACTTCTTCGCTTACTATAAAATTATTACCATTAACAGGATCGTTATGTTCATTTTTCAAATATTCTACGAGCCAATGATAATAGACTAGATAATAGATGGAGCTTGACGATCTGGAAACCGCTCCTGATGTAATCTTGCGGCGCGCCTCTAATTTTTTTGACTAGCATGTCGATTTGATGATCTCTTAAATAATTCATTATACTTTGTAGCAGTTAACTACTAAATTGATTTCAAATGGAATAAACAAATAAACTAAAAAATATTACACAAACGATGCTGACGCGTGGAAACAAGACTGATAGTTGACGGTAATTTTAAGGCTTCCCCGTTCATTTGTTTCCAAAGCATCCCCAGATCTCCGTGCAAACCAGTGAAATATTCATCCCTATTGTTGTGGCGCTTTTCCAGGCAAACATTCATGATTTTGTTGGTAGATCTTAAAAGAAAGAAAGACCGCATTGATAGTGCCTTGTAAAACGACTTTGTTGACACCCGGTAGAGCGATCGAATACGGCAAATAACCAGTTTTAGGTCTACTGATAAGTGATTAAAATTTTAAATCGAAATTTTGCAAAATAGCTGATATCCCAACTCAATGTTAATAATGTGTTGAAGCTCATCTTCTGTTCGCTACACATTCTTAAGTCGTCGCGCCATTGATTGGATTATAAAAGTCTACAAATACTAATGTACAACGTGAACAAGTGAGCTTCTTAATATATTTTACTGGATTTTATAAAATAAACCAAATTAATTCTTCACATATAATAATAATAACATTTCTTTATTCGATTCCTTCACAAATACATATTTTGGGTGAGGTACTAAAAATTTGAAATTGAAGAATCGAAATGTAACACTTAAGGTATTTTTCCACTCAGCCTTAAAATAAAATTACAAACATGAATATGATTTGTGATAATTGCCTAATAATGTTTAAATCTATGTAAGTATATATGTTTAAATTTTCAGTCATTTAATATAAAATCACGATGTTCATATGATATGACTCGAAAAATCATACAGCCAGTTTTGTTCTTGTTGAATTTTTGAAAATTGATCTCATTATCATCAGGGAGGTGGATCGAAGCAGTGCTTTTAATTTATTCTTGCAATTTATTAGACTGTAATTGCGGTACGCAGTTGGTAGATTGTTGTAGTGTTTGGCCGCAATGTATGAAAAACTTTTCTTTTCTTGTATAACGATGTTGAGTGGTGGGGTATAACTAGGGATTGACTATTTCTTGTTGCTAAGTGGTTAACATCTTCAAATTTTTGTAGCTTATGGAGAAGGTACTCTGGTTTCTTATTCATTAACGTCTTATCGACTAAAGATAGTGAATGATAGATCCTAAGATTTTCTAAATTTAATTTTCCGTTTTCCTTATAAAAATGACTGATATGGTCGTATTTTCTAATGCCAAGACAATAACGGAATCAAGAATTTTGGAATCGCTGCAGCTTGATCTTATCACTTTGCAATAAAGTATACTGCGTCACAATAAGATATCCTTGAAATGATTAGTGAATCACAGAGCTGTAATTTTAATTTACTATTTAGTAAATGTCTTTGAGGATATAATTATTATATGATTTTCAAAACTAGTTGATCTATTTCTTCTCTTTTTCCGACTGTACCTTTTCTTTGCCTGAACAATCGGGAGGCAATATTTTCATGCATGTCTTGATGAGCCTCAGCTTTCTTATTCTTTAAACCTCCAGAGTGGTTGCCTCCAGTCTCGTGACGAAGGATAACTGATCCAATAATAATTCCAACATCGTTTACTCTGAACTAACGGTCGGGAATACAAAATGGATTTTGGTTATTCCTTAACATCCTACGGCACACACGAAGGCTCCGACGATTATCCTCTTCTTGAACTATTCGGTAATGAACGAAAGCGTAGACCATTAAGCTAAAGCAAAACGACTATTCAACGAAAACAAGATAAAAACACTACAACGAAACGTCATTACAAATTAGATCAGTCGCAATCATAATTTCATTTAGAATCAGGTCCCTGATATCAAGTCAAGTGGTTTGTCAAGTTCTTTAAGCTTCAAGTAGTCTTGATATTACTTGTAAAATACGTGTAGATTATAAATACACAACTGAAATACCTTATTTGTCACACGTTTCGTAGAATACAATACATATTGATCAAAATAATTTGCTCCTCGTATAACAAATAACAGAACGATAAAGCTGTAAACTCAATTAGATAAAAAAAAACTGATACAAAAGAAAATTAAAAATTCTAAATTAGCTTTTCATTCGCTATGAGTTAAGGCGCATGAGGGTCCTAACAGCACGGGTATTACGTATCTTGAAAAGTGACATCATTTCGATTTTTTTACATCATATTGATTTTTTGTGTCATTATGTAGGTTTTTCTATTCCGTTGGTTTCTTGTTTCAAATACGCTAACTTGAGATTCAGAGCTAGAAATTTACGGATCCAGTTTTTCTTATTTATTCTGGAAATTACATATACAAATTTGCTGAATTTAAAAAATAAGAGAGATAAGAAAAGATAATCCCTGGTTGATGAAGGAACAGGTGAGAAAATATGCTTCAGACAGGAATATTTATGAAAGTGAAAAGGTTATTACATTATTTTTTATTTTAGTCATGTCAATTTTATAGAAATTTATTTTGAGATGTCAATAGAAAATACAAATCACCGTCTAGATGCCAGGCATTACGAAAATATTTGATGGGTGATGCGTCATTCCATTTTTCTGTGATGTGGCTTAATTGCACACAACGCGAGCGCGGTGGCGATTTCCCGTAGTGCTCCTCAGAGTTTTTGAAAACACAAAAAACGGGAAAAATCGCAATTTGTAACTTTGAACATTACCTGTCTTCAGAAAGAAAACATATAAATAACCCGTCAGGCACAGCTTATAGATGTTGGCAGCATATTCAGTAATAATGTTCTCACAAGGCAATCACTGGTTTTATACACATGCAGGCCAATACACACAATCATCCAGATGCCATCTTGCTAGTCAACCAACTTTTTTTCTTTCAGATCTCAGAGATAAACACTAATCAGCTTCACAAAACATATACTTGCCTTCTGCAACCAACAATGCGTGTAGTTGAGTCATTCCTCCATAGATGGATGCTCACAACGATTTAAAAACTACCTAGTCTGCAAGATGACATTTTATTGTTTTTTTTTACGTTTTATAGGTTTTTGTCATCAGCCGTGGATTCATAATGGTGATAAAATTGAAAGTAATGGAAATGACAACTGACCGGCAGGGCTATCACGTGAAGAAACTGAAAAATGTCAAAAAACGACAAAATGTCAACTTGCTGACTAAATAGTTCCTAGTGTGCAAATAGTACATTCCGTGTTTGCTCGCTATGAGCGCTGTGAGCGTCCACCTATGGCCGGAATGACAACACGATACGCTGAATGACCATGCTGCAAGCTGCAAGTCAGTTCCCCAACATGCTATGTTGGTTGCAGAATGCCGAGGTAGTCTCTAGAGTATACTGTGAGAAGACGTGTGGTTGAGTAGCAGAGTAACGAGGTAACAACAGGATGATCGTGTGTATTGGTCTTCATTTGTAAAAAATCATTGATGTTCGAAACCTTACGCGTTGAACATAATGAGCAACCGTAAATCATGTAATTAAAGAGAATATATGATGCTTTAATTTTATGCATATTCTTACTACAATTAATTATACATCGGAGATGATAATGGAAATATCACATATATCTAAATTTACATTAGATAATTACCCACGCAGCTATACCAAATTGCGACAGCCAAATGTATGCTACAAATCACAGAAGTTGTAGATGGTAGCATTAAATAAATTAACGACAAATATCTGCCCACAAATGCCATATGGGCTACGAGGCCGTATTTTTCTTGGGCAGTAACTCTTTTTTATGGTACTTCTTCAGTCGTCCGCTGCACGGATATATGCCAGGAAAGAAAAATGGACGAGGGTTATCTCAGGATCAGACGTCCATCAATATTTATGTATCATACACACAGCTGAATTAAGAGGTTTTTTGCACGCAGGGCTAACAAAAATAGAACGTAAGGTCGAGGGTATTTGCTAATCTTTATCATCTTTATTATCAAAATAGGGATCTGAACAGGAAATGGCTTAAACATGAGAGATAGACCAAGCGCTGAATGGAATTGCGTGTGCACTTTATGATCAGCTGAGAAGGTCAAATAATAATAATTCGGATATTGCCCTGCTTCCTTTTAGTCAATTTTTTTAACCCCTGCTCTCTTAAATCATTAGAAAAAGTTTTTTTGCTCTAACAATTTCTTATTCGATTTCTCGGATCAGTCTGAACACGAAGGGTCCTCAGTATATTTTCTCCAAAGTTACTCATTTCCGAGCTATAAGGCATTTAAAGTATCAAATATCCTAAAAATCATTATTTTTGAGGTTACCAAGTATCAAAATTAAAGCCAAAACCTTCCCAAGAGTATCTATTTCAAAGCTAGTTTGCGACGATTTGAATTTCGCAAATTGTACATTTTGTACAGGCGCCGGATGGAATTGTGTTTGCAAACTTTGAGAACCACACTATAAAAAAATGAAGGGTACCCGGGAAAAAAGATGAATGACTCAAAAAGTTTCGAGAAAAGTGAATTTAAAACTTTGAAGACTCCTAGACTCGTTGTACTGGGTGAATCAAAGATGTGACGGAGTTCCATAGATTCCTTATCATAAGGAATTAAGTTATTGAATTATAAATAAATAAAATGTTTTTTGATATACAGGGTAGCCCAAAAGTGAAAGCAGACCACATTTTTTTGATGGAAAATTGTTTTTAATTTTATTTTGAGATTCTCCTTATGATTTTCAACATTTTTTATGTGTTAGCGTCCATGCCTGAATTCAACTTTTTTTGAGGTATTGATGTAAGAGATAAACTTTTCGTCATATGCAACACTCTGTAAAATCTGGGTCAGAGTGTCGTGCTACTGATCAGCCGGCCGGCCGGGCCGCGAGTTCGAATCTCGCCTTCGCCATGGATGTTGTGTGTTTGTTTTAGGCAGCAGCGGTGGCCGCAGTAGTAGACTCTTCGGTCTCCTGATCAGCCGCCGTGCGCTGTGCGGGTTCGAGTCCCGTCCCAGGAGAAATGTTTCTCTTGGCCATGGATGTTGTGATTGTCCGTAGGTGGTAGATGGTCTCTGACTGTCGAACGCGGAGGTACCACCCGGCGGTTCTCGTAGGCGGAGCCAGAATGTGTGCATGTTGCATGCACACGTGTTCCCTCGCCAGAATCCGTGTGGCGTCCCCCCTTCCCATGTATCCCCCATAGCCCCACGGTACCCAATGGGTGCTTAGGCCTTAGGCCTTCGTGGTAGTTGGAGTATAAAAAAAAACAAAAAAAAATCTAAGGGTTGATTAACCAGCAAAATACCTAAACAAAATTAATGGTAACTGCTTAAAAATGATTACTTTACATTTCTTTCTATCGTCGCAGATTGGTATATGGTTAAGTATAAAAGAAATATGTGGACTACATGCAATGGAGCGATTTTAGTCGTTATTTTAGTTAATATTTTTATAATCAATGGGATAATAGGTTGTTAAATGAAGTAGCAAAAAAATGTCAAAAACAATATTTATCATTAATAAAAAATTAAAAAGGAATATTAATAGGAATACATTGTATGGACTAGATTATTTAATCTGTTGTATCATGACAGTCATTTAGTAAAAGAATCTGGTCATAGTTGTCGGTCCTCATTTTTTGCATACACAACTTTTCTCTCAGCGCCTAAACTAATAATAACAAAGGAGACTGAGAAATAACAAAAATTAATTTCAGGATAAGGACCACTGTCACAAAAATAGCGAGTTTCTACAAATTCTCCAAAATGGCGAAAACTCAAAAACAGTGAGTGATTTCTGATTGGAATTGAACCTTTTGGGACGCCCTGTACATTTAAAAAAAGAATAACTGTCGATACACTGTGCGATAAATAAACCAGCTTAAACATCGCTTTGTAATAAATTAATCTTTAGCCCCGTATCGTCAGTCGTCCCTACAATTGTAGGACGCGTTTATGGCCTCCTTGATTGTCATACTGCTTTCTCTCCTTCAAAAATTTCTAGATTACACTTGTCCCGTGTCAGCGTCAGCGCTCTCCTATTGTGAAGATATGTTTTCTTTTTAAATTGTAGGAAATTTCAGGTTGATAAAACATGATATAACTCAAAAGCAAGCACAATTTGATGCAAATAGATGTTTGTGACATAACCTCAAAATAGAGTTCTGCCACGGAGAAGTAGAAAACTATGACAATCAAGGAGGCCATAAAGGCGCCCTACAATTGTAGGGACGACTGACGATACGGGCCTTAAATACAATTTGGGGTTTTATGGGGGTAGGTTTTAGGATCAATTTAGGTACCTGGCCACCTCAAAAATAATGACTTTGAACCAAGTTTTTAGTCGTTGAAGATCAGCATTTTTGGGGGTGTTTTAAGACATTGAATGGGTATAGCTCGGAAACGACCGCCTTTAGAAAAAATTTCCTGGGGACCTTTTTTGTTCAGAATGATCCGAGAAATCAGAATCAGATAAAAATGTGTAGGTTCGAAAAAACTTTTTTGTGTTTATACAGGATTAAAAAAATCAAAACCACATTAATTCCGCATGAAAAGTGAAATGAATTTTTTCGTTGTCTGTTAAGAAACTGGCATCTTGATTACTAGAAGAGATTGTTGTACAGGGTAAGAATCATGTTGAAAATGGTGCTTCTGAATGGAAAGCTGTTAAACTTCAGGTAGAATCAGACTGACTTTCAGACACTGATGCTAATTATTTGCAAAACCAGAGGTGTTACGGTTTTTCGCTAGATATAGAGCTTGGCGGCAGGATAGCTGTCAAAAAATTTTAAGAATTAGAAATAAGTATTCTCTAATGAATCTTCTTTAGTGTTAAGCTCCACAGAGGCTTCAACCTTAGGGTATTATCTCAGACTCACTGTTATACATTTTCCGAAAAAAAAACAAGTGTATATCGTCGTTGACGGTTTTTGTTAACAACAGATTAGCTGTTGCAGCAAATGAGCCGTATAGGGTCTCATTTGATTTTCATTTTCACCACCTACAACTTTGTTCAGACAACCTTAACGTTAAAAAAAGTTATCCAGCAATATTTTGTGTCACTCGACCCTTTTGATATACTCTCAAGAAACTAATTATCTCCTACATCAGTTATTACAACTTTTTTCTCTCAAATTCTATATATCCTGGTCCACCAGGTGGTCTACACTACCGCCTTGGAAAAACATTACATTCAAACGAATCATCCATCTCAGCCCACCTAGGTAAACATGTAAAGCGGACATAAATCACCAGAATCTTGAGTTTTTTCGCGAGATTTATCAACGTATTTTCTCCCCGGTGCAGTGGTGCAAAGTTAAAAATATTACAGACGACAATAAATAAAAGAAAATCTCAGTATGAATTAAACTAGTTTGGAGAGATAGTAAACATTTGCTTTACTGTTTCGGAGACATAGATTAAGTTTGAAATACCTTGTTTTCTTTAAGTACAAGAAGAATAGAATCTCACAGTCAGCGATGCCCGAAATGTCACGCTGGTTAGCGAACTGCGAATTTGTAGTCCGTGCAGATTGCTTGGATACGAAGAACAGTCAACAATAAAAGAGACGGAGGAAAACACATGAAAACAAGGGTGTATTACTGAATATCGCGTAGCGTCAAGAAATACGAAACTAATACTGGCGAATGTTCATCCTGTTGTGCGTTGCATAGCACTAAAACTCATTGCAAAAATTTCAGTTTTATGGTTTATACAGAGCTTTTTAAAAAGGTACCCCCCCCTCCTACTTGTTTTATGAATGGGTCAAGATAGCAAGCTGGAATTTGGGGTAATGAAATTGAAGTATGAATGCTATATTTCAGCGTCAGAAAAGGAAATTTATACCTAACTCTAAAATGTAAAATCACTATATCTCAAAATGGCGATCTGGCAGGATGTTAAAGTTATACGTTTTTGTACATTGAGTCATAAGTCAACGGCCAATCATCAAAACCCCTTACACATATATAGGTGTATATACATGTATATATATATCGGGTGGCCCATCCATGTGTGGACGGAATAATACTCATAAACAAATACATTTTGGGAAAATCTATTTATGACATGTCATACACGACATTTGAGGGTACATTTCTAAAATATTGGCAATTTTACAGGGTGTCCCTACATATCATAGTTGTGATTTTTTAAATGGAATGCGTTGGATAAACCAATTCAAAAGAAGAAGATTGATATAACATACTATGGGGTTTTGGTAATTAGCTACTGAGATATAAGGTGTTTTGTCCATAAAACCCGTCCACTTCGGCAACCCCTCAATCCGCCATTTTGAAATTTGGAGTGCTGAATTTTGTATCAAAAAAAACTTACACACCTCAGCTTTTATCACGTTTGTTACTTTTTCAAATTTTAATTTTTGCTCATACAGGGTGGTCAAAAACGCAAATTGTGTATAAGCTTTTTTTGGTATATATCCTCACCATGTTAAATACACAGCCGTAGTCTTTGGATAAATAACCGTTGCATATACCTCAGTATGTGTTCCCTTATGTTCAGAAAAGCATCCTTAATCCTTTCCTTCATATTTTCCGGGGTAGATAGTGGATATCTATAAACCTCTTGCTTAACGTAGCGCCATAGAAAGAAGTCCATCGGTGTTATATCTGGTGATATAGAAGGCCAAGATATAGTCCCGTCACGACCGATCCAACGATTGTTACTCCAGGTGTCCAAATAGTTACGCACACGATTATGATAATGCGCAGGTGCGCCGTCATAGTGGAGGCACATACGCATCCGAGTTTGCAGGTTGACATCCTCCAAAATGGAAGCCAAATACTCGATCAAAAACTTCAGGTATTCTGTACTTGTTAGTCTGTTGTCGAAAAAAAAGACCCGCCAACTTGTCTGCCAATAACACCTCCCCAAACATTCAATCTCCATTTATTTTGGAAATCTATTTGCCTAACCCAGTAAGGGTTTTCCGTCGCATAATAGTGTATGTTATCCCTGTTGACAACACCTATGCTGTTAAAAGTTGCCTCATCGCTAAAAAGAACCATATCCAGGAAAGTAGTGTCTTCACTCACTTTATTCATTATTCTACTAAACGCCATTCGAGCTACGAAATCCTGAGGACGAAGGTCTTGATGCAAGGTGATATGGATGGTACCTATGCTTGTGAATAATCCTTTTGACAGTTTGTAACTAATCAACAATTTATTTGTTTCCAAGGATGATGCGATATTTTAGGGAATTAAGCCGTTCCATAAAAGACGTGCTAATAACCGAAAAAATAGCCGTAAAAACCCTTTATGTGTTATCAAAAAAAGCTTATAAAAAATTTGATCCAAACTTGCACAAATATATATGGTGATGCATTTGAAATTTTTGAGAAAAACCACAATTTGCGTTTTTGACCACCCTGTATGAGCAAAAATTAAGATTCGAAAAAGTAACATATAAGATAAAAGCTGAGGTGTGTAAGTTTTTTTGATACAAAATTCAGCAGTCCAAATTTCAAAATGGCGGATTGAGTGGTTGCCGAAGTGGACGGTTTTTCTGGCCAAAACACCTTAACATCTCAGTAGCTAATTACCAAAACCCAATAATAGTATGTTATATCGATCTTCTTCTTTTGAATTGGTTTATCCAAATATGCAATAAAATTTGAGGCATGTCATTTGAAAAATCACAACTTTGATATGTAGGTCGAAATTGGGACACCCTGTATATTTTAGAAATGTGTCCTCAAACGTCAAGTATAACATCCCAAAAATAGATTTTCCCAAAATGTATTTGTTTATGAGTAATATTTCGTCCACGCATGGATGGGCCACCCTGTATATATATATATATAGAGAGAGAGAGAAAATGATCATGCGGAGAAAGGTGTATAACAAAAAGTAGTAAAATAATGGGCAAAATCCGCAAAAAAAATCCAGTTTACTCCTTTTTGCGGATTTTGCCCATTAGTTTCCTACTTTTTGTTATATATATATAGGTACATATATATATATATATCAATCCTCTTCTATTGGAAGGGCTTATCCGACCGTGTAATGCAGTATGGAGCAATTCATTTAAAAATGATTTTGTTGCACAGTCAAGTAGGCCCATCCAGAAGAGACATATTGATCTAAATTTTCATGATTATTTGTTTTGTTATAGGTAATTTAATCTACATAAACGCTCGACTCTTGGCATGCCATTCAGCAATTTGAAAGACGGTGATTCTACTTTTAGGGTTATACAGTATTCATAAGGAGCTCTGAAATAAAATGTCACATGATCGCATTCCTATAAAAAATATTTCTATATGACACTCAGTGGCCATCTTGAAATTTTAAATTTGTATTTCTGTTAAATGATAGTATTCAAGCGTCAATTTCATCATTTGGAATTTTAGCTTGTCGACTTGACCCATTTTAAAATAAGAAGGACGGACCTTTCTGAAGAGCACTGTGCCGCGAGTGATGCTCAATGAATTGTTTTAAGATCTTTTGAACCCGGATGAACTGAATAAAAAACATTGAAATTCAATTTTTTGTTACGATAGAGTCAGCTAAGTACTCGTAAGCACCAATCGAACTCGAGTATTATTATGTATTGAGCTCAACACCAGATTCCTTTTTATTTCAACACAACATTCTGTTTGGTGCTGTAGTTACAGAAAATATTTTCTATGAATCGCCGCGTACAGCCTACCTCGCTCTAATCATTATGTTTTGTAATATATTTCAAAGGAAGTTGAAAATTGGCGGAAGAGGTGGATATAATCTCTTCGGACGAGGCTGTCTCATATATTGAGGATTGAACTTACTGGCAAGTAGTTTAACCTCTATTTATATTTCTATAGCCTGAATCTCGAGATTGCCCTGTAGATAATCCCCCATTCTTGTGTGCCCAATAAAACCACAAGTATTGTCAAAATCTTCTGTACCGTAAAAGTTTAAATCACAAAGATGATATTCTTCAATCCAATGATTTATTTGTGTTCCAGGTGACATTTTGTTCATTTTTTCGATTCGTTACATTCCTTTACATTACGTAACTACAGTACCGCCTGGTGTAGGTATTCTCCTTCCCAAAAAAGGACGTACAACTCTCCAAAACGACAAGCAATTCTGAAGGTATCTATCCAAAAGCCCTAGAAAAGACGCGAAAGCCCACCCAGAACTGTTGTCGCAACACACCGGTTATATTGTAATACGAGGGATGTCTTTTAAGTTTTGCATATAGAAACATAGTAGGCCGCGCGGATCGAACGTCAGTACTGAATCTTAACCTCACTCTTTAGTAAACTTAAATTCAAAGTTTCACAACAATACAATAATAAATTTTTAAGTGTCACCAAGTCATTAGAAAAATGGAACTCAACCGAGAACATTTTCGGCCATAATTTGTTTTTTTTCAGAGACTATTATCGCAACAAGAATGCCTTGCTGAGTTACTGTCTGTTTTCGGCAACGAAGCGCCACATTAGTCGAAATTTCCCATTCGTATGGAGAACTCAAACGTGGACGGGTGAGTCTTAGCGACGATCCCAGGGTGGGTGCACCAGAAACGGCAGTCACCCAGGGAAACGTCGATGCTGTGCGCAAACTCATCATTGAAGATCGACACGTGATATATCGCCAGATTGAGGCGTCCTTGAAGATCTCAAAGACCTCAATTGAAAAAAATTTACATGAAGAATTAGGAGTAAGAAAATTAGTTTCTCGTTGGATACCCCACCTGTTGACTGAAGAGCAGAAAGCAGCCAGGATTAATTGGTGTCAAAAAACGCTTGACCGTTTCAATTCCGGAAACTCCAAAAATGTGCACAGCATTGTTAGTGGTGATGAATCGTGGATTTACTGTTATGAACCAGAAAATAAACGACAGTCGGCTGTTTGGGTGTACCAAGGTGAACAAAAGTCATCCGTTCTCGAAGTGTTTCGAAAAAGATGGTCGCGACATTTGAGTCAAAAGCGGGTCATATTGCAACAATTCCTCTTAATGAGCAAAGAACTGTTACTGCGGATTGGTATACCACCATTTGTTTGCCAAAAGTCATCACCGAGCTTCGAAAAATCAACCCCGAAAGAAGAATCATTCTCCACCTAGACAATGCAAGCTCGCACTCAGCCCAAAAAACAAGGCAGTATTTAACGGAAGAAAACGTGGAATTATTGGACCATCCTCCATATAGTCCCGATTTAAGTCCTAACGATTTCTTTACTTTCCCAAAAATTAAAAACAGACTGCGTGGTCGAAGGTTCCAGTCACCAGAAGAAGCAGTTGACGCATTCAAAAATGCCGTTTTGGATCTGCCAGCAAACGAGTGGAATAAGTGCTTCGAAGATTGGTTCGAGCGCATGCAGATGTGTATTAATATTCGCGGAGAATACTTCGAAAAACAATAATGTCATTTAAAACTACCTACCGTGTTATTTTATTTCCATATGCACAACTTAAAAGACATCCCTCGTACAATATTTGACTAAAATGTTGCAGCTGCATTGTTTAGCATCTGAAACATTAGAAATACTACTTCTACATTTAAAGAGAACATGTTGTGTTTCCTGTGAGAAAAATATATAAGCCACGACAGCTTGGCCCTGAAATGGCAACAACAAACCTTGAGACAACATCCGGATAAAAAACTCATGATTCATAAGTTTGGTTGAAGAATATAAATAAGATCTCGTTTTGAATAGGTAATATTCGCACGAAATTTTCATTTGCGTATTTTTCTAAATCGGGGTCGTATTTAAAGTTTACTAATGACGCAGAAATCAAATATGCATGCAAAGACACAATTACGACCAGTCCTCACGTCAATTTTGCATGCTTATTCAGTCCATTAGATTACTTTTGATTACATAATCCCAAATTCATTGTACCACACCCATCAAATTTTCCTCCTCGGGACTCCTTTCCACTGCGTGGGACATTTTCAAGTCAGAGCGTTCCACTCGGCTGCTTTCCCGCTAAGACTAAGAAAATAAACTTCACAATTACATCCGAAATTGATAGTGGCTGGAGCAGTGAATAATTCCGGCATTAAGTATAAGTGAAGCACACCCGAGAGATTCAAAGGAATGCCTGGAGTTGAAGTCGGACATTAGAATTCAAGGGAAGCCAGCGCAGGAGTCGTAAAAGACCCGCCGGCAATCTTGATCGTTTTATAACCTACCGGGGAGTCAGGACTTAATTTTACACGAAATTATGCAGTTTTACAACAATTACACTTATTGCCAGCGATAATAACTATACTTAGGTGCTCGTTAGGGCGGAACAAGGCTGTGCTTGAACTATTCGAGGAATGGGCTGGCAGAGAGAGATATGAGGAATGTATTTCAAAGCAGGGCAAAATGCTGACATTATTATATGGTGTAAATATACAGCGTGTTCTTGAGCAGCGTTTCTTAACTTCTTTCAGCCATGTACCCGTTGGAAATCAGTCAAGCATCGTGCAACAAATATCCGCAACCATATTGAGCAGCTACGAAAAATGCCCTAAGAGATCTCTCTAGAGGCTCTTAAAGGGCAACACTGTAAATTGATTGCAATACATTGTTTTGACAGAATCAGTCTTAGCGTGGTTTTAATCGTATTGTGCAACTTGATACATTTATGGCTCAAAGATGATATACTTCATCAGAAAAAAGTCGTCGCTGACATCATTATTGGCGGCTGTGATGTTGAATAAAATGACTCATTAGATTTTGCAACAACGTGGCATTCTTGAAAGGCCAGATGCTTATACAAAGTGTCCGCAAGGTTGGGACTTTCCTATACACAGCGTATAGGTCATGCAATAATAAGCAGCTTTTCCTAGTAACACATATATGAAATCCTCAAGATTACCGATACAAAAATGTGTGTCACAGTATCACTGGATTTCTCCAAGGCCTTTAATAGAAGTGATTACGCAATGTGTGCAGCGCTGTTTTTCAAATCATATCTAACTTACCGTGCGGGTATCACGTAACTTGAAAAGTGACATTATGCCGATTTTTTGACATTATGCTGTTTTTTTTATTGACATTATGTTGGTTTTTCTACAAGATATTAACCTAGTACTTAGTTGTACGTGTTGCCTAAACGTCATGAGGCTTGTTATCCTTCTTTGGCTCTGATTGATGTAAAATCTGATTCCGATATGGCATTACTGGAGGTCTAAGCTGTAAGTTGTATGTGTTGATGATAATTACATTGGGTTCTTGACTCAAATACACTTAATTGAGATTCAAAGCTAATTGTGCATTCACTTTTTCTTATCCATTCTGGAAATTACATATACAAACTTGCTGAATTTCAAAAATAAGGGAGATTAGAAATAATTATATTCACTGTACACGGTCGAATTACAATCCATACATACATGCTTACAGTAATTACACACAACGCGGGTGTGGTGATGATTTCCCGCAATTCTCATCAGTTTTTCGAAATTTATATCTCTTCAGAAAGTACAACATAAAAATAACCCGTCGGGCACAGCCAGTTGAAATACTTCATTGGCAGCATATTCAGTAATGATTTTCTCACACAGCAAATATCACTGATTTTATACACATGCAGACCAATACCCATAATCATCCAGATGCGATCTTGCTATTCAACCAACTTTCTTCTCAGAGATAAAAACTACAGACAAGAACCATTTGGTCTCACAAAATATATGCAACCAATAATGTGTTTAGTTTAGTTCAGTGATTCCTCCTTAGATGGACGTTCACAACGATCCTAGTGAGCAAACGTGGAATGACTGTTCGTGCCCTAAAAACTACCTAGTTTGCAAGATGACATCTTATAGGTCTTTTTTGACGTTTTATAGGTTTTTTACATGATACCCATACCGGTCTAAGCGCGTCTGAGTTTCTGGAGTTTTGTCAAACGAGCACTTTATTACTTCTGCTGTGTCTCAAAGCTCAACTTTAGGCACTTTGTTATTTTTAATTTATTATCAAAAGCTACTGTCATATGCGGCTGACACTCAACAGCTTTACTTTTACTCCGAGGCCCTTCAGAATACAACTATGGAAATAAACGAGGTCATCGTCTCTATTTGCACCTACTCAGCTAATAACAACCTACCATTAATAATTCTAAATCTGCTGTGCTGTTTCATCCAAACCACACAGGAAATGTAGTCAAAGCTTTTCAAGTACTTATAAGTATTAATAATGAGAATCTTCCTTTTGTATCAATGTTTAATTATTGCAATCTACATTTTTATTCTTGCTTAGATGTTGCGAATCGTAACAGAATATCTGTTGTACAAAATAACTGCACGCGTTTCATATTTAGTTTAAGAAAATTTGACCATGTTCTGGATCGTTACCCCCTAATAGGTTGGTTAAAGATGACAGATTTAGGCCCAATTCCACCAGCATTAATATTATGGACCAATGGGAAACTACCTTATCGAAATGCAATTTGACAGAAGCTGTCCAAGGTCTCTGAATATTAGTGATTTCTAATGAAATATTGAATAAAATCGTGAAAATTCGACCGTGTTATAAACAAGACCACTTTTTGATTCCAACATGATGCTTTTGTACAGAAAAAACAGGACAACTTTCATGTATTTTGATATATGTTATACATTTAACAATCCGTTATCCCCCTCAGCGAATGGGAATGCGGCAAATAATAGGTCGATTTTCTAGCTGTAAAATTTGGCAGCAGATTTTGTTGTTTGTTAATGCATGGCACTCTCGAATTTACCAACTTCAATATACTGAAAGTTATCATTACATACCTGTTGAATAGTGTGAATTTGTCTGAATTTTGCAAGAAAATAGAATATAAAATACATTCCATTCAATTCCTCATCTTTCTTTACGTCATAATACTAATCATTCACCAATTTATGGGTTAATGAATTTCTACAAAGCAATAAAAACATTATTTCCTCTCCATCCTAAAACACAGATAATATGTGTACATCTCCCTGATGCATAATACAATTACTATGGACATAGACAAAAAATTATGAAAAATGTTTCACAAATAATGTCTTTTAAGTCCAAAAATCATAAAAACTAGTAATTTTTATTGTTTGTCTTTTTGACTGGCGGGAATATCTATCTGTCACTCGCAAGGTTGCCAAGTCTAACGACGATCACGTCCCGTGGTGGAGGGTGCGAAATGAATCTTTTACATTTGCTGGTTTTGAATTTTTTTCGTGAAAATTTACTAGGTATCATGATTATAAGCATCTTTGGTAGATTGTTCGATCCGGAATGGGACAGATCTCCTATTTATGAAAATATTTTTGTTATCATCTAACCGTTGCAATCAGTGCACAAAAACTGTGATATATGATTTATAGCATAACCCGCTGTCCTATCAATACAAATTTAACATACAGGTCGCCTAGCCGTGGGGATGCAGTGGTCGGGATGAATATCACGGCAGCAACTGATGATTTGTTCATGTCTGGTAACAGTGTGAAACTCGCTAACTTCACAAATTTGAAAATTTTGTACAATTTCTTTGATAATGATGAAAGATAAGTCTGATTTGGCAGGGTAACGTCGCAGCCAAATGGCAGTCGCTCTTTCTGACACAGTCCGGATCGAAAGATGACGATACTCGTGAAATGTATTGATACTTCTAAATATAGGATCGTATCGAACATCCCTACAGTCAAGATGTATAACCCAAGGTACCGACGGAGCTATTTTGCGGCGACATGGAAATAATTTTAAATTTTCATTTGCATTTTTTTAAGTGTTGTCCAACGATTTTGGGAAAAATGTCAAGAATAGTCTTATAAAGCATAGTAGAGTATATTTCAACAGTTGGCGGAACTTACTCCACTGGGACCAGGAGGGTGAAACGGGATGTTAATGCACAGTCTGGCAACCCTGTCGCACCCTCACAAAATGTCCGCTGACAACCACCGTGTTGTCATTGAATAACATGGAATTAAACCTACAGAGTATATGTTTTGTGACTGGTACCAAGAGTTGACAGATCCCACACATGTGTCACTCGGGGAGTCTTGAAATGCAATAATCAGATTTATTCAAATAATGTCTAATATAAATATAACCTAGAATGTATACTCGTGAAAAAAGAAAAATATGGCAAAATTTGTAGTTTTTTTGCAGGTTTTAGGTTTGCTGGTAGCTTTAAGGCATATATTTGGGAATTTCTTAATCGCTGTGAATATAGTGTGGATGTTTGTTCAGTTCCTGAACAATGAAAAATATTCAACTTTATGGATGTATGGATATCAAAAAACCTGAAAGGTTTTGTGGCAATATCAATCTAAGGTGCCATAATGGTAAGAATTATGTGTAATTTCTTAATATTCAATAAGCTGGTAATGTTTCAATGACAAGCTGTCATCTCATACTTTGACAGTATTTTGTTTTCAATATTTCATAGCTATTGGTTGCTAAAATTTGTCGATTGGAACTTGAAGCTCATTCATTGTATTTGACGGTCTGTTGCCCTATAGGTGGAGAATAACGGACTGTTGTTGGTGAAACTGGCCCTTGGTAAAATGCAATTACCTGACCTTTATACGTGAGTTACTTATTTTAGGAACTCAAATTTATTTACGTGAAAAACTAATTTTTAGATACAGTGTTCATCAACGATCTATCCGTAACACATCTTCATTAACAATGCCCGTTCATATGTCATCTGTCCTTCTCTCCTGCTCATATAATGGGTGCATGGTAGCTTAGATTACAGAAAAAAAAGCTCTATATAGTTTTAGAAAACATTTAAAAGATCTTCTGCTTAATGATGCTTTGTAAAAGTGTTTTTCTCCAGCATTATACAGTTTTGCTAAGATGTATCTAGGTTATGATTAGTTTCTTGGTCATTGACCTCCTTTCAATTTATGTGTAGTACAGCTGTACTTTTCTACCATCTTATGTTTTTATGCAGTAAATGGTTAAGTGTAAGAATAGCTGTCATAGCTAAACTTCGCTAATAAGCTGCTCACTGATTTAATTATAGGAAATACATATACCCTATTGGGAAAGTTCACATTTCAAATTTGAATTACTCGGCAACCGTATACGCAAGGAAGTGGGGAGAGGTCTTGATCGACGCGTTCGGCGTGCGGGTTAAATAGTCACAATGGAACGTTGGATCGGAGCGCAACGTGTTTTTGCTATCGAGTCTTACTTTAAGATTGGTGATTCATACGCAGCTGTCCTTCGGAAATTTTATACACGATACAACATTCGCCGACCAAGAGATACCCCAAGTAAGAACCTATTGAAAAAGTGGATTAAGAGGTTCCGTGAATCAGGCTCGACTCTTAGTCAACGCATTCCTGGCCCCCAAATTACTGTATCAACCGAAGAAAATGTGCGTCGGTAAGTGATTGCAAGTCTTCGGCGTTCTGTACGGAAGCATTCCGCTGCTTTGGAAATCCCTAGGTCCCTAGCATGGCATAATGAAAAAAAATTAGTTTTCATCCTTATAAAATCCAATCAGTCCGTGCAAAATTGCAGATATTGGGCACCAACGAACCCAAAAGAGAAACATCAATAACAGTTACATAGTCAAAACGTAACTGTTTGCTGCGCCATATCCTCTAGCGGTATTATTGGGCCGTATTTCTTTGAAGATGAAAACGGTCATGCATTGACAGTGAATGCCGAGCGATACAAGGACATGATTGACACTTTTTACTCCTATTGTAAGTACAGGGTGGGGCAAAAGTCACGAAGGGATTTGAAAAATTAATAACTTTTTTAAATTTATTTTGTTTTCATTTTTTTTTCAGGACCGTGTAAAATAAATCCTGGAGATTAATTATGGAGCGTTACAACCTCAATCAACGAACCAAACTTATAGAATTTTATTTTGAATATCACCATTCAATAATTCAAACTCAACGAGCATATCGTCGTCATTTCAATTTGCGGAATTCGCCCTCTGAATCAATGATTCGACGCTTAGTGGCACGATTTCAGCAACAAGGCACAGTTATGGATCTCCCACGAAGCGGAAGGCCACGTTCCGCAAGAAATGAAGGGAACATTCAACGCGTTCAGGAGAGTGTTCAGGAGAATCCGGAAACCTCAACCCGAAGACGTTCTGCTGAGCTGCAGATGTCTCAAAGGTCTTTACGCAGAATATTAAGAGGAAATTTACATCTGTTTCCATATAAAGTGCAGCTAGTGCAAGAACTAAAACCAGCAGATTTTCAAGAACGACTAACTTATGCAGTTCGCTTGCAAAGAATGGCTCGAGAAGATAATGAATTTATTCATTCTCTGATCATGAGCGATGAAGCCCATTTTCATTTGAATGGCTTCGTAAATAAGCAGAACTGCAGAATATGGGGTACCGAGAACCCAAGGGTGGTTCATCAAAGGCAATTACATCCGCTTAAATGTACAGTATGGTGCGCAGTTACGTCTCAACGAATTATTGGACCATTCTTCTTCGAAGACCACGATGGGAATGCTGTATCTGTAGATGGCGACCGATATCGTGATATGATTCAAAATTTCTTAAGACCAGCTCTTGCTGACAATCAAACGATGACTTTCCAACAAGATGGAGCCACTGCGCATACTGCTCGAGCCACTATGCACCTTCTAAGGCAGATTTTTGGCGAACGTTTAATTTCGAGAAATTCAGGATTCAATTGGCCCGCCCGCTCGCCGGACTTAACAGCCCCTGATTATTTCCTTTGGGGATATCTGAAAGGAAAAGTGTATATTAATAAACCCACAACCCTGCAGCAACTAAAAGATAATATTCGAGCAGAAGTAAGTGCTTTGGGGCCAGATATTCTGACTCGGGTAATGGAAAATGCTCTTGCAAGAGCTGCACTTTGCGAGGCTGAAAATGGCGGTCATTTGCGTGATGTAATCTTTCACACTTAAACTGTAAACAAACTCCAAACATTGCATTTTAGTTTTGTGTTAGGGAAAAAAATTAAAATTAAAATTTAAAAAAGTTATTAATTTTTCAAATCCCTTCGCGACTTTTGCCCCACCCTGTACAACACGTCGATTTAACAGAAACACATGGTTACAAGAGGATGGTGCCACTGTCCATACTTCCAGAGAATCGATGTTATATCGAAGTTTGGAGACATTCACTGGCCTCTTAGGTCACCCTACATCGCGCCATGAGATTATTTTTTGTGAGGTTATCTAAAGTCAAAAGTGTATTCCAATAATCCACGAACACTGGAGGAGCTTAAAGACAACTGTCGACGAGAAATGAACAACATCACTCCGGAACTCTGCAAGAGAGTGTTTCTGAAATTGCGCTCGCGATCAGAAGAGTGTGTCCGAGGAATGGACGGAACGATAATTAAGAAATAAAACTCTCCGAATTTACGAATATGTTGATAGTAATAAATATTTTCTTTTCATTCAGTTTGTATTTTTTTCTTAAATCAAAAAGTGAATTTCCCTGTATTATCTGTAATTTGTTTCTAATAAAAAACAGTTTATTTTCATTACTATATTTATTTCGAAAAAATCTAAATAACCCATTCCGACCCAGCGTCCCTCTCTTCCTACGTCAGATGGTATGATGTTTTGTGGTAGGTAGGACTCCGCGCGTTGTGTAGGTAAACTTAGATTTTAAACAAACCGCATTCGTACAGCAATAACGTAGTTATCAATTTGCTGAGCGTCTTTAAGATTCTATTGTTGCTCCGCAACGTATTCCAGCATTCAGATCGTCACCGTCGTCTCTGATATTTCCATCAGGGCTGCGTAGGTTTGTTTATATCATGCAAAAGCAAAATGACGGACACCGTAGAAGAACTATAGTGTATTTACAGCCAAGATAGAATGGATGCGTGATTGCCAACAGCAAGGACGGCGTACAGGGCCACATTCAGGGCTACCTTCGAATGATGGACTACCACGAACGTGTTGTAAAACAAAGATGACAGTATTTAACGAAATTATCTAATATAGTGAAGTAGTTATAGTTAAGGGTGTCGCAAAATCAAATTTTTATTCTTGAAGGGGTGCTAAGTTTTTCTACAGATTTTTCAAACTAGACAACATGGAGAAATACATACCAGAGGTAACCAGCTGCTCACTATGCACAATGAATCCGTAGTCAACGAGGGGTAGAGATGACACTTTTGTACATGGAATAAATATAAGGCTGGTTCAATCAATTGAAAATAGATTTTGAAGGTGCACTTCGGACTTGCATTGTCGGTAGTTTATCTGTAAGCTAATATTTCACTATAACTAGGATTTCCATAATATGTATTGTGTGACAAAACTTACTCAGACTTACTTGAAGAGCTATCGTCATTAATTTTTATGATGATGGATTCAAAATCTCTCTCAATTATGTTGTCCAGCTCCCACATTGCTACCTCCACTTTCTCCTGAACATGCTGCACATATTTTTGCCATCTTTCTGGTGTGACCCTTTCTATAGCAATTCTGAACAGCTCTTGCATGTCAGAAAATTTAAATGTTGTATTGTGTGCAGCAACAAAATTCTTAACATCTGCTCATATGAGCTCAATGGGGTTGAGCTCACAGTGGTAAGGCGGCAAACGGAGTACTGTTTTGTGGTGTGCTTTGGCCATTTCATCTATGACAAATATTTATCATGTCTTGGTCTGTGTTGTTTCACAATATCTAATAGTTGTAATTTCAGTAAGGAAGGGTCAAAAGTTACATTTTTGGAACGGAGCCAGTTCTGAATGTCTGATTTCCTAGAAGCTGAAGTTTCGATTTTTTCTATTTTGCGAGAATGATAGGGAGCATTATCCAAAACAACCACAGAATTGTCTTCGAGACGTGGTAAAATGCCTGAAAACCACTTCTCGAATGCTTCCCCATTCATCTCTTCATGGTAGTCAGTGGTTTTTTTTTACTCAAAAGACCATAAGCCGTCATCCACGAAGCCATCTACACCCCCAATATGGCAAATAATGAGCCTTTTTCCTTTGCCTAGAAAGATAAAATCCGCTAAGTACACATGCACGTCTTGTAGGTACGAAGATATTGTGTGCAAAAATTGATACCGTGAACTACTTCGATCTATTTATCTGCTGGATTTTTCAATCCGGTCGACAGTCCATCTAGAAATGCCCTTCTGGATGAAGTCACAGTTTTGTCAACCCATACCTTCGGAGTCGTGTGCCCAGCGTTAATCCAGGTTTCGTCCAGGTAATAGATCTTCCTGTGCTGATCCCTGAATGATTTAATTTTGGTCAGGTACTCTCTCCTCCACAGAACAATTTCTTCTCTATCCATAAGTAAGCTGTTACGACTTCATTTCTTCCATTCGAAATTAAGATGCTTCAAAAGTTTATGAATAGTCGAACGTTTGAAATTTGGTATCATAGCATCCTCGTTAACCTCCCGTAGTATTTTATCAACTGTCGGTATTTCGTTTCTGAAGAAGAACTCGTGCACTTTCCTCCGAACCGCATGCTTGTCAGCGTCATCCAACGATCTTATGATGCTTTTCCGATTTTTACCGGTCATTGGCTTGGAAAAGGCATGCTTTTTCTTATGTTCGTTCAAAACATTGTACACTGTCGCTTGGCATACCCCAATTTTATCTGCCACTTTCAGAGCTATTTTCGGGTTAGTTGATGTTTCGTCTTCCTTCCGCTCTATCTTGAATGTATTCAATATGACGTCTTTCATGTCTACGCTAAGATGTCTTTTTTTATCGCTTTCTATGAGGGCTAAGGGAGTAGCCTACAGCCTCGTCAGCAGTATCTGTACTGGACATGTTCAGGATTGGTTCAAAATAAATAATAACGAGGAATAACAATAACAAACAGAAACTTAACAAAGTACTCAAATACACTTAACAACAACAACAGCAACAACCAAGCAAGGTGAATACGAAAACACGAGCACGCAGTGATACACGCGACGGTCGGTGGCCTGAATGCAACTCTGCCTGCCCTGCCCCTGCCCCGCGCATTATTCCGCCAGGCGACCGCTTGAAATTTAATGGCGAATTGACCAATAAGAGGCGTTGTCCCCACCTTTTACCGAGAGATCACGCGCTAACTGTTATTATTTACATCTCATCTTGAATTTGGATTCAGTTTAGACAGCCCCTAATGTTGAAAATTTACTAAAAACTGAACAAACTCGTGTTTTTGAATCGAACAGCGTCAATTTTAATCAGTAATTACAATTAAACAATGAGACAGGCCAGTACATGAAATACCGTATCAAATAAATAGTGGGTATTTTTCTCCAATTTCTTTTTTACGTTTTGGGTGATCCTTTACCGCAAATTAACTTTGATATTTCAAACGTAGCTTTTTCTGAAAAGAAAACTCCCAACCTTCAGGACTCCCTGTATCTGCCTCAGTGAACCGAATCATAACCTACTTCTCCTCAGCTAGCTTCATTATAGCCGTCGCATATATATTACCTTCCTTAGATACCCCTATTTGAATTGCCAACATGTCTGTCTGCAAGAAACAAGACACTTATAAAACTCGTACCTGTCTTCCATCATATTCTATATAACCTCTATGGTGTTCCCCATCGTATCATCAATACTAGTGTTGAACTTGCAAAGATAACTACGAACAGCCATCAAAATTCAGAATGGAATCCCCCTGGCTTCCGTCAGTATATTTTAAATACCCCCACGAGACAGACGCTAGCACTGCCGCGCTGTTCTGCAGAGATTGTTCATAATCCCCCAGCTTCTCTGTCATAGACTCGCTACGATGTCGGAAAGGAGAAGCAAAATGTCCCATCAGAATTATCGACATTATCGTAGAACGCTAGGAAGCGCCTTTTATGTATAGTCTAGGAGCAGCCACAAGGACACGTGCGCCGTTATTCGTCTCGCTCAGCTTTTGTCATTTTTTTTAAATTTGGTAGGGTTTTTGTGACGTGTCAACTTAGTACTAGCTGTTGTATACTTGTTGAGAACTCGATTTGTAGTTGTACGTGTTGCCTAAACGTCATGACGCTTTAGCTATCAATGTTTGGCTCGGATGTGATGTAATATCTGCTTCAGAGATAGCATTATTGGAGGTCTAAGCCGTAAGTTATATACTATAGCTGGGAGGAAACGGCAATGCATGGGTGCATAGTGAGGATTTGTGTGCTAATGATCTGTGTTGATGATAATTCCATTGGTTTCTTATCTCAAATACACTTACTTGAGATTAATTCTAAGCTAGACGTTAGTTCCGCATCCACTTTTTTTTATTCATTCTGGAAATTACATATAAAATTGCTTAATTTCAAACGTGAGAGAGATAAGAAAAGAAAATCCCTGGTTGGTGAAGTAATTATCTTTATGTGGAATCTTATATTTTATACTTACATACTGCCACATATTACAATTCTATTCACTGTACACTGTCGAATTACAAGTCATATACATGTTAACAGTAATTACAAACAGCGGGGGTAATTTCCTTAATTCTCTTTAAAGTTTTTGAAAACACAAAAAAAAACGGGAAAAATCGTAATTTATAACTTTGCGCATAACCTGTCTTCAGAAAAGACAACATAAATAACCCGTCGGGCACAGCTAATAGATAAACTTCATTGGCAGCATATTTAGTAATAATTTTATCACATATCAAATATCACTGATTTTATACACATGGACACCAATGCACATAATCATCCAGATGCGATCTTGCTACTCAACCAACGTTCCTTCTTTCACATCATCTCAGAGATAAACACTACTTTGCTTTCTGCAACCAACAATGCATGCTTGAGTGTGTCGTGTCCTTGAGTAATTCCTCCCACAGATGGATGCTTTTGATGACGCTCAGAGCGATCGTAGTGAACAAACGTGGAGTGAACTATTCGCACACTAAAAGCTACCTAGAATTTTCAGTTTCACACATAACGGTCAGTTATGTAAATGGACCAATCAAAATGATAGGTCGATTTTCTAGCTGCTATATTTGGTAGGATATTTTCACTGTTTTTGACAGCTGTTCATGTATAGCAATCCAGTTTTGTCTGTACATCACGTACAGGGTGTTGTACAAAATACGTACCTGCAGAAATGTACGGATTTTTGCTACTTTGCAAAAAAAAGGATATAAAACGTATTCCAACTGGTTCATCTTTTGTTACATCAAAAACAATTTTTGCCAATTTATGATCTAGTAGAAATCCACACCAAATGTAAGCAAACGGCACATTCTGCATTTCTGGGTCCTAAAACATCGATATTTGTAAAAGTATCCGCATCCACCTATTATTCATCGTCTAGATATTATGTCAGAATCAAAAATACCTATTTATGAAAACATATCTCCAAACATTGTTTTATTTTCTTAGTTCTATTATTATAACATGTCTTGGACACAAAACATATACACTGAAGAAGGTTTAATTCCATGCTATTCAATGGCAACACGGTGACTTGTATGGTTGTCAGCGGCCATTTTTTTAAGGTGCAACATGGTTGTCATATTATGCACCAGCAGCACTGCTTTGTTTCCCATTCGCCAATATGAGTTTCACCCCCCTGGTCTGGGATATCAATTGCTTTCAATTAAAGCGAACTGCACATCTGCAGTGTTGCCGAACCGGCAAAATAAAACGGAATCGGCAAATAGTGTCATTGAATTCGGTACAAGGTAAATGCCGTCCCAAGATCAGTGGTAGATCAAGGACCTTTGAGTCATAAAAAACGTCTGTTATTGTATTGGGCGCGCACACAACATGTTGTTTGAGGGCATAGTTACAACTTCTACAATGTGCATACTGGTCGTTCTGTCAAAGTACTTTGCAACCGTTCTGGAAACTCCTTTTTCGATTCTTGCTTATAGTATTGTATATATTTTTCTGTTTTACGCTTGAACTCATGAACTCACCTCTCATTTTAATTAAATATTTATTTTGAAAACAGGCAGGTTTCGGTTTGTTTATTGCTTGTCCGGTGATGAGGTAATGACGGTAATCTACCAGTCTGTACCTTTTGTATGCACAAAAATCAAGTCAGGGAAAGTGGGGTAAGGGATGAGGATGTGCGTTTGTAATCATAGGCAACCCAAATCTACCCCTCGCATGTGCCCGACTGCCTGAGTGTGTATGAAAATGTATGATTGATATGGGGCATAAAATTAACTGTTAGCTTTATTTTTGGTTTCAGCTCTTTTTGGGCAAGTATAGAAATATTTAAATTATTTTGAAAAATCGTGGAAAATGATGTTATCGGTAAATATTCTCTTTTCGGTAAAAATACCGAAAAATCCGGTTCAAGTCCATGCATAGAAAATCTGAAATTTGCAATATGAATTTATATTCTAAATTCTATGCATATCCGTTCATATTCGTGAATATTTCATTTGAAGCCTTTATTTGTCATAAGATTTTAGCAAAATGTAAGATAGTAAAGGCAACACCGCACTCTGCAGCTCAGTTGACAAGAACGACAAGCTGACAAGATGTTTAGATCCACGAAAAGTATCGTTATGTATCGATTCTTATCGTTTTAGGAAGTATCGATACTCTAAAATATTGGAATAAAATTATCGATATCCAGCGGAAAGAAACAAAGAAGAAAAGTAATCTGAAGTTAGTCACTCTTTCTGGCACAGTCCGGATCGAAAGATGACGATACTCGTGAAATGTATTGATACTTCTAAATATAGGATCGTACCGAACATCCCTACTGTCAAGATGTATAACCCGAGGTACCGACGGAGCGACATGGAAATAATTTTAAATTTTCATTTGCATTGTTTCAAGTGATGTCCAACGATTTTGGAAAAATTCCACGAATAGTCTTATGAAGCATATTAGACTTGGCGGAACTTACTCCCCTGGGACCAGGGGGGTGAAACGGGATATTAATGCACAATCTGGCAACCATGTCGCACCCTCAAAAAATGGCCGCTGACAACCACACAAGTCACCGTGTTGTCATTGAATAGCATGGAGTTAAACCTTCTTCAGAGTATAAATGTTTTGTGACTGGGACCAAGGGTTGACAGATCCCACACATGTGTCACTCGGGGAGTTTTGAAATGCAATAATCAGCTGTATTCAAATAATGTCTAATATAAATATAACCTAGAATGTGTACTCGTGAAAAAAGAAAAATATGGCAAATTGGTAGTTTTTTGCAGTTTTTAGGTTTGCTGGTAGCTTTAAGACATATATTTGTGAATTTCTTAATCGGTGTGAATATAGTGTGGATGTTTGTTCAGTTACTGAACAAATTCAACTTTATGGATGTATGGATATCAAAAAACCTGAATAGTTTTGTGGGAATATCAATCCAAGGTACCATAATGGTTCTGATGAACGGCAAGTAAATGAACGAATGTTTGGAAACGAGCAATATATTTTGGTAGAGCCTGTCATAAAGTAGGTGCTTAATGGCTATCTGCGAGAGGTTTATAGGTAAAAACACCCAGTAGGTGATGTTTTATCAGTAAAATCGAATATCAATTGAAGAAAATAATATAAACATCAATAAAGAATCAACAATAGCAATTAAAACATGAATTTAATTCAAAAATCAAACATTTCTTTAAATTATGACTGAATTATATGTAATTTCTTAATATTCAATAAGCTGGTGATGTTTCAATGACAAGCTCATACTTTGACAGTATTTTGTTTTCAACATTTCATAGCTATTCGTTGCTAAAATTTGTTGATTGGAACTTGAAGCTCATTAGTTGTATTTGACGGACTGTTACCCTATAGGTGGAGAATAACGGACATGACTTGACTTGACAACCTTGGTGAAACCCACCCTTAGACTTTTTTTAATAATAAACATATTGTGCTACATATGTTTTTAATAATCTAGTAGTTATTTAGATATACCAAGGTTTTGGATCAAATTTTGCAGGCACTCGATAATACTAGATTAAACAGGAAAGTGGTTTATTTTTGGTAGGGAAATTGGCCAACTACATATTGTAGTCGTGAAATACAAAAGGCAGTTTTAGGTAGTCTTACTAAAAAATTTAAATAACTTTGCAACATCTCAAATTTCTGGATCTGCTACCAAGGCCACGTGTGAAAATATGTGTCCTTATTTTGGATGCGGAACATTAAGTACATAATAATATATAAAAAAAGTCATGCGATTCAAAGCGTGGTCGTTCGGCCGCCACATTTAAAAATGGCGACCAAGTTCTATAACAGTTGTTGAACATATCTTCGTAGCCACTCTAACGAATTCAACTTTTTAAAGCTCATTTTTACGCCTTTTTTTACAGTAGGGTTTTGAATTATAAACTAAATAGCACTATATGTAAAATGACCCGTTTTTGTAGAGTAAAATGAATTTCGAACAATTAAAGGAACTGCATTTATTACATAAAATCGAACTATGCATTCCAATTATTCCAAAGAACAGTGTGTTTAAGTGTGCACTGATATGTGCTTCGAATTTTATTCCAGAGATTAATAAAATGCATACAGGAGTATATAATAAAAATATCACATGACCCCAATTGTGAACATAAGGCCGACATATTAAAAAATGGTGTCCAAAACGCCAGATATTTCTTCGAGCGTATATTTCAATAATTATTGAATTATTCGAAAAATGTGTTCACCTGCCTTCAAAAAACAGTAAAATGAGCTTTGAAAATATAAAATCGGTCCAGTGGTTATGACGATATGCTAAATAACCGTTGTACAGCTTGGCGGACATTTTGAGATATGACGGCCAAATGACCACGATTTAGGTCTAGGTCTAGGAGCAAATGTAACTCCTTAGTAGCCTCCTAGAGCTTGAGGGAACTGCACTTTTATTTCAGTGTAGAGGTAAGATCAGAGAAAACTCTTTTATATCTGTGAATACGATATCTTTGAATTTCAGTCTTTCCCTACCAAAAAATGGCGTCAAGTAAGTTGACTTTGCACTTCCCACGCAACGCCGTTATCAGTCCATAAAGCACAAACTAGTCGCTCTGACAAAAAAGTCAGTCAAATAGGTCCATACAGTTAGCCCATAGAATTATTTCCCTGCATCTGGATACGTCTCCTCTCCCCGATACATAACCCGGTCAGACGTAGCACCACGGTCAGAGCATAGGAAACACTATACTGTATAAAAAAAAACATAATATCACATTTTCGGAAATATCCATCAGTAGGCGTGGACCGAAATTATCTATGTTCCCATTTAACGTAGTATTTCTTGAATAGCTACACATTGATGAACATGGATAATAATATAATCTGGGTATACGAGGGATGTCTTTTAAATTTTGCATACGGAAATAAAACAACACGGTAGGTAGTTTTAAATGAGTTTATTGTTTTTCGAAGTATTCTCCACGAAGATTAATACACATCTGCATGCGCTCGAACTAATTTTCGAAGCACTTATTCCACTCGTTTGCTGGCAGATCCAAAACGGCATTTCTGAATGCGTTAACTGCTTCTTCTGGTGACTGGAACCTTTGACCAAGCAATCTGTTCTTAATTTTCTGGAAAGTAAAGAAATCGTTAGGACTTAGATCGGGACTATATGGAGGATGGTCCAATAATTCCACGTTTTCTTCCGTTAAATACTGCCTTGCTTTTTGGGCTGTGTGCGAGCTTGCATTGTCTTGGTGAAGGATGATTTCGCCTCTCCCCGATACATAACCCGGTCAGACGTAGCAACACGGTCAGTGCATACGAAACACTATGCTGTATAAAAAAACATAATATCACATTTTCGGAAATATCCATCAGTAGGAGTGGACTGAAATTATCTATTTTCCCATTTAACGTAGTATTTATTGAAAAGCTACACATTGATGAACATGGATAATAATCTGGGTATACGAGGGATGTCTTTTAAGTTTTGCTTACGGAAATAAAACAACAAGGTAGGTAGTTTTAAAAGACTTTATTGTTTTTCGAAGTATTCTCCACAAAGATTAATACACATCTGCATGCGCTCGAACTAATTTTCGAAGCACTTATTCCACTCGTTTGCTGGCAGATCCAAAACGGCATTTCTGAATGCGTTAACTGCTTCTTCTGGTGACTGGAAGCTTTGACCAAGCAGTCTGTTCTTAATTTTCTGGAAAGTAAAGAAATCGTTAGGACTTAGATCGGGAATATTTGGAGGATGGTCCAATAATTCCACGTTTTCTTCCGTTAAATACTGCCTTGTTTTTTGGGCTGTGTGCGAGCTTGCATTGTCTTGGTGGAGGATGATTCTTCTTTCGGGGTTGATTTTTCGAAGTAAAGGTGATGACTTTTGGCAAACAAATTTTGGTATACCAATCCGCAGTAACAGTTCTTTGCTCATTAAAAGGAATTGTTGCAATATGACCCGCTTTTGACACAAATGTCGTGACCATCTTTTTCGAAACACTTCGAGAACGGATGACTTTTGTTGGTTTTTCTTCTCACCTTGGAACACCCAAACAGCCGACTGTCGTTTATTTTCTGGTTCATAACAGTAAATCCACGATTCATCACCATTAACAATGCTGCACACATTTTTTGAGTTTCCGGATTTGAAATGGTCAAGCGTTTTTTGACACCAATTAACCCTGGTTGCCGAAAACAGACAGTAACTCAGCAAGGCATTCTTGTTGCGATAATTGTATCTGAAAGTTGTAATAAACTTTGAATTTAGGTTCACTAAAGAGTGAGGTTAAGATTCAGTACTGACGTTCGATCCGCGCGGCATACTATGTTTCTATATGCAAAACTTAAAAGACATCCCTCGTATCTGAACAACTACTAAATCATGTAATCAGAAAATATGCTTATTCCCAAAAAACGGGTAAAATGAGCTCAAAAAATTTAATTTGGCTCACTGGTTACGAAGATATGTTGAATAACCGTCTTATTTTTTATACCGGGTATTCCAAATTTGACCCTCACTATTCCGATAGCGGAAACAGTAAGGGATACAAAGTCGCTTGAATAGGGACAAAGTTGCGTATTTAGGTATCCAACAAAATGCCGCTTAGAAAGTTTTGAAACTCAAAGTATTTCTGGAGAGAATTTTCCCAAAATCATTTTAAGTCTGACTTTATTTTTCTGGATTTATTTTTATTGGGATTTCCAAAAACAAATTTGCTTATTAACATTGCCACTTTTTCTGCTCTACAAGATGCCATAATTAGAATTACAATATGACGTTTCGTCTCGTCTCCGCCAACATTAATTTATTTTTTTTTCAAGGACCCCAGATTGGATTTTTGCTTGGTTGAATAGAATTTTCAATTCAAATTTCAAAAATGTATGTCATATATTGACATTTCCAACCCCTAGTTATTTAAAAATAATATAATTTCCTGGATATGCCTTGAAATTTTCATATTGTCATTTGTTTCAATACCAGATTTATCAAATCACTTTTATTTTTCCTGGCCCATTTAAATGGATTTTTCAATCCTAAATTCCGCGATTTATTTCCGTGTGAGTCACTGGTTATTGACACTGAACTAGTTCAATTGAGCCTGACATTAACGTACTTTTAATTTGTTATTCATAGCTGTCAATCATAAGTTTTCTATTAAATTATCTTGTATTTGTCTGACGCGGAATACAGCGAAGTAGATAAAATGTTTGTATCCTTGAGTCTCTTAAGCTTGCGATCATTACAAAGTAAAATTTTTACACTTTGAGGAGCTATTTCTCATACTCTCACAATCACAAAATAAGTGTCCGTTTTTTTGTCAGCTTCCTCTATACCTGATGCTACGCCACTGCATGCCGAATCCATCGAATGCGTAATGGTGGCATCGGTGAAGGCATTTCGTTCCTTTTGTCTTTCCACTAATGAATCCAGACTTACGCAGCTACTTGCCCCCACCCTTCATCTTTTGACGATTCTCCTTCAGCCGTAGCAGAGGCACTCTCTAATAAAGGAGCTGCCTTTAGAGGTGCCAGACTTCCTGTTTCGCGAAATTGATTGACTATTCAAAGTTCACCTACATTCATTCACTTCTGTAATTTGAATACCTTAGCCGACAGTAATTAGGGCTACTTATCGATATTGGGGGAATTTGAATAGCAGCTGGGCTCTCATTCCATCAACTGTTATTGATTGGTAAATACAAGTATGTTTCAATAGATGTGACCTCTTTTGTTTGATATCCTGCAGGGTCTTAGGCACGATGCACGACTAGCCATATCGAAAATTACTAGTTTTGATTTAGGCGAAAGGCGTTCTTGATAACGTAATCATTTTACAATAAATGCTTGGAAACTGTCTGATCAATCATAAACGAGTTGTTTGTGAAAAAACTTAGAGTATCAGCAACCTCGATTTTTCTGTAATAAAACTGTAACAAAAGTTTCAGATCAAACATCGAAAAAGTAATCCAAGAAACTAACTGTAAATTCAAGTAAATTCTCATTTAAACCTATTAATACTAAGCATACTCGTACTGCTTTCGTCTGTCCGACTAGGCATAGGCCATGCTGATGAGTATCCCGATAGCATGAAACAGCTGTCCATGGTTGGTTGTCTTTGGTCGGACGGACAAAAGCAATAGGTTTAGTATTAGTGACAATATCAATAATATCAATATCAATAACCTTTATTTCCATACAGACAATACATAATTGTATTGGAATTGTCAATTTTTCGTTCGCTACAAACCTACAACTAATCTCAAATTGCAATGTTCAAAAATTCATCAACACGATAAAAGCACTTGTTTGTCAAAAATTGCTTCAACTGGAACTTGAAGTCGTTAATATTTTTAACCGAGGTAATGTGGCATGGTAAATTATTAAAAAGAAGCGGACCAATTTTATTAAGTGATCGAAATGCCGCTTTTGATTTGCTGAAGTTTACATATAAATTATTACAAGTCCTTGTATCATAATTATGCATATCATAATTCCGCTTGAATTTTTCATTATTTTGAAAAACATGTAAGCACAATTCATATATATATATACAATGAAGGGACAGTTAAAATGTTGAAACTTATAAAATATTTTTTGCAACTTTCTGTTGGTGAGATGCCTGCTAATGATCGGATGCATTTTTTTTGAGACACAAATACATCTTCAAAGCGTTGACCAACCCCAGAAACATACTCCATATCCTAGTCTCGAATCCACATTAGCAAAATAAACTTGTATCAATTGTTCAGCTGTTAAGGTGGTTTTTAATTGCCTCAACACATAGCTTTGAGAGTACATTTTTGATGTGAGAAATTCGCAGTGGGCCTTTAAGTTCCAATCAAAATGAACTCCAAGAAATTTCACTTCTCCTCTAAAATCGAGTTGATCGTCACCCAATCTAACTTGAAACCCTTCTACAGTTTTTTGAGCATGATGAAAACGAATAAGCGTTGTTTTGGAAGGGTTCAAGTAAAGTGAGTACTGGTTAAACCATGTATTGATATTCCTAATTAAGTTGTTACATTTATCTTCCAAAATTATTTTTGAATTACTTGATATTATGGCAGAAACGTCATCAGCATATTCTGTAAAATGGGTATCTGGATGAACATTATCAAACTGATTAATGTATAAGAGGAAAAAGATTGGTCCAAGAATAGAACCCTAAGGGACTCCAATCGAGATGTCTAACGTACTTGACACAAACTTTTTCATATTGTTCCCTGCATCAAGATATTCTACTGAAACATATTGTTTTCTTTGGACTAAAAACGATCTGGCCCATTTAAGAGACTGACCGACAAAACCATATTTAACAACAATCTCCAAGAATTTGTTGTGATCAACGCAGTCGAATGCCCTACTGAGATCACAAAATACCCCAGTAGGGCACTCGCCCGCGTCGCTGTATTCTATAAGCTTCTCATAAAAGGAATGTATGGCTGACATTGTGGTCTTACCATCTGTGAAACCATGCTGGTTTTGAGACAAAATATTGTTGTTCTTAAGATGTAGAAGAAGTCTATCCAAATAGGCATATTCAAACACTTTAGAAAGTACAGACGGCACAGTGATTGCGCTGTAGTTTGTAGACTATATCTACAAAGCAGCTAGAATCGTCAGCCATCTGGCGGTCAGACTGGTGACCGCACTACCATTGCGGTCTGAGATCTGCACAGTTCCAACCAGTACACTAGAGTTGTCTCAAATATAATGTTTCCACATTTTTTCAGGCACAAAGAATTTTTTATTTGAAAAAACGAATTCACCACTGGAAACGTTGATCTTTTAGTTATTTTTGTACATATACGCCATTTTTTCTGCGCATTTTTTTAGACGTCGAATCCTCACTCCCGCCTCAAGAAAGTTTGCTGCCAGCCCGCTTGGAAACTTGGTAACTGCTCTTTGCAACTCCTCGTCGGTCTCGAACCGTTGACCGCCTACGTGCTCCTTCAATTTCAAACTCTGTCAGGGCTGTAAGGGGGATGGGCAATGTCTTCCCAGCCAGATCTCTCGATTCAGTCCTTCGTTTGTTGTGAGACATGAGGATACGAATTGTCATGGTGCGGTCTTACGCTTTGCAAAATTTTTCCCTACGATGATTTTGGATTGAACGTTTCAGCTTGCCACGCCTTTTTTATAAACAAGAGAAAATGATGGTGTGATTTCTCTTTTCTTTTTTTTAAATTAATTAATGAATCGATAAAATACTATAAATGAAATCTAAGGGTCAGTCAATGCAAAACAGCGGGCAAGTGGCGTGCAAATTTAGGTCCTAGCTCAAGAAAGCGGAGAGTAGGGGGGGTTAAGAGCGCCAGTGACTCAGGCCGGATTAAGCCACAAATCCTCGAAATGTTAGTCGGCACTTGTTTTGCTTGACCACCACACAAAATAAAAGAATCGAACAGTATTGATGAAACCTAATTAATTGTACACAGAGATAAGAATAAAACAAGATATTTAAAAAAAAGAATCACAATATATTGTCAAAACAAGCAGCACATATGCTCCACCACTAGAGTGCAAGTTAAAGGAAAGGATATTATTCAAAACTACCTGTCAATAAACTTATTAGACCGTGATAATTTACCCTGCATGGTACACGTACGAAGGCTTTACAAATATAGTCTTTACAAATATTTTAACCCCAAAACTTATCTGGATAATGGTCGGCTTCCAGTTACAACTCTAGGCGTAGCTGAGATATCCTCAGCTCACAAACGCTCAGGTCAAAAACCAGTGGCCAGTAGTGAGCACGTCACAAGGTATGAGCTGCTTGCCTGGTTGCCAAAATTTACGGTATAAAAAACCCTAGAGACAGAAAGACTGCTTAAAAATCTTCTCTCTGTTATCTGGCTGAGACAGAACTACTCATTTAAAATACTCAAAATTATTTTATTTTTATTTTATTCATTACAACACCCTACAGTAAATACCAATTACAGGGTGAGGAAACACAGAACATAACACAGATATAAAAGACAATAATAAGTAATAAGTAATAGGCTACAAGGTGTAAAAGATACATGCTGGTTACTTAATAGTATTTTTATGTCTGCAATTCTGCAGTTAAATATATCAATCCTGTTACTTGCAGAATTGTAATTCCTACACATCACATGTAAAGGGGAATAGTGTAAATAATTTGTCCGTGCCGCAGGTAGATAAAACGTAACGTTTTGTCGGGATGTCAGCCTAGTTACGTTAAATGATAACTGACCCAAAAAAGCTAAATCATCACTAGCATTATTGATCAATTTAAATAGAAAAATCACTGACTGGCAAGTGCGCCTTGCTTCAAGACTGCTGATTAGATGTTTTTCAAGTAAGGAATCATGAAGTATACCTATGGGCGGGTAAACTCCATCCACATTCAGTGGCAAATATTTTAAGAAACGTCTTTGAACATATTCAAGCCTACTTATATGAATAATATGATGCGGATTCCAAATTAGCAATGCATACTCAAGCTTCGACCTAACATATGCATAATACAGCAACTTCAAGGTGGTACTCTGAGTGAAGTCACGGCAGTTTCTCACAATAAAGCCGTACATGCGGTTTGCCTCGGAAATTTTGCTGTCAATGTGTTTGACGAATGTTAGTTGGGAGTCAAATGTCACGCCTAAGTCACATAAAGTTGAAGTCCTCTGAATAGAGCTACCTGACAGGGTATAGTCAAATAACAGAGGATTTTTCTTCAAAGTGTAAGACATTACGTTACATATATTGATGTTTAATGACAGATTGTTTTGTGAGCACCAAGCTCCAACCTGACCAGATTTTCTAAAAGTTGATCACAGTCTGATTCATCAACTACACGACAAAACATCTTCAGATCATCAGCGTAAAGTAAACAATTCCCGCCAACAGCATTAACTATGTCATTCACAAATATGACGAACAATAAAGGCCCTAGGTTACTGCCTTGTGGCACTCCGGAATTGGCTACATACTTCGACGATCTGATGCCATTAAACATCACAAATTGATTTCTTCCAGTGAGGTAGGACTTAAATAGTTGTATTAAAGGATCGGATAATGCATGAGATTTGAGCTTATGCAATAGCGTCCTGTGATCAACTCTGTCGAAAGTCTTGGAGAAGTAGACCACATCTGTTTGTATTCCTCTGTCAATGTTTTCTGCTATGGTCTGAGTGAAGTTCATCAGATTTGATACTGGTGAGCGCCCTTTCATGAAACCATGTTGTTGAACACATATTTTTCTGCAGACATGATGATATAGTCTGTTATACATATATATTAATATCTCTAGAGCTTTTGAAAAATTGCACAATATTGATATAGGTCTAAAATTTGATACATCATTCCTACTGCCGTTTTTGTGTATTGGCCATACTTTAGACAACTTCCATAATTCTGGAATTGTGCAGGTGGTAAGACACAAGTTGAATAAAACGGTCAAAGGACACGCCAACACAGAGGCACAGTCACGCAAAATAAAAGCTAGAAGAAAAATCCATGTACATTCTCTTTCACAAGAAAAGTAAAGCAAGTGGCTACTTTGGTCTGGACGTGGGCCACATATGGGGGCACCGTGGATGAATTGGGATGGTATAAGAGTGTCATATAGCGTTACATAGTCCCTGAATCTCGGCTCCTGATCAACATTAACAATGATTACTTTATTAATCACTTCTAGATTAGAACTAGGTTTATTGCTTGCTATAGGTGTAAGTTCAGGCTAGGCTTTTTCTAATATTCATTCATCTTAGGTGATGACATTAACAAGGGTTAGGTGACAGCACAATTCTTGTGAACTCGCCCTTGAGGTTTTGGGATGCTTGTAATTTTTCGGATTGTCCATTATATTATTTTAGTTTGTGGAATTGAGAAATAAAGCTTGACATGCAACTACCCTTCTTCAGTATTTGAATAATCGGAAAAGTATTGGAAAATAGATTTCCTGGCTAGTAAAATTAAAATACAACCAAAATTGTAGGCTTGGTCTCAGGTATTACAAGAAACAAAAGCCGGGCAACTATCCTCTATCCAGTGTTTAAGGTCTATCAAAATAGCAGACAAGATTTGCTTAGGGCGTGCTTCGTGGTTTTCACAAAATCGACTCCATTCTATTACATAGTAATTCAGTACCACCTATAACTTCAGTTAATATAACACAATACATGTAGCTCTATTTACAGGTAAATAATAAAATTAAATATACAGAAAAGAACTCTCGAAATGACAACCAAACATAACGCATCTGCTAACTAACACTTGTGAATATTTGTAAACGCATCCTCCCAGCCCCATCTCTAGTATTCGCTTTCCTCTACTATTGGCAGTTGATATACATATTTGTAGTACTGCCAGCCTAATAACAGTAAACATGAATAATTTGTATTAACACATAGTAGTTGAACCTAATAACATTTATCTTTTAATTCAATTAAAAGAGCCAAAATTGAGTGTAATTGACCAATCTTACGTTTAGTCTGTGGATCTACCGCAATTTCAGCCTCACGAGTTTTCGTTGAACAATTTGATAAGATAGTACTGGGCAGTCCTATGTTTGAACGCACAATGCAGTTCTGATTTAAAATATAATAATTTTCTTGTGCTCTTTCTTTTCCCCGGCAATTTAGTCGACAATCTACACATTGATGCAGTTTTAAAAAGATATCCTTTTCTCTAATATTATCTCTCTCGGTTACGTAACACAGTGTTCTATTCAATAAAGTCATCTGTAATTGATGTCATATCAATCTAAGCATTATAACAGGTTTGATCGACTATTCTGGCGAGGATTGGCCAGTTTATGATCCAGTTTCACTAAAACGCTTTCTAATTGGTCATTGCTGATACGGACCATGAAATATGTTTCTGTGGCTCTTATAAAGAATTTCTTGATTTAATATGGAGATTATTCTTCTTACACGAACCGTATACTGTTTCACTAGTTTGGTAGATATTTTAGAAAAAAACGACTATATTCATTAGGTCCATTACTAGAAAGATGCTTTCTCATTGGTCCATTTTGATCCGGATCAAGAATTTTGATCTCCTATTAGTAAAATCGGGCCTTCGTATAAGTACGTGGCAGGACTAGATGACTCATAGAGTATTTCTCCAGTCCTTTTTACAGCATACTCTTTAAGTAAAAGTCTCTTACCTATTAGCTACTCAAAATAATATTGGATGTAGTCTTTGTTATATTTTATTGTATATGCTACAAATAAACGTTATTATTATCATTTTGGACCTTCTAAAAATCACAGAGAGAGGATGTACGCCAATGGCAAATCTGGGAAGTGCCTAGGTTCGCTAAGACATTACGTTACAGCGAGTGGAAGATAGAGCGGAGCGCGTCCTTTTCGCAAGTATGAGAAAAGCAAATCCCTCTTCTATGGAATAATAAGAACGTTTGTATAAATAATGAATAATCGATAAAGAGGAGCGGCCGCAACTGCGACCGTTCGTTCTCTAAAACGGAACCAGCGGCTGAACGGCACAGCCTTACTCCAGATATCGACTCAACGTACTCCCGAAAACACACTGCATACAACAGCTGACTTTTCATTTGTTCTATAATGGGAAGAAATATTTACATATTATATTTGGGGCCGTTCAGGTATCACGTAGGCAGATTGTTTTACAATTATTAACCCCCCACCTCCTTGTCAGCAAAGGTAGGCAAATATGAGCCCCTTCCCACTTCAGTTGGCCCACTTCAAGATTTGTACCAAAATATGGCTTTATAAACTAAACATGACGAAACTATTTACTTCTAAAACAATTTATTTTCTCAAAAACATTTTAGATACACTATAATCGTAAAAAATACATATTTAAAATCTCTTAGACCTATAACTAATAGCACACTTGAACAAATAATAAACAATGTGCGAATAAATGCGCAAAGTTAACAAAGCAACAATTGAAAGACATTGGGTAACATCACCTTTATTTTTCATAACGGCTGAAATTCTTTGGGGCATAGTGTTAACCAAGTTTTGGCAAAAGCTTGGTGTAAAACAATCCCATATTTCTTGAAGCTTCTGTCTCAGTTCGGTGATTGTACGAGCTGGATGTTGTCGTAGAACCTTTTTCATCTCGTGCCACAACGTTTCAATAGGTGACAGATCTGGACTGCTAGAAACCCATTTCAAAAGTGGTACATTATTTTCTTCCATCCATTTTATAGCCTTTTTTGAGGCATGGCACGCTGCACCATTTTGCTGAAACACAAAATCTTGGCCGGATGTCAAACATTCTTATATCACTGGTAAAAGCGATTCTTCTAAAATTGCCAAATATTTGTTTGTATCCACATTTCCATCAACAAAATGAAGTTTTCCTATTCCTTTTGATAACATACTGCCCCAGACCATAATGGATGCTGGAAGTTACACTTTTCTCTTCAGACAGTCAACATGGAATGCTTTATTTTTTTGCGAATAACTCTACTGCGACTGTCACCAACACAAACTTCGGGCTTCGTCACTCCATTGTATTGCACACCATTGTCGAGGTGTCCATTGTCTATGTTCTTTAGCCCATCTAAGCCGATTTTTCTTTTGCAGTGGAGTTAATAGTGGCTTTTCTTTGGCCTATAAACAAGTTGTGCAACTTTAGGGTTTTTACTTCACTTTTATTTATAAGAAAACTTACCTTGCAAGTGCTAAATTCCAGTTTGTGGGCCTCTCTATGAGTTGTGGACCTCGAAATTCTCCTTCCAACAGCGTCACTCCACAGAGCACTTAATTGTAAATAATTGGCACGCCTGTTTTTCACGATTATTCTTCTTAATGCTCTTCGGTCGGTATTTGTGATATTACTTTTTTTCACATATCGTGGCTTAATATTCACTGAACCAGTTACGTTATATCTTCTAACAATATTTCTCACACTGTACCGCGATAAGGCTAACAAAGTTGCAATTTCTGAGTTTTATTTCCCAGAATTAAAAAATTTAATTACCAGCAGCCGAATTTTCTCACTAATAACCTTTCCTCTACCCACTTTGAAAACCTTAACTACCTAAAACTATTTTAAACGTATTCTGACAGCTGTCATTAATAAAAACAATTGTCATGGCTTTTATTTTTCACAGCCACCTAAGCGTTATAGACTTATTTTGCATTTAAATGAAAATATGTTGATATGCTGTAATTGCAACATGTGCTATTTTTATGCTGCAAATGTGATTAGGGAGAGATAAAGTTGGTGTTTTCTACTATATATTATCAAAATATTCATTGTTAATATTTTAAACCTATAACACCCTGCTACATTTTTATTATTTGTGTTTGATAAGAAAAAAACTGAGATTTCAATAGTTGACCGACTGAAGTGGGAAAGGGCTCGTATATTACCCCCCCCCCCCATGCTTTCGTAATTGTTTTGGTGCATTTTACAATTTGAAACAAGTATTGGCTTTCACGGGCGTGTTTCCAATATAATTCAATGTTTACAAAACCTTCAATACAGCTTTATTTATTGACTTCGTTCACAGTAATTTTCAACACATTCAATACACTTCTGCATCCGCCAAACCAGTCCCTAAACCAGCTCTGACAAGTTTTACCCTAGAGTGCGGCACACTCGTCCCAAGCCCTCAGAAGGTCCTCATCGCTAGAAAACCGTTTTCCTTTTAGCTTCATTTTCACATGCGGAAACAGTGTAACATCGCAGAGAGCAAGATCTCAATAAGTTTCAGTCCAGTAGTGGTCAAATACTCGGTGCAGGCCTTGACGCGGTGAGCTGGAGCGTTGTCATAGTGGAAGTACCAAGTATCCATTCTTGACTTTGGCCGCAGGTTCCGTGTACCACTTATCTGTGACTGTCTTCTGTGTGTCCAAAACGACACGCTCCACAATCGCGATTTGATAAATACAGCTATCATTTTATCCTCAACAGATCAGGATTTTCTGACAGCTGCGAGTGTGTCCTGATCATCAGAGACCCAAAATTTGTTTTGAGCCTTGGTCGGCACATTGTAATACTAGATCCAAGTCTCGTTACCTGTCATGATGCTGATCACATACCGAGATTACCCTTTATCAAACATTTTCAGCATCTTTCGGCACCAAGTTGTACGACGAGTCTTCTGCTCTTCTGTCAGACTATGCTGTACCCAGAGAGACCAAAGTTTCCTTACGTGTAAATGTTCATGCAGAATTGCATGAATTGCTGCTGCATGAAGGGTAAGGCCTCCTCTATATGTATGTCACTATCCGGTCTTCGTCAAGCATTTTCCTCACAGCAGTAATGTTTTCCTCTGTTACTGCGGCCTTTCTTCCCTCTCAGCGTCCCCCAGAGTAAAATTACCCCTTTGGAGTTCTTTGTACCACCTGAATATAGTCGTACGGTGAGGACAATCATTCTTTGATGCAAGCGTCATTTCATCTAAGCACTGGTGTATGCTAAAATCACGCATAGAGCTAGACAGTAAAACTGCCCTTATCTCACTACGTGACCACAATGACATGGTCCGGACTTTACACTGTCAATACGAATGAACAACTAAATCAACAGACGCGCTGCTGGTACCCTTTGTACTTTGCAGTAACAAGATTTCCGGCAAACTGGAAATTGGATCCTTCTAAATGTTCATTAATTGTAGCGCCGCGTTCATCCAAATAAGACTCAAAATGGTGATGAGGCAATATCAAACTAGCCAGTTTCTGCCATTCTGCACTTTACTCTGTTTCTCCCAGGAACATTTATAACTGAGATTCTAAGCCAGTAAGCATATCCATATTTGGGTTTCGCTTTCGAGCGTAGACAAGCAGCATTGCCATAAGTGGTTAAATCAAAATCGACTAGGAAATTCGTAGAAGTAAAAACATAGATATTGCAGACGTAATCACCACCGTGACCCCCCCTCCCCATCCCCCATGTCATCAAAAATATACATAACGACGACCCCCGTCTCCCTTTACTGCTTACCTGATACGTGAATGGTCTCTTTCAACGTGGTGCTTCTATATCAGGTAAAACTTGGGATATCGACTCCTCTACGTATTTTTAAGTAAATGAGAAAGTGACACTTAGAAAGCTTCACAATTTAGAGTATTTTTACAAAATCATTTTTATTTATTTCTTACATTATTTGAAGTGAGATTTCAAAATAAATTGCACAATAAGATGCCAGTATTCTCATTTACAAGTTGAAATAGTTATAATTTCAATATATCGTTTAGGCCCAATTTCACCAACAACAGTCCGTTATTCTCCACCTATAGGGTAACAGACCGTCAGATGCAGCGAATGAGCTTCAAGTTCCGAACAACAAATTTTAGCAACCAATAGCTATGAAATGTTGAAATCAAAATACTGTCAAAGTATGAAATGACAACTTGTCATTGAAACATTAGCAGCTTATTGAATATTAAGAATTACATATAATTCTGTCAAAATTTTAAGAAATGTTTGATTTTTGAATTAAATTCATGTTTTAATTACTATTGTTGATATTTTATTCATGTTTATATTATTTTCTTCAATTGATATGTGATACTGGGTGTTTTTTCCTATAAACCTCTTGCACCTACTTGATGACAGGCTCTACCAAAAGATATTGCTCGTTTCCAAACATTCATTCATTTACTTGCCGTTCATCAGAACCATTATGGCACCTTAGATTGATATTCCCACAAAACCATTCAGGTTTTTTGATATCCATACATCCATAAAGTTGAATATTTTTCGATGTTCAGGAACTGAACAAACATCCACACTATATTCACAGCGATTGAGTAATTCCCAAATATATGCCTTAAAGCTACCAGCAAACCTATAAAAACTGCAAAAAAAACTACAAATTTGCCATATTTTTCTTTTTTCACGAGTACACATTCTAGGTTATATTTATATTAGAAATTATTCGAATACAGCTGATTATTGCATTTCAAGGAGTGACACATTTGTGGGATATGTCAACTCTTGGTACTAGTCACAGAACATATATACTCTGAAGGTTTAATTCCATGCTATCCAATCGCAACACGGAGACTTGTGTGGTTGTCAGCGGCCATTTTGTGAGGGTGCGACAGGGTTGCCAGATTGTGCATTAATATCCCGTTTCACCCTCCTGGTCCCAGTGGAGTAAGTTCCGCCAACTGTTGAAATATACTCTTCTATGCTTTATAAGACTATTCGTGAAATTTTTCCCAAACTCATTGCACAACACTTGAAAAAATGCAAATGAAAATTTAAAATTATTTCCATGACGCCGCAAAATAGCTCCGTCGGTACCTTGGGTTATACATCTTCACAGTAGGGATGTTCGATAGGATCCTATATTTAGCAGTATCAGTACATGTCACGAGTATCGTCATCGTTCGATCCGGACTGTGTCAGAAAGAGTGACTGCCATTTGGCTGCGACATTACCCTGCCAAATCGGACATATCTTTCATCATTTTCAAAGAAATTGTACAAAATCTTCAAATTTGTGAAGTTAGCGAGTTTCACTTCATACGTGCTTACCAGACATGCCCAAAGCATCAGTTGTTGCCGTGATATTCGTCCCGACCACTGCATCCCCACGGCTAGGCGACCTGTATGTTAAATTTGTATTGATAGGGCAGCGGGTTATGCTATAAATCATATATCACAGTGTTTGTGCACTGATTACAACGGTTAGATGATACCAAAAATATTTTCATAAATAGGAGATCTTTCCCATTCCGGGTCGAACAATCTACCAAAGATGGTTATAATCATGATACCTAGTAAATTTTCACGAAAAAAATGCAAAACCAGCAAATGTAAAAGATTCATTTCGCACTCTCCATCACGGGACGTGATCGTCGTTAGACTTGGCAACCCTCTAGTGACAGATAGATATCCCCACCAGTCAACGACCGCCAGTCAAAAACACAAACAATAAACATTACTAGTTTTGATGATTTTTGGACTTAAAAGACATTATTTGTGAAACATTTTTCATAATTTTTTGTCTATGTCCATAGTAATTGCATTATACATCAGGGAGATGTAGGGATTGACACGTCTTACACATACATATTATCTGTGTTTTAGGATGGAGAGGACATAATGTTTTTATTGCTTTGAAGAAATTCATTAACCCATAAATTAATAAATGACGTAAAGGAAGATGAGGAATTGTATTTTATATTCTATTTTCTTGCAAAATACAGACAAATCCACACTATTCAACAGGTGTGTAATGATAACTTTCAGTATATTGAAGTTGGTAAATTCTAGAGTGCCATGCATTAACAAACGTCCAAATCTGCTGCCAAATTTAACAGCTAGAAAATCGACCTATTATTTGCCGCATTCCCATTCGCTGAGGGGGATAACGGTTTGTTAAATGTAAACCTATAACATATATCAAAATACATGAAAGTTGTCCTGTTTTTTCTGTTCAAAAGCATCTTGTTGGAATCAAACAGTGGTCTTGTTTATAATACAGTCGAATTTTCACGATTTTATTCAATAATTCAATAGAAATCACTAATAATCAGAGACCTTTGACAGCTTCTGTCAAATTGCATTTCGATAAAGTATTTTCCCATTGGTCCATAATATTAATGTTGGTGAAATCGACCCTTAGCCTCTTATCCTCAAACATAATTAGATTTTTTTCTTATCGATTCCATACTGGATTCTTAAATAAACGGATACAGTTTGAATTCTGATTCCAAAAATGTATAATTCGTCATACATATTGAAAACTAAACTGAAATAGTAATTTGCGTCATAACATTATCAGCCAAGCGTTTCTGCAGTTTTTATGATCAGGGGATGGGTAAAGACGCCTTATTTGCGATTTTAATGTGATATTGTACATAACATAATATAGATTGTTACTATAAAACTTCAAATATTCAAACAGTAATCTTCCTACAGTTAGGTCTTCATTCATCGAATAAAGAAGAAAATACTTTTTCATATTGTTTAAGATATTAAAGATTTTAAGAAACCGATAAAAACATTTAAGAATAAGCGAACACCTAGACGATGTTGCATATTTCTTATTCGTCATATCCAAATCGAAGCATACATCTCGCATTTAAATAATATTTAATGATAAACGGCTGAGGTGTTATCTACAGAGGCTTCGCGCTAAAATAGCATTTGTTGAAATCGATGAAGGGCAAACTATCTAAATGTCTTTAGGACACGCTTCTCAGAAACTAAAGCAATCTCAATATAATCAAATAAATGCGTGATAATTGGACATTTTGAATATCAACTAGGAAAATATTGGATATACACTTATACAGAGTTGAAAACCCTTCATCTCAATATGGCGTCCATAAGAAATGATTAAATTGTTGTTTGATGACGAGAGTCAAAACGACATATTTAAATTCTAATTATGCGATCTGGCAAAGTTAATGTGCAATTTCGTTTGAAATCCCACCTCAAGTAACGTAAGGATAAAATAAAACCGATTTTGGGAAAATTGCTTTTTTTTTTCATCTATCTCCGGAAATACTCGCACAAATCTGCCTCCATTTAACCGACTTCGCATCTCTTACAGTTTCCGAGATCCCAATGTTGAGAGTCGAATTTGAAACACACAGTATAACAACAGTACATATTGCAAATTGATAATAGTTTCGATTTTGTGTTTATGTAGAAATGTGTTCTTTTTTTCCTTTTGTCGAGCTTTCATCAACACTTGTATTTTTCTGAGCTTTACCGATCAAAGTTGTTCGGAGTAGGATATTTCTTGAGTTCAGGCATGCTGCTTGACTTCCAGCTAGCTCTGATTCTATGATGATGGCCGTCCAATGCGGCAAATGCCTGGAACAGCTCTTGCTCAGCAGGTTTGTTACGAATAATGTCAAAAAAACGACTTGCTGACTAGATAGCTCGTAGTGTGCACATAGTTGCTATGAGCGTTGCGAGTGTCATGCATAACGTCACCTATGAAGGGATGACTCAACGACAAGCTAAACGACCAAGCCACAAGTCGGTTCGCCAGCATGCTTTGATGGTTGCAGAATTTCGAGATAATCTGTACAGTATCTGAGAAGGTGTGACAGAAAGAAAATTGGTTGAATAGCAGAGTAGCAATATATGTAGGATTGTGCGTATTGGTCTGCAAGTGTGTAAAATTGGTGATATATTCTGTGAGAAAATTTTTCCCGGTTTTGTTGCGTTTTCAAAAAATTTGAGAAGTGTCACGCGAAATCACCACCGCGCCCGGGTTATGTATAATTAAGCCACATCATACAAAAATTAGGAATGGCACATCACACACAAAGCATTTTCGCAGTGCCTCACATCTAGGTGCTGATTTGTATTTTCTACTTGGCATCCCAAAATAAATATCTATTAAATTTAAATGTCTGGAAATATAAGATAATGTTAAATGTAATAATATTTTCTCGTTTCATAAATATTCCTATCTGTAGCCCATTTTCTCTCCTGTTAGTTGTAATATACTTCACCAACCACAAGTAAGTGTATTTGAGACAAAAAACCAAGGGAATTATCATCAACACTGATTATTAGCACACAAATCCTCACTATGCACCTTATGCACTGCCGCTTCCTTCCAGTTATAGTATTCAACTTACAGCTTAAACCTCCAATAATACCATCTCCTTGGATGTTACATCACATCAGACACAAACCATGATAACTCAAGCGTCATGACGTTTAGGCAACACGTACTGCTTCACAACGAGTGCACATCAAGTTAACAACAGCTAGTTCCAAGTTTACATGTTGGAACACTACATAATGTCACAAAAAACATATAACGGGTGATTTTTTAGAGGAGATTTGATTTTCAAAACAATACAAAAAATTTGAAAAAACGATTAAATCTCTATTTGAGTCGATAGAACGGTGGATATAATTTAATGTTTAAAGATTACTTCATGTAAATGTTGGCCGCGGCTCCGCTTTAGATGGCCCATGCGCAAGGTTCAATTTTGGCACACCCTCTCCAACATATCGGCCAGTATCGCACGAATAAATGCTTCAATATTGGCTTCCAGTGCGTCAATCGTTGCTGGTTTATCCCTGTAGACATTAGCCTTAATATGGCCCCACAAGAAATAGTCCAACGGCGTTAAATCACACGATGTAGGCGGCCAATTGATGGGCCCCAAACGTGAGATAAACTTTTCACCGAACTCGCCTCTCAATCGGGCCATTGTTTCGTGTGCGGTGTGGCATGTGGCACCTTCTTGTTGAAACTACATGTCAGCCAAGTCCAGTTCTTCCATTTTGGGCAAAAGAGTTTGTTATCATCGCACGGTAGCGCTCGCCATTCACAGTTACGTTCCGGCCATTGTCGTCTTTGAAGAAGTACGGCCCGATGATGCCACCGGCCCATAATCCACACCAAACAGTGATTTTTTCGGGATGCATTGGTAGCTCTTGCAACCAGAAATGAGCTTCGTCGCTGAACACAATTTTTCGATAAAAATGTGGATCTTTCTCCAACTTTGACAGCGGCCAGTCACCAAATAGGAAACGTTGTGGGATGTCGTGTGGCTTCAATTCTTGCACCAGCTGTATCTTATAAGGTTTTACACCCAAATCCTGTCGCAAAGTTTTCCACGTAGTGGAGTAACAGAGGGCCAATTGCTGCGAACGGCGGCGAATCGACATTTCACGTTCATCACTAACACTGGCGGATACAGACGCAATATTTTCTTCAGTCCTCACTCTACGTCTGCGTGTTGGTGGTTTAATGTCCAATAATGTAAACTGGGTTCGAAATTTAGTCACAAGCTTCCGAATAGCTCCCTCAGTAGGCCGACCAAATTGCCCATAAATTGGAAGTAGTGCTCGATGCACTCTCTTAACCGAGCATGAATTTTGATAGTAAAATTCAATAATTTGCAAGCGTTGTTCGTTCGTAAGTCGATTCATGGTTAAATTATAGACCAAACTGAACAAGTTTGACAATGACACAAGACACTATTCACGCGTCATCTGTCAAAAACAGTGTTGCCAAAAAGATACTAGCAAATAAATCACCCATTATATGTCAAAAAACCAAAAGAATGTCACTACCTCCGTCAGCGTAAGGTCTAATGATCCGGTCCGACTTCCAGCGGCTGCAGCACCAGTTCCTCCAATTGGAATTCGATTATGTCGAGGAGCACCTTTTTGTCCCTATAATAATGTACTAATTGCACTCGGCTGTCGTCGCTCATTCGCCCAGTCCTTGCTCGGCTTCTAGAACGAGGAGGTCCACGGTCTTGCCGCAATCAAACTTGCGGTCCACTTGTCTCTTGTACAATTTAGGAAAGCCAATAGTTTCAACTAGTAATGAGGCTTGCCATTATAGAACGTTTGAACCCTGACCTGATCTTTTGTATCTAAATGAATGCGGTTCAGAAATTCCTGCATGAAAGTTGACTCCTTGATTAGTGCTTTGCTTTCACAGAATTGTTCCAAAATATCAAGACTTCAATAATATCTGAAGTCTTAAAATTTATCGAAACGTTTGATGATGATTTTGATCGATAATACAAGGGCGTCCCAAGTTCTAGCTACATATTTTTTTAACCGAATAATCCATACTTTATTGCATAATCGAATCGACCATTTAAAAGAAGAACTTTGATAAGAAACAACAGGGTATTGATTATTAGTTAAGTTATAAACTAATATCTATCTACAAAAGCGCTCATCTTGTCAGTTGTCAGCTCGCCGACCCGCCGGTGTAATTTATATAATCAATTTAATAAAAATCTCTTCTTATCAAGAAAATTGGTTATCTAAAATTGATAACAAAAATAATTGATTAAAATGAAAATTGATTTTTCAACATCGCTACCAAATAGCGATATTTTGAATTATGGTGGATTCATCATTGCTTTACAAAAATGGTGAAAGTACCCAACGTACAACAGCAATGTTGCAGTAAACCCTATTTGAAGAGCATCCATCCAGTGTTCCCAGATGAGTTTTTTGATTATCAGTAGGTGTCGCCTCGAAAAATCAGTAGAATTCAGTATTTTTACGTGTATACATAGGCAACCAGTAAAACTTAGAATAAAATATAGAGATGAGATATTCAATAAAGAATCAAGGTTTTTAAATTATTACAAATATTTTTATTTTATATAAAAACCTCAACTAACAGATCAAAATGTATACAAACTTTAAAAGAACAAAATATTCAAAATAATACATAATATTAATTTTTGCCTTTAGTTATCTGACTCCGAGTCGTCATCTGTGAGCCCTTCCTCACTTTGTTTTTTGTATATTTTGGAATTGTGATATTTTAAAATATCTTCGCCAAAATCCACAGAAAAGCATGTTTGATTGCTAGTTTTTTTAGTGTGCAAGTTACCTACTATTGATACACTCGAAAGGCGATTTCGATGAGTAGTTTTCATGAGATTAACTTGTGAAAATGTGCGTTCCACATTCGCAGATGAATGTGGTAAGGACAGCATATTAAATGCAAAAGTTGAAAGTAGAGGAAACATAAAGGAGTCATCTCCATATTGAATTTTGCTAATTTTTGCCCAAAATTCTTCTGCATTTATATTGCTAGGAAAATCTTTTAAAATTTCATTACTTCTTAGCAAGCGCCATTAATTGTCTATCGGTTGAATTTGATTTTCATTAACTAAATTAGGAAAATGTTTTGCCAAGGGAATGACACTAGGTGGTTTTTCATTAATTATTGTTGCAGGGTCAATTAATTTCATATTAATTAACACCTCATTGTTAAAATCAAATCTCTTGCATATCTGGTGGGCACTTTCTACAAAAAACTCTAAACAGCTTTTCCTTAAAGTTAAATTAGAATCTCTATCTAACATTAGTAGAGGCAAAACCGATTAAATTATTTCGCCAGGGAATCCCATTGTTATCGAAAAAACGGACTATTTTTTGCTGTAGCTCCTTGGAGGGGTATCAAGGCCAGAAAACTGTCAGTAACTCTAAAAAACAAAAACATTATCAGAAAGTATATTTTTTATATTTTCTTGTTATATCTGTTTGAAAAGGGCGATCCCTTTATAGTTAAATTGACTAACTTTCATATGAAATTAAACACAATTAGAACTGATATAATTTTCGTTACACTTACTTGTCAACTTGGCGATATCTACTTATTAAACATAAATGCTTTGTGCAGCCTCTATCCGTAGATTCGTCAACAATTAACGAAAATTTCGTGCTTTTTTAAAAATAGCACACAAGTTATCTAATTGTCTTTTTCCAATTACTTTGTTTACTATGGCGGAACATTTTGTTGGTTTACATTTAATATTTCTTGCTACTTCTGAATCGGGGCATATTTTGGGAAGAAGTTGTACGAAATGGTTCATTATATTGTAGGATAAATTATGTTCCGAGACAAAAGCTGCTATGTGCATTTCAGATTTTTTTGTCGTTTTCTCCAAATTGCTAAACTTTTTAAAAGATGCTAATGTTTGCTGGCCTTTTACAGATTTCAAACTTGTTCTGTGTCTTTCGCTGGCAATATGCCTTACTTGGGCCTGCTTTCCCATTGTTTTGACTGATATATTTTTCTTGCAAGCTTTACAGTAGGCACTATTTTCTTCCCATTGCTCTAACCAGCCTTTGAAATCGGGATCATTTAGCCACGTTTTATTAAACTTTTGCGAATATTTAATTTTCTTGCTTCCCGAGGGAATTTCGCTTCCAGAATCATCAGATTCTGAATCATGTTCTCTCCTAAAATGAAATTACTTCTTTTGTTTTCAACCTATAATAATAAATAAAGTAACTTACCTCATTTTATTTGAATTTCACCTCAATAAACTTCACCAAACATCAATAATTAATCAAAATTTCTTTCTCTCACTTAATATTTGGGTTTTGGGTACTACAATCGAAACTCTTTGAAATCGGGGAATCACCATAAATCTATGGGAATCACCATATCACCAAGTTTACACAGAAAACAGCGGACAGCTGACTAAAGTGCCATCTGTTTGAGGATAATGCAACTCTGCAACACCTGTAGGCTGTAGGGGCCCGCAACGGCGATTTGAGTAACTTTAGAAAATAAGCGCTAGATGGCGGTGGGAAATACGATACGATCTAGTATTTAATTCAATCTTGCTTTACAGAACCAGTTTTGCACAAAAGCACTTGCTATTGTGACTTGTTTTTTTAATTTTTACTAAAGTTTTTTTTATACTTTACTTGACTTGATTTTTTCAGTAGATTTAAGAATGAAATCAGTAGATCAGTAGACGGAACCCTAAATCAGTAGATCTACTGATTTTTCAGTAGATCTGGGAACACTGCATCCATCACGTTTTGACGTCTACTGAGGTAAGGTAAGTTGGGGTAAGATCGCAAGAAATTTAGGGTAGTTAAAATTTACATGACCGTACTGCAGGGTGCGTCATCTATTACTTTTTCTTCTATTTGAAAGATCAATACACTTTTTACGAGGTGAAATCGAAATTTTTTATTGATAAATGAAGGTTGGTTTCTGCCATTTTTGAATGAAAAATAACATCAGTCATGTGACCACCGCGGCTTCGTTTGCAGGCCAACATTTGACAACAAAATTTCCCAGAATAATCGGGTCTATGACCGCAATTTCAGTCCGAATATTGCGCTTTAGGTCTTTAATTGTCCGGGAAACAATCACATACACTTTTCCTTTAAAAAATCCCCAAAGAAAATAGTCAAGAGGTGTTAAATCGCACGATCTCGGGGGCCAACTGACATCTGAATTTCGTGAAATTATGCGGTCTTGAAATTTCGTGTGCAATAAGGCGATTGTTTGGCGAGATGTGTGAGCCGTTGCTCGATCTTGATGAAACCAAAGATCGTCGGCACCAATACGATCCAATTGTGGCCACAAAAAGTCTATCATCATGCCGCGATAACGTTCCCTTTGACGGTAATGGCCTTTTCTTCGGCATCTTCAAAGAAGAATGGTCCAACGATGCCACCAGCCGATAACCCTCACCAAACAGTCACTTTTTCAGGATGGAGAGATTGTTCATGATATTGGTGTGGATTTCAGCCCCTCAGAATCTGCAGTTTTGCTTATTTACGTCCCCATTGTGGTGAAAATGAGCCTCATCAGAAAATTGGCCGAAAATCCGTCTTCTCTGTCCAGCATCCAATTAACAAAAACACGGCGCTGTTGATGATCTGCCGGCTTCAGTTCTTGTGTTAGTTGGATTTTGTATGGATGGAGGTGTAAATCAATGTGTAAAATCCGGCGTAAAGTGGTCTCACTAATTCCCAATTGTTGCGAACGGTTGCCTAGTCGAGGTGGTTGGATCTTCTAGCATACTTTCACTCACTGCGGCTATCTTTTCACGAGTACGAGCTGGATGAGCATGTTGGTATGGTCTAAGACCTTCAGCTGAACCAGTTTCCTCGAAACGATTAACAATCCAACAAATTCCAGGCTCTGTAGGGCGTCCATGTCGGCCAAAACCAGTGCGAAGTTTGCGAAAAGAATTTTTTTATATTTCGACCGTTTTCGTAATAAGTTTGGATAACCAAAATGCGTTGTTGTGTTGTAAACGAATCCATGACTATAAATGGCATACCTTTGACATTTTATTTATGCATACCACATGACTTTTGACTCACATGGTAACACATAAACTTATAAGTAAAAAAAAAGTAATAGATGGCGCACCCAGGATAATAAAATGAATTTAAAGATTTGTCATAGTGTACAGGATTTAACTTCAATATATAAGCAAAGAGTTTGCTGGACAAATTTATTAATAGGAAAGTTTCGAAAAAAATAGAAATAAAAAAATACAGTCGATCGAATCTTCCCCGCGTAAGGGGATAAGGTCGGACAACTTGTAAAATTATGATATAATTCTTTGATGCACGCCTACGGGGTAAGGCCGAATTCCAAACAAGCCCCTGGTAAATTTCATACTGTTTAAACCATAAATTTACGTGTGTCTAATTGTGTATGAATTCGATCTTACCCCGTATATAAATTAATTTACTTATGAAACTAAAACAGAGTACCAAATCTTTATTTTACAGGATCCCGTAACATTTCCCTTCTGGAGAAACCAAATCCCCATTTCTCAAGAGTTTTAATACCATTTGCCAAAATATCTTCATGTTGTAAAAAAATTGCCAAGTTCCTTCCAAACTTTTTGACCCATGGGTTCCTGTGGCATGGTCATGCTTTGTCAATTTTGGAATATTATATTTTTTTGCTGCTCCGAGAAATGTTATTAATCCTATTTCCAATTGACTAATGGCACTCGCAAGATCTTCCTTGGTATACTTGCTGCCTCTATCGGATCTTACATACTTTTGGTCCATCTTCAAACCTGTAACAAAAACTAGTTCGGTAATGTCATCGGTTATCGGTTATTCGACTTTGCCCCTTACATCTAGCCTGAAGAAAGATCGAACTAACTCATAATAACAAACCCAGTTGAGGTTATGATTTACTAATCCAAAGAGTTCATAAAGTACATTCACAGCAAATATTACCTATATAATGTTAATAACTTGCCCTTTGAAGCAATGTTCGACAAATGGGGTAAGTTCGAATACACAAAATAAACTAGAAAAATACAAAACTGTATATATTTAACACGAAAAACCTTGAAACAAAACTCGGTTTGTTTAAGAAATGCGCGCCTTTGCACGAGGCAAGAATTTACAGCGCTGTTGCCACAAGTACGAGCCCCTTCCCACTTCATTTGGCCCAACTATTGAAATCTTAGTTTTTTTCTTATCATACACAAATAATAAAAATGTAGCAGGGTGTTATAGGATTAAAATATTAACAATGAATGTTTTGATAACTTTGTCACTCCCTAATCAAATTTGCAGCATAAAAATAACACGTGTTGCAATTACAGCATATCAACCTATTTTCATTTCAATGCAAAATAAGTCTATAACGCATAGGTGGCTGTGAAAAATAAAAACCATGACAATTGTTTTTAATAATCACAGCTGTCAGAATATGTTTAAAATAGTTTTGGGTAGTTAAGGTTTTCAACATGGGTAGAGGAAAGGTTATTAGTGAGAAAATTCGGTTACTGATAATTAAATTTTTTAATTCTGTGAAATCAAACTCAGAAATTGCAAGTTTGTAAGACTTATCGCGGTACAGTGTGAGAAATATTGTTAGAAGGTATAACGTAACTGGTTCAGTTAATATTAAGCCACGATATGTGAAAAAAAAATATCACAAATGCCGACCGAAGAGCATTAAGAAGAATAATCGTGAAAAACAGGCTGCCAATTATTTACAATTAAGTGCTCTGTGTAGTGACGCTGTTGGAAGGAGAATTTAGAGGTCCACAACTCATAGAGTGGTCCACAAACTGGGATTTAGCACTTGCAAGGTAAGTTTTCTTATAAAAAAAAAGTGAAGTAAAAACCCTAAAGTTGCACAACTTGTTTATAGGCCAAAGAAAAGCCACTATTAACTCCACTGCAAAAGAAAAATAGACTTAGATGGGCTAAAGAACATAGACAATGGACACCTCAACAATGGTGTGCAATACAATTTAGTGATGAAGTCCGATTCGAAGTTTGTGTTGGTGACAGTCGCAGTAGAGTTATTCGCAAAAAAAATTAAGCATTCCATGTTGACTGTCTGAAGAGAAAAGTGAAATTTCCAGCATCCATTATGGTCTGGGCAGTGTGTCATCAAAAGGAGTAGGAAAACTTCATTTTATTGATGGAAATGTGGATACAAACAAATATTTGGCAATTTTAGAGCAATCGCTTTTACCAGTGATGGAAGAAGGTTTGACATGCGGCCAAGATTTTGTGTTTCAGCAAGATGGTGCAGCGTGCCAAACCTCAAAAATGCTATAAAATGGATGGAAGAAAATAATGTACCACTTTTGAAATGGGTTTCTAGCAGTCCAGATCTGTCACCTATTGAAACTTTGTGGCACGAGATGAAAAAGGTTCTACGGCAACATCCTGCTCGTACAATCACCGAACTGAGACAACAGCTTCAAGAAATTAGGGATTGTTTTACACCAAATATTTGCCAAAACTTGGTTAACACTATGCCCCAAAGAATTTCAGTCGTAATAAAAAATAAAGGTGATGTTACCCAATGGTAATCTCAAATGTTGCTTTGTTAACTTCGTGCATTTATTCGCACATTGTTTATTTGCTCAGATGTTCTATTAGTTATAGGTCTAAGTGATTTCAAATATGTATTTTAGAGTTTATCTTAAATGTTTTTGAGAAAATAAATTGTTTTAGAAGTAAATCGTTTCGTCATGTTTAGTTTATAAAGGCATATTTTGGTACAAATCTTGAAGTGGGCCAACTGAAGTGGGAAGGGGCTCGTATATTAATTCTGGATTCTGCGTTCGGACTTGCCCCATATCCTATCTTACTCCAACTTATCTTAAATAGCTAATCTGCAAGTGATACCTTTGTATTAGTCTGTAAAGTTGGCAATAATGAATTAGCTGTATATCTGGTAATACTTCAGGACTATATTCAGAGTTGTTGTTCACATATCTAGATACTTTTAGAGATGAGAAGAGAAGAATTTTTACAATAAAATATACGAAGTATAGATATAAAAATGTTTATTAGAAAATTATTATGGTACATCTGGGATTTATTGATTGCGAGGTAATTCAATATAATAGACTGTTTTCTCCTTTTAAATAGCTGTATTTTTACATGTAAAATAATATAGACACGTGTTTCTGGTTAATCGTCCTTCATCAGTGTAATGTAATTCAGATATGACCATTTCCCTTTATGATGTTTCAAGTTCCAAAAAGTAGAGAGGATTAACAAAGTCAAAAACTGTTTATCTTATTTTATTCATACCTAACTTGAAATGTAGTGATCATTAACAGCAATGTTGCTTGTATGCGAAGAAACTTTTCTAAATGAAAGAGTTGTTAGCAAGTACAAAACGAATTCGTAGCGTACAAAAAAGACAACAAAACGCTGCTTTGTCTACCTGGCGTTAACGGATTTTTGAAATATTACTAAATAATATGCTGTTATTCTACCGTACCATAATGAATAAGAAACTTTACATTTACATCTTTATAATATAGCTCCTGGAACTCATCCTGTAGTTTTCATGCTGATACAACAAAGTACTCTGAAAAGGCCGAAACATCGGTAGTAAAAAGTAATTCAAACATACATGTTTTCATTAACATTATCATTATAATATCGACTACAGACTTGCCCTAGTTACAATACTTCGCTTATGACTATCTCAAGATAGTAAATTTGGGAATTTTGGTACTGTTAAAACAGAGATCATACAAAGTTACACAAAACTCATCGTTCCGTAGCACTTCTCTTAGCTTTCAGCTCTGGAGAACAATATTGACGCTCTCCTGTATCATGCTTTGCCTGGTTCAAATGTCGTTCCATTAGATTTACGTACCAATATGACTGATGTTTATTTTTTTATCACTTACTCTGATATTTGAGTATTATTTGTTTTCATTTTTTTTTGAACACATTCATCATCATATTATCGGTGTGAATAGAATGGCGAAATGTCAATATTACGCTCTCGTATACCAAATTCATTTTATAATCAGGCGAAGAATTGGCTTTTGCACTTTCCATTCCGAAAGACCATATTATATTAAAGAAAATTTACGACTCTCCTAAGGAATAAGTTGGAGATATTTTTATCCAAAGAAAAAACACTCCACGAAGATAAGTTTGAAGTTATGACGCCAGTGGCGTCGACGGGTGTCAACATATAAGGGGTCTATCTTAAAGAATAAATATCGGAAATTTTTTAGTTACTGTTGTTGGAAATAGCTAAATATGTTTTGTTTTGCATCAAAAATTGGTTGGAATTTTTTCAATATATGTTATGGATCCTGCATCAATTGTTGACAGCATGGTTGTAAGTCTTCGTTCCACAATATAAACTCAGGTGTTCTCCAGGGATCGGTCTCGGCCCCAACATTGCTTCTATTACATATCTATCAACGACCTTGTCTCCAGCACAATGATTCTCATCCATAGCCTTACCGATGACAGCACTCTACACCCATTCAGTATGACAAGCCGATATTTGCTGGTGGTTGGAGAGAAGAAGACTAGTAAAGTCTTCCTGTTTGACAAGAGACCTAGGGGTTATCACTGCTTGGGGACGCAACAACCTGGTATAGTTTAATGCTTCTAAAAAACAGTACTGAACCTTAACTAATAAGAAGCACGCTAGCGCTCATCTTGTTTCGATTAATAGCCGAGTTCTGCCAAAGGTCCAATAATTTCAGCTGGTCGGTGTCCAGATCACCGAGGACTTGATTTGGTATGAACATATTTCGACAATCACAACAGCTATGCTATTTATTTAGAGCTAAAAAGTACTTCTCTACGCACAACCTGGCCTCGAGTACTGCACACATGTTTGAGGTTCTGCCGCCAGGCCTACATTGTCATTTCTTATATCAGCTAAGGTGCCCCGGTATTTAGGCTTCTGCCTACGCGACTACTTCAGTATAAAAAAAAGTTCTTCAGAGACGAATTCGCCCTAACGCAACATCGCTATTTATTGCACCATATTTAGTAGTTGGTTATCGATACATTTTTGGATGTTACGTATCTTGAAAAGTGACATTTTGTCGGTTTTCATTGATATCTCGTAGGTTTTTTGTGACGTGTTTTACATAGTACCCATGCCAATCCTTTAACATAAAATATGATCTTTATGCTTAAATGAAGGCAATACTTGCGTAAGTACTGCACTTGATCTCCAATACGTTTCAGATGTCTGTCTAAATTATGTCAAAGAAAACTGCATTCAAATTGTAATTAGCATCAGGTTGGTAGTAATCCACCCTGATCCATCTATTAATGATGCTTGATATAATCTGCATTTGAGCTACAGTTTTATTGTAGATCATAGGGTAGATAAAATTAAATAGGAGATGAGATTATAGCTAACTACTATGTGCTCTATCTTAGAGTAGGTATTACCCACCACTGAATGTCATTTTCTTTCACTTTTTCAATACGAATTTAAATTTAAGAGTATCCGGCGCTACCGTCGTCTGTGGATGCATCGGAAAACACACATCTGTCTCAATAATTTACACGGTTGGAATACCGTGCATGACTAACGTTTATGGGAACCATGAAATACGCACCCTACATTGAAAACGGCTCAGCTATTCGGGTCACATTCGATTCCAAATTATGCACTACGGATGCTTCTCATTTGGGAATTTGTTCTTCACAAAAGCATAGGTCATTTTTCATCCAGCGATTAGGTCATTCTCACTTTCAGCGCGACCGAAATGTATTCGTGCTAATTTGCAAATCTCATACGTGTCGGGTATGTAAACTCTTTGTATGTATTGAGATCAATATAATACACAGGTTGGAACTATCTGTTTTAGAAACAACTTCGTTTGAATAGCAAAGTTAACTTGCGATAGAACAGCTCAGAAAACGCATTAAAATAAATTGAAGACAAATGTACTAGTAGTCACCGTTCTTGGCGTTTACGTCATCAAGGCCATATGAAATAAGTAAACAGATCGAGTCTCCGTATCATGGGCGCAGACTAATCTTCAGCGCATCTGCTACTCTCTATAATACGCATGAAGTAGGTAACATGGGAGCGATGTTTTCATTATCTTCCTGGGGATACTAATAAATTTAGCACTAGCTGTCGGCCTCCTCCATTAATCGTATTTCCAGAAATTGTACAATTTTATTTTGAGGATTGATAACAGGACAACTCAGATTGCACGCCGATGTCAAGTAAGTTGTCACTCTGACAAATATGATTGAAGGGCACTCATACGTAACGACATAGTTTTCGAGGCGGAGACACACAACTAAAAAACATACGTCTTTAAACTTACCGAATAAACGTTCACACACAGGGGTGGGTTGCATGTGTATGTATGAGAGAGATGGATGTATGAAAGCAACTCCTGTAGTTTTACTTTGAACCGCCAAAAACTGTAAAAAAACTCTACTTTTTCTGAACTTAATATTTCTGTTACTGAGAAAACAAAATATCTCCGGAATGGACGAGGGAATCGACCTAAAATTTTATAGTTATAGTAAGAACGTCTTAAAAAAAACAAACAAAATATCGGTCGCTCAAAATACTTAAGTAGCCTAACATCTGAAACTTATCTTGTAGCTTTCATGTCGATAATCCCCCATATTTCTCTGGCTAACCGAAAAATCTTTATTAGTTATTTTGCTGAAGAAGGTCATCCTTGTGACTGAAACGTTTACAATAACGATGAATTTTTTAACACATGTGGTTTATATTGTCCAGAGAAATAAGGGGTACTATATATATTACGAGCCCCTTCCTACTTCAGTTGGCCCACTTCAAGATTTGTACCAAAATATGCCTTTGTAAACTAAACATGACGAAACTATTTACTTCTAAAACAATTTATTTTCTCAAAAACATTTTAGATACACTCTAGTCGTAAAAATACATATTTGAAATCACTTAGACCTATAACTAATAGAACATCTGAACAAATAAAAAATGTGCGAATAAATGCGCGAAGTTGACGAAGCAACAATTGAAAGATTATCATTTGGTAACATCACCTTTATTTTATATTACGGCTGAATTTGTTTCGGGCATAGTGTTAACCAAGTGTTGGCAAAAATTTGGTGTAAAACAATCCCATATTTCTTGAAGCTTTTGTCTCAGTTCGGCGATTGTATGAGCAGAATGTTGTCGTAGAACCTTTTTCATCTCGTGCCACAAAGTTTCAATAGGTGACAGATCTGGACTGCTAGAAACCCATTTCAAAAGTGGTACATTATTTTCTTCCATCCATTTTATAGCCTTTTTTGAGGTATGGCACGCTGCACCATCTTGCTGAAACACAAAATCTTGGCCGGATGTCGAACATTCTTCCATCACTGGTAAAAGCGATTGTTCTAAAATTGCCAAATATTCGTTTGTATCCACATTTCCATCAATAAAATGAAGTTTTCCTACTCCTTCTGATGACATACTGCCCCAGACCATAATGGATGCTGGAAATTTCACTTTTCTCTTCAGACAGTCAACATGGAATGCTTCATTTTTTTTACGAATAACTCTACTGTGACTGTCACCAACACAAACTTCGAATCGGGCCTCATCACTCCATTGTATTGCACACCATTGTTGAGATGTCCATTGTCTATGTTGTTTAGCCCATCTAAGCCGATTTTTCTGTTGCAGTAGAGTTAATAGTGGCTTTTCTTTGGCCTATAAACAAGTTGTGCAACATTAGGGTTTTTACTTAACTTTTTTTATAAGAAAACTTACCTTGCAAGTGCTAAATCCCAGTTTGTGGACCTCGCAGTTCTCCTTCCAACAGCGTCACTCCACCGAGCACTTAATTGTAAATAATTGGCACGCCTGTTTTTCACGATTATTCTTCTTAATGCTCTTCGGTCGGCATTTGTGATATTACTTTTTTCACATATCGTGGCTTAATACTAACTGTACCAGTTACATTATATCTTCTAACAATATTTGTCACTCTGTACCGCGATAAGTCTAACAAAGTTGCAATTTCCGAGTTTGATCTCCCAGAATTAAAAAATGTAATTATCAGTAACCGCATTTTCTCACTAATAACCTTTCCTCTACCCATTTTGAAAACCTTAAGTACCCAAAACTATTTTAAACGTATTCTGTCAGCTGTGATTAATAAAAACAATTGTCATGGCTTTTATTTTTCACAGCCACCTATGCGTTATAGACTTATTTTGCATTGAAATGAAAATAGGTTGATATGCTGTAATTGCAACATGTGTGATTTTTATGCTGCAAATTTGATTAGGGAGTGATAAAGTTGGTGTTTTCTACTATATATTATCAACATATTCGTAGTAGCATTGAAATTGAGATATTTTGACCCCTAGAGGGAAAGAAAGAGGCATATTTGTTAGGCCATTTTGAGACATATCACATTTTTGGTGAAAGCATTTAATTTTATATGAATTGTCTCTCTTTTTGCCAGACCCCTTCCTTTTGAGGAAAATTGCATCCCAATTGTTGGCACATAAAATTACAACATCCTGTATCTTCTTCGTTATGGGACATTTTGGAAGCTGTATTTAAGCAACTTTATATATTATTTTTGGACATGTTCTTTGCTAGTAAACTACTTATGTTCAATTTTATTCAATACGTGTTTCGATCATTGTTTATTTTAGTGACTTTCTTACACTGATGCATCCGAAAAGTCAAACCCTAAAGACTCGTACAGGGATATCGCGGCTGGAAAAAGCTCTTATTGATTTGATTTTTGTTTTATCTCCGCGTGCATGTCGTCACAACTCCAAATTAGGGCTCAGAAATCTTCAGCATGAAGAAAAAGCTCATTCCAAATTTCCGGCAACCAAGAGCAGTATTGAACCTTCGTGTTGTAAGACGTTCCACAGTGCCGACGAATGGAACGACAGTTTTTCATGATGGCTGTGGAAAACTGTCCAAGCCTGTAGTTTCATCAAAATTAAAGCACAGCACGCACACTTCAAGGAAGTAGTGTCTGTTGTGGTGATTTGAGGACCACACCATTTGGCGCAGCCTCCTCATTCATAGGATTTAAGCACGCCTGAGACTTTCTTCCGGAGGTATGTGAATACATATGTGCTTATGAGTCCGCCCAGAAAAATTGCCTACTTAAATGACAATGTTCGCAGTAAATTCGCTACCACAACGCTCGAAATCTTACAGGGAGTTATCGGAAACGCTATAGAAAGAGCGCGAATAATATGTGTAGCAGAAAATGATCACCACTTGTGTGTTATATTTGGCAGCTTTTCCATTAGTACGTTCATGTCACTAACAGTTTTACTAATGGCTTTTGCAAGTTCTTCTAATTCTTTTTTGTGGATTTCAAAAATTCTTTATCATCGCAATCTAATCCATATGCTATGAATGGACCTGTCTGTATGTCCCCAAGATATCCATAATGAGCAAACTTATCTCCGTTAGGTATGACGGCACATACGAATGTCCTGTTTGGATTAGATATTTATAAAAATTCGGCTCACTGATCACATAAAAACAGATCATCAAATTTGCAACATACTGTACCTTAGGAATAAAGAAACGGTCCTTTTATCCAGTCTACCTACACATCTCGATAGAGTTAGTGTATGACTCAGAAAGAAGATTACTAGCGGGTCTGTCTGGCAGGCAACACTGCATTTGTTACATGCAGCTGGACCATTTTTCTTCAATATGACTAAAAATTACCAATATTTGTTTTATTATTAGTATACTTTCTAGCGTTTTGGAAACTGTACACTAACGCCATTATTTTTTGTTGTGACCTTCCTTATGCCTTATGTACCCCTTCAATATCTACCAGCATCTCGACAGTAGAAAACTCACTCTGTATGTATTTTTAGTTATTGGCATACCTTATATTTTGCTGTTTATATTAAATTAAACTGACTTCCCAAATTTGCCTTTTGCGAAAAACCTACCGGACCAATGAAGTTGATTAATCCGACCACTCTTGTTATTCAGGGCTGAATAGCCGTAGGAGCGTTAGCAGTCGATTGACCTTACGAATTAGGGAAAAAGTTTCCCTTCACTGCCGTCAGGCCTTAGTAGTACAACCGCAAAGGACATCATCCATCTCCTTAATAGCCCTCTAATCCAGCCTCCTTTCATTTCTATAAATAACTCAAAAGATCCTGGTGAGAAACAAAAAGGGCTCAGCAGCATTTCCGCGCGCGATAGATGCTTTGAACATTGCCGACGTAGATCGGCAATCAATATATCTAGAAAATTTGGAGGTCGGTATTGTACAGGGTGCTATCGACAATAAATGACTCCGGTTGTACGAGTAGAGAACCACTGGACGTAGAAATTCCAATCGGCACGGGTATTACGTATCTTGAAAGGTGACATTTTGTCGTTTCTTTTTACATTTTATAGGTTTTTTGTGACATAACTAGATTTTTCTACAAGATGTCAACTTAGCACTAGCTGTTGTGCACTTGTTGTGAACTCGTTTTGTAGCTGTACGTAACGCCTAAATGTGATAATGCTTCAGCTGTCATTGTTTTTTCGCTCTGATGTAATGAAACGTCCGCTCCAGAGATGGCATTATTGGAGATCTGAGCTGTATACTATAGCTGGAAGGAAACGGCAGTGCATAGGTGCATAGTGAGGATTTGTGTGTTACTAATCTGTGTTGATGATAATTCCATTGGTTTCTTGTCTCAAATACACTTACTTGAGACGTACGCAAAGCTATAAATTAGTTAAGCATCCACTTTTTCTTATTCATTCTGGAAATTACATACGCAAATTTGCTGAATTTCAAAAATGACAGAGATAAGAAAATCCCTGGTTGGTGAAATAATTAACTTGATGTGGAATCTTATATTTTATACTTACATACTGCCACATATATCAATTATATTTACTGTACACTGTCATACAAGTCATTAATCAGTAGTTACACACAACGCCGACGCGGTGGTGTTTTCCCGTAATTCTCCTCATAGTTTTTGAAAACACAAAAAAAAACGGGAATTATCGTAATTTATAGCTTTGAATATAACCTATCTTCAGAAGGGACAACATATATATATATATATATATATAACAAAAATAGGAAAATAATGGACAAAATCCGCAAAAAGTGGATTCGAGCAGAAAATAGGATAGGTAACCCGAGCGATACGTTTTTCTGCTGGTCGGCTTCATCAAGCCCGAAATGAATGCACATATGCAACTACAAAAGTAGAGACACATGCCCAAAAAAAGACACACGAAGTCCACTGTTGTGCACTTCGTGTGTCTTTTTTTTTCCTCTCCATCTTTGTTTCCTCGGGTTACACTCGTATCCGGATGTATGGGCATGTGTCTCTACTTTTGTAGTTGCATATGTGCATTCATTTCGGGCCTGATGAAGCCAACCAGCAAAAATACGTATCGCTCGGGTTACCTATCCTATTTTCTGCTCGAATCCACTTTTTGCGGATTTTGTCCATTATTTTCCTATTTTGATTATATATCTTTCTCCGCATGATAATTTTCTCTTTGTAGATCCTTTTGGGCTTGAAGTACCACAGCAAGTGGCTATAACCGGCCGCGTGGTTGTGGTTATTTGTCGCCTTGAAAATTCGAGGTGTTCTAGCCATTTTATACTACAATGTGTAGGTTGGCTCTTGTTGTGGACTTCGTGTGTCTTTTTTTTCCTCTCCATCTTTGTTTCCTCAGGTTACACTCGTATCCGGATGTATGGGCATGTGTCTCTACTTTTGTAGTTGCATATGTGCATTCATTTCGGGCCTGATGAAGCCAACCAGCATAAATACGTATCGCCCGGGTTACCTATCCTATTTTCTGCTCGAATCCACTTTTTGCGCATTTTGTCCATTATTTTCCTATTTTTGTTATATACCTTTCTCCGCATGATAATTTTCTCTTTATACAGGGTGACTTCGAAGTTGAGTCATTTATTTTAACAGTGAGTAGATCTGATCAAAAGAAATGTTTTTTTCCTTTACCATTTTTCTGGTAAAATTAAAGTAACAAAGTTATAGCCCTTGGAAGTTTGAGTACCGCCCTGTCTCAATAATAATATCATGTGCTCGTGTTTGGCAACAACGGATATAATCCGCCTTATCGGTTCATCGCATCGGAAACAAAAAAGCAAAAGAATTTGGAACGATGTTTTTACAATTATTTTATTCAGTTCAGTTATACATACAGTCAGTGTCAGTCGGTAAGGCGTGTGAATAGTGTCTGTTGCGTGGCTCAAACGAAATAAAAAATGGCACATGTTTATGCGGATCGGTTTCCCAATCGAGTGCAACCAACCCCTCGTGCCTTTGTTAATGTAGTACAACGGGCTCGTGAACCAGGTGACTTAAGACCTCACAGGGGACCTCACGATCAAATACAGGTCCGCACTGAAATACTTGTCGGGAGGATACTTTATAAAACAAGGTAAACATTTTTTTTTATTTTTTTTTTATTTTTACACACATATTTTGGTTTATCTTCCTTCTACAATCATTATCTGAAAATTAATGACTCAACATCAGCATATTCAGTAATAATTTTCTCACATAGCAAATATCACTGATTTTATATACATGCAGACCAATACACATACTCATCCGGATAAATCTTGCTATACAACCAACTTTCTTTCTTTCACATCTTCTCAGAGATAAACACTACTTGGCTTTCTGCAACCAACAATGCATGCTTGAGAGTGTTGTGTCGTTGAGTCATTCCTCCATGGATTGACGGTTTTTTTTTACTTTTTTTAGTTCTTTTATACAATACTCCTGCCGGTCTAAAGATAGTGGAAAACAAGAAGGCTATTTTCGCGACGTGGACATCCACAGTATAGGGCCAGCAGGATCACTCTGGATAATATTTGACACAAGTGAATTTTACGCGCACGCAGAGCAGCACAGATTCTATCATAAAGAGCACCAATATAACCCGAGCTGTAAACATGATCGCTTCAGCCAGAAGCAGCGATAAGCATAGCTGTACGGGGTCGGTCTATGTTTCGAGCGCAGTTAGCTGCGTTCACCTGTTCACTGTTCATCGTCCAAGTGCTTGATTACATCATGAATCAAACAGATTCTATACTCGTATGTGGATGTCTCAAGTCTGTACAAAAACAAAAATATATTTAGCGGGAAAGCTTCGAGGCTCTCTTTTCCTACAGTTCAGAAGTTACTACTCGAATTTTAATACAATTTTGACACAAAGGTAATGCTGTGTCATTGAGAGAATACCTTAAATGCTTTAATCAAAAAAGCGCCGGAACAAATAAAAATGGAAAATCTGAGAATAACAACAGTTTGAATGTTTTCAGAGTTGCTGATTATTTTTTGTCATAGTACAAAAGTTCATTGGAATTACCAACCAAAAAATGCGAAATTTCGATATTTGACGTATATTTGCTATCTCGTTATTTCGAGCCATAGTAGAAATACAGGTTGTTCGAAAATTTTAAAACCAACCAAGCCTTCTATGGTTGCATATGCGAGGCCTGTAAATTAAGTGATAAGACTGGCATCGTAACGTTCGATCTGGCAACACTGGAGGCGCGGAGCTTGTAGGGGAGACAGGGAACATGTGATCCGCCTTTAGTACAAGTTTGAAATCGCTCGACTCATTTGGTTGTCCTTAGCGATTTTTTCTGTGAAAAAGGTTAATCTATTGTGTTCTAAAAATGAGACTTGGGCACAGTGCAACGAAAAGTCTTGCTAAGCTTCAGCAGGCCTACGGCGATGTGTTTTGTCTAGAGCCCAGGTGTTTCGGTAGTGTAAGGCATTCTCCGAAGGAAGATATTGATTGAAGAGGAACCGCGAAGCGGAGGGCTTTCATCTTCAAGAACCGATGAAAATTTCAACAGAATCCGAGGTTTTGTGCATCTAGATCATCGGTTGACAGTCAGAATAATCAGGGAAGTAAGTTTGACTCAAACCATTATTCATCAGATCAAGAACAACTGGGTATTGCGTCACGATATTCCTCCTTATCCACAGCAATGTCAATAAACGGGTTTCTGGCCAGTAAAAACATTCCTGTGGTTCCTCAGCCTCCTCATTCGCCTGACTTGAGTCCTTGTGACTTTTTTCTCTTCCCGAAGTTGAAAAATCATTTAGAGACAGTCGAAAACATTCAAATGGCTGTAACCAGCCATCTGAAGGCTATTGGAGTATAGGAGTTCCAGCACTGCTACGAGGACTGAAAGAACCATCTTAAGCGCTATGTGGCTTTAGAAGGAAGTTATTTTGAGGGTGACAATATAAAATTGTAGTTATGTTTGAACAAAAAATTTAAAAAATCAGCCTGATTACTCAATTTACAGACCTCGTATCTCTAACAACACTTAGAGTATCTGAGTAGCTGAAATGTATCTGAACCTCATTTGATCAATTTGACTGTAAAGGAAGTTTGCAAAATTTGATTGTCTTAACAGTAATTAATGTTAAGGGTGTACAGATAAGTATAGACACTAATGTGTGAGAATACTGAGACGACCTACTTGGTTCCTTTTTTCTATTCAGTTCTCATAATATAATTCTCGGAAAAAAGTTGGAATTTTGTCGTTTCGCAAAATTGTGTAGCTATAAACAAATAAAGAAAATAGCAATTTTCAATGTAATAAAAGTCCAACAGAAATTTATTTATAAACCTGAGTTTCAATAATAAATTGAAAAATAAATATCTGTAGTTGTACGCATTAATAATTTACTAGCCCCAGTTTGTGAAAATCGACGACTTTATTTTTAGAGATACAGCAACAATTGTTGAACGAAAAAAGTTCATCTTATCCTCGACTTTAAAGGTCAGGTATCTTTTTGTTAGGTTAATATAGCCGAATTCACAAGAACATCACTTTTTTAGATTCAAGATTGCAGTTACGCCTTCACGCGGCCATTTTAGACATTTGAAAATGTTTTCCAGGTTTTTCTATTGATGACAAAACTCGTATTTCCAAGATTTTGAGCACAGGAAGAAAAACTTTGTTCTATTTCCGAACGTAGGGAGCAGATACGTCAAACGCTAAAGTTGTTACAGAGTGTACTTTGTACTACTAACGCCCAGACGTACCAACTGCAAATGATATTTGCATAGCAAACATTTGCAGATCATATGGCTATCTTGGCATTCCATGAGAATCCAGACATAGATTCGCAAAATCTCCAGAGAGACATGCTTAAAATTGAGAACTGGCTAAAGAGATGGCCCAGAAAGGCTAATGAAATTAAGTCCACAGGTGTGACATTCATATTATCTAGAAAAACCTGTCCACGCGTAACTATCAACGATTCACAAATTCTATAATCAAATCATGTCGGAATCCATATAGACAGAAGGGACATGGCAACTGCATATTTTCTCAAAAAGGAAACAAATGGCCATCAAACTCAAGGATGTATTTGATTATTGGTGGGAAATCTGAAGTCATTGGATAATAAGCAATTACTCTATAGCGCTTCGCTGAAACCAATTTGAACGTATTTCATTGTAACAGAATTTTCGTCCGAGACTCCCGGACCTCTCAATGTCATGCCTTGAATTTGTCTGTCGGATCTCCAGTCCATTACTTCATGATCCGAGATCACTCGAATTTCCAATTCTGTTATCTTTTACTTGTCTTCCTATAGGAGGTAGACTCGCGTAGAACTTGACATCAAGTAATAGAATCATGTCTCGTTGAAACACTCAATATGTGTAGATCGCTGTTCTTCAAGTAATCCAGAGAACGTGGTAAACGCCCGAATGAATACTTTCGGAACCGTCGAACTCGGTTAGCTTCAGTTAATGAATTTAATGAAACTCAAGTTAGAGGAGACTAATTTTTATTAATAATTGAATTCTAGCAAATGTTGTACCAAACAAGTGACGGAAACAAAATACCATGGATTTTTTGTTTTTTCATACTGATAAGAACGTGTAAATGAGGTTTAATCTGTATCGCGGGTGATCTGAATGAAGAACGGTCGATTTTTGTGAAGTTAAATAAGAAAGTATACTAAGTGACATATAAATCCGAACACCCAGTTTAAATGGTTTTATTTTAATAAAAGTTGGTGAATGTATTTATCTTACTGTAAATAACAAGTGAAAAAATGTTCAGCCTTATCAGTTGGACATTCCGGTTTTTATACTGCTTTTTTTTAATTCACTAACGCTCTAAAAATGAATATTTCAGCCACAGTAAAGAATCAACGTTGGCGGATTTTGGTTCTTGACATCCTTGACGATCGATTACGATGCCTAGAGTACGGAGACCTCTACGATTTCGTCAACTTAGTGAGTTTGATAGGGGCCGTATAGTGGGACTTCGGGAAGCTGGACTTTCTTTTCGGGCAATTGCAGTTAGAGTGCAAAGAAGTGTAGACACTGTGGTTAGGTGTTGTCAGGCATGGCTTCGAGAAGGCCGTACGCAAAGAGCAAGGGGCACTGGACGCCGCCGTAGAACAACAGACCGTGAAGATAGCCGCCTATGATTATTGGCCTTAAGGGACCGTTTCTCCACTACCAGGTCCATTGCAAATGAATGGTTTGCAGAACACGGAAGACCTATTGGCATGCGAAGTGTTTACCGACGAATGAGAAGTTTTGGCTTGTTTTCATACCGGCCACACTGGGTCCTCCCTTTAACTCGAGAACACCGACGTAATCGCCTTGAGTGGTGCAGACAACGGTCACTCTGGGATCAGTAATGGAACAGTATTGTCTTTAGTGACGAGTCTCGATGTTGTTTAGGCATGCACGATTGTCGTGCCAGGGTTAGAAGGCGACGTGGTGAAAGGAGGAATCCACAGTTTTTTGTTGAAAGACATGATCATCACACGACATGTTGGAGTTATGGTTTGGGGTGCTATAGCTTATGGTTCCAGGTCACCTTTAATCTTCATCAGATGTAACATGAACGCGCAGCGTTATATCCACGAAGTTCTAGAACCCCATCTTTTACCCTATCTTGATACCCTGGCAGATCCAACTTTCCAACAAGATAATGCCCGACCACATGTTGCAAGAGTCACAATAGACTTCTTTCAACATAATGATGTCACATTGTTACCATGGCCACCAAGATCTCCCGACTTATCCCCAATTGAGCACGTGTGGGATATGATGGGTAGGAGATGCAATTTGCAACGTCCTCCTCAGACTCTAGAAGCACTTCGAGAGGAGTTGTTGGTTGCCTGGAATGAGATACCACAGGAGGACATTGACCACCTGATCAGAAGCATGCCTAGGCGCGTTGGAGAATGCGTAGCACATCAGGGTGCATCCACACATTATTAAAGGTCAAAGGGCTTTAAAGCAGTGCAATCATTTTGAAATTTTTATCATTTATTTATTATGCTTCATTAAGTACTTATACAAAATTTTATTAAAATAAAACCATTTAAACTGGGTGTTCGAATTTATATGTCACTTAGTATATTTTGCGAGTTTATGTTTTTAGTTATGTATTAATGAAAATGGCACATGTGTACACTAATGAGAAGTTAGTGGACATTGTGGACAATTTGAGCCTTCAGGCACAGCAGAAAGGAGGTATATTTGAATTAGTGCGCCGAAATTGGATTAGACGCGCCCAAGCTTGCATTGCAGTCAATGGAAACAATTTTGAACAGCTTTTATAAGTAAGTGAACCGTTAAACTGTATTATTTTATTATCTCGATTTCTGTAGGACTTTTGTTACATTTTTTTGAGAAATCAACTTCTTTCGTTACAATTTGTCGGATAAGTTGTGAAACACCCTATATCGAACTTCGCAGGTCTTGAAAACTTTGAGGTCGTTGTTGTACTATTCAGTTAAAGCGACAGTTGGAAATAAAACTTCTCGGACACTCAATGTGCTTAGCAGTAATCAAGTCAAAACCGTTACTTTATCAAATTCCCTGTTAAATATTTCATAAGCTAAATAAAGGATTATATAATTACTAATCATGATGAGGGAAATCATGATATCGTCAACGTTGAAGCCAAGTATTTCAAAATGTACAAGGAATCTTCTCTAAATTTGTTTTATATGAGAATGATAATATCACCTTCGGACTTTGTTGGTTTATTTTCGTTTAACAAACATTTTCAAGATGCTCATGTATCTTAAAGTTTTAGATACCTCTACTATTTCTTCCGATTCCGTCTATTTTCTCGTATTTCGTTTTTGTGTTTGCATTTAAATTGTGGATCTCCTAACTCCTTAGAGGAAGCTTCCGGATCAAAAGCTATTTCCCGAGCCTTATAACCTCCATCAAGAGCAACCACATCTGTGAGAACGCAACCGAAAGATTTTCAGCTAAAGTCTGTTTTCTTGTCTACAATCGTATCCGGTATTTTAATTAAATGTCTCCCATTATATGCCACTAATAGGTAAAGTTCTCTAAGGAATTCTCTCGTAGCTAGCATTAGGGAAGAACAATATGCTGCCAAATGACACTTATTTTTTGTTGATAAGTAACGTTTAAAATATTGCCCTCGTTAATTAGTAAAACCGTGAGTGACATATAACCTCATTTTCATAAATTCCCACAGAAGGTAGTAAACGCGGAGGCCATGACAGGCCATAATGGGAGAAAAATGTTCGATGATCGACTACAAGTTATTCATTTACTGTCACTGACAATCGTTACAGCGAGATGATACAAAATGAAATTTCGATAATATCTTGCCAAACATGTAATATCAGCAGAACAGGGCAGTGTCACGCAGCTAGACGACCGATGAATATTTCGTAAAGGATATTTGACCTTCCCAATAGGCGGTATTATGGATACGTAAACAAACCTACCCAATTAGGGAGGGAAACATCGGAACGATCTGAAGACACCAGCTGTAAATTAATACCAAATCGATAACTTCGTTATTGCTATAACGGTTTTTCACATAAATCACAAAATAAGCTAGGGTAACCTACACACCGCGCGGCGCCTGATTTGGTTACTGACCCAATCGAATCACAAAACATCGCACCTTGTGACGTAGGATAAAGGATCAGACTTTGCTTACTTGGAGTCTTTTGAATTTAATATCTCGGTTATCTTGAGGTTTTGGTGTAGGTGTACCCAGGAAAACTTGCTTATTGCCTGACATATGCGCTATGTAAAGGAAAGTCCCAACTTATAGCGTATAAAACAACTGGCGAGCAACATTCGGGCATGTACTTAAATGTCATGTTTTAAGCAACTTCTAACTTACCATAAAAGATAAATATGAAACAGTTAAATCTATTCCACTTTATTTTTAAAGATATCGGATTAAATAAGTCAGTCAGTTATTTACAGGGTGTCCCACGTATAATTGCAGCGGTCGATTACTCAAAGAGTTGACATAAGACAGTTATGAAATTTTGAGCTTATAATATAACAATGCGGCTGAATATTTTCAAATTGCTGGCACAGTCTAACCGTTTTAGAGAAAACTCTGCTTCGAGTGAATTATAACAATTTTTTCCTGGTATTTTGGTTTTGACATGTAATTTGTAACAGGTTTCTTGTTGTAGATAGTAGATCTTATTCCGAATTTGGATAACATGATGAAAACTTGGTTTACGAACACCTAAAAAGACATTTTTTATATAATTGCATCATATTAACAACTGAAAATAAGGTTATTTTTGTATGACTCTTCTACTTCGCAGATTATCAATTTTCGAGATACAAGGAAATATTGGTTTTTGTAATGCTTGAATGCTCCATAAGATTTTTTACCATAAGATAATCGCAATTAGCTACTAAGAATATTACACTGTCGCCGCTTCATGGCCAACTGAGATTATCTTATGGTAAAAACTTAATTCAATGAAATGTTAATTGTTGTTTTCATTTTAAAGATTTACTTTTTGGATCTTTTGAAATCCATTCTCTTTTTTGACCACTTTGTACTCTTTGCTATTGAAGTCCGAAATAACATCTACTTATATCCCCTAATATAAAAAACCCTTTACAAATCATAGGGCAAAGGCAAAAATACAAGAAAAAATTGTTATAATTCATTGGCCTGCATTTGTTAGTTTCTAGGATCAGATACATTAAATGTCTTTAGAGTCTTGCATCAGTTCTCTAAGAAGAGGTATAACGTTATGAATAAATAAATAATAAGTGACGAATAATTCTTCATTTGCTGCAAGCTCAAGAATTAGTAGAATATGTTGAAAATGACTGTACTGTTTTAAGCTTCCGCAAGGTTATTACGTAAAAATCTATATAATGTCAAAAAGAACGACAATTTGTCAGCTTGCTGAGTAGAGATAGCTCCTAATGTGGAAATAGTTCATTCCGCTCCAGCTCGCTCTGAGCGCTGTGAGCGTCACGCATAGCGTCATTTATGGAGGAATGACTCAACGACATGTTCAACGACAATGCTGCAAGTCAGTTCGCCAGCATGCTTCGTTGGTTGCAGAATGCCGATAGTCTGTAGAGCATATATCAGAGAAGATGTGACAAATAAAATTGGATGATCGTGTTGTGATTGAGTGTATTGATCTGAATATGTATAAAATCAGTGATATATCAGAGAAAATTATTACTGAATATGCTGCCCATGAAATATATCTATTAGATGTACCAAACGGGTTATTTGTGTTCTCCTTTCGGGAGGGAAGTTACATTTAAAGTTATAAATTACGATTTTTCCCAGTTTTTTTTGCGTCTTCAAAAACTTGCATTACGAGAAATCACCACCGTTCCCGCATCGTGTGTAATCAAGCCACATTACAGAAAAACTAGGATTGATGCATCACACGCCAAACATTTTTTCTACTTGACATCGCAAAATAAATTTCTATACAATTTTAATGATTATAGATTGAAAAGAATATAAAATGTAATAACCTTTTCACGTTTCATGAATGTTACTATCTGTAGCCTACTTTCGTTTAGTCGTAATATACTTCAGCGGCCAGGGATTTTCATTTTTATCTCTCTCATTTTAAAAGTTCAGCAAATTATTTACATCTCAATTAAGTGTATTTGAGACAAGGAACCAAAGGAATCAACATCAATACAGCTCATTAGGACACAAATCCTTACTAAGCAGATATGCACTGCCGTTTTGCCCGTTTCCTCCCAGCTATAGTATACATATACAACTTACAGTCTTGACGTTTAAACAATACGTACATCTACACAAGGAGTGCACATCAAGTAAACAACAGCTACATAGTTCTAAGTTGACAACTTAAGTAAAAACCTACATATTGTCACCAAATACCTATATAATGTCAAAAAAATGTGTCACCTTTCAAGATTCGTAATACTCCTGCCAGTCTCTGCGACTGGTGAAACATTTTCCTGTATCTGCCAGCATCGTTGACATGCAGTAGGCGTCCTGACGGTTGATTGTTACTCCGCAAATGTACGCGCGCGTGTCTTGTCGGTCCGTCAAATGCCACTCAGCCAGGTGGATTCCCCGAATAACCCCAATAACATAGAGACAATCCTGCCGGCATTCCGCTAATTGACCACATAATCAAGTACGTCTAGGGATTCGCCCCCGTCCCTCTACATCCCTCGATCGGTCTCGCACCCCCGCTGACCGGTGCCAGCGGTCGCATCGACTGGTCAATTAACTAATTTGCTAAATCAAAAGTGATTGTGTTGAATTTGCTCCTGCCAGCAATTCAATATTGATGTGGATGCCGTGAATGCTGATGGCAAAACGCTAAGGAAAATACGGAGCACAAAAGCAATGTGAAACACTTTCGGTTGAATTAGGTAGATTTCTTTGGTCGAAAATACTGCTAGTTTCACTTGCATAAAATAGTATAACTGGTATCTTTCGCATATCTGAGAGTTCTGTCATTTTCTGTGTGGTTCGGTTTGTGACGTCACATGACATAAGTTTGGCTTCTAGACAACGGCACTGACGCGTCCAGCCGTCAAGCTGACCAGTCGCAATGTATGGTTTGTATCTTGGCATACACTGCTGTGCGATATTATAAATATACAAAGTAACCAGTATATAACTGACTTAAATTGTCCGCCGTTCTTGATACACGTATTTCGGTAAGTGCCGCCGTAGTAGTTGTTTAAGGCACATGTGTCCAATTCATCATTGAGCGGTACACGATCCCACAACGTGTCGGTATTGTTAAAACATTTTACTTAAATAATGAGTCGATTGTTGTAACGATACAACAAGATTTCGGCCGAAATAATATGCCCAGTGTCAACACCATTCAGTTGGTGCGGAAATTTGAACAATAATATAGAAGCTATTGAGAATATTCCTCCCGAAACCTACCAAAAATTGATGAAAAATGTAATCAAGAGGGCTCAGGTTTGTGCGGCATCTAGAGGCGGACATTTGTCTGATATTATTTTTCATACATGATTTATAAGTTTCAATAAAAGATTGAGATGAAAAAAAATGGTCGTATTTTATTTCATTTCACAAATATTCAAGATACAAACCAGTCACTTGCATCGGCCACCCTGTACAACAAAATGGGTCAAGGTTTTCTGCATACCGATACCACTAATTTTCCAAAGGTAGACATAATTAAATCTTGCCAAAATAAGGAAGATTCACTAAATTTTCCAAAAAAAATCAATTCCTAGGTTTTCCAGAACGTCGATATCGAATATGATATTTGTCAAAAACCATAATGGCAGATATATAATCGTTGCAAGCAAATGTTTTGATGGAGCTCAAAATTAAGTTTCTAGTATTTTTAAGTCCCTTAATAACGAAGTTAATATCGATTCTTAAAAGTTCTAAATGGCGGATCCGGCATGATGGCTCTGTTTGCAAAAATTGCAAATCTTTACTTTATACTACTCGTATGGTGATAAAAAGTACCAATGGTACTGACCTGGGTTCGGTCAGAAATGGTTGTAAAGCTTAATAATGTCAATTTTTGAGATGATTGTATAAAGAGAACAGATTTATATTTGAAACAAGGAAATATTCGGACTAGTTCTCATACAAAGAGTCTTATGGGTCGTCCAAAATGGTGGCTCCAGAGAAGCAAACGAAGGTTCATCCTCAACGAAGTCTATTACACACTGCCTTGTTTTGTCACAAAAAGACTAGAGATGTCCCGACACTGTATCAATATATATCAAGAATAGTGATTATTTATTGACCAATAACGTATTTTGTATTATTCCTTTGTCGCCAGTCACATCCAGTACGGGGTTATAGAATAGGGTGACGCTGTAAAAACGTATTTTAATAAAGTAGAACTAGTAAAAAAATGGTACCCAAAAATAATTTATAAAAAGCTTATCCAACAGATTTACTGTATTCTGAATCCGATGTTTTGGCCATCTGTCAGCAGTCTTTTCTTTCTCTTGGTATTTTATTAATACAAAAATGTAATAAAAGCAACACGCAGTTATGATAAAAGAAATAGATCTATAGTAAGTCGTAAACCTCAAAAAAATACATTGATGAGGTGTCATATCTATCTAGACTCGACGTTATATTGTGAAATATCGGCTATAGTCAGGAACTCGTACAGCCAAAATACACCAACTAGTTGATCTATGTAATAGCTACTATGACTGTATTTCAACATGCTCAATTATTTTATAAATATTGTTTTTAGCATTTTCGGACATAAATTTGATCTTATGTATCATGAGGTTTGTAATCTTAGCTAAAATTCATAAGATTCATGCATAAGCTACAAACCTCCCCACGTACAAGGCCATTACTTTTGTGGTTTTTCTATCTTGTAATCATCGTAATTTTATACCATTTGTTATGTTTAATAAACTAGATCTTGAATTGATTTGTATTGAACACACAGTGGTTTAAACAAAAGCCCTACCCCTTAATTTGACAAAAAATACAAATGTTACAGAAAATATTATTCTCAAGCTTGACAATAATGACTCAGACAATTACAGGTGTCAATGTATAGACATGAATGACATAGATGCAAAAACCAACATAATGTAGTGACAGTTCAAGGAACCATCAAAACAGACATAAACAGAAGTAGAAACCTAACCAAATTGAATACTGCAGTTGATTTCTCATTAACACATTTTTAGATCGATAAGCTCACTTAACTGCATTGTAATGTTTAACAGCATTATAGTTGAAACTCCTTTCAAAGATCGAGGAGTTACTTAAAGGCGGACACTAAAGTTACCTTACGTTGCCGCCCTAGGACATAAAGAAATCCCTGGACGGAAAAGTAGGACTTGACGCCCAGAAAGCCTAACTATACGATTGCCACCCGATCGTAGATAATAGTATATAATGTAATGATATATCTCTAGGGCGTTTATAGGACAGTTATAGCCCATGGTGTGATATTAGAGTTCAAGGAGCGAAGTACCACGTAGTTGATTTATTATAGAAAAAAGTAGAATGATTTTCAGCCCGCAGCGCCCATTTCCGGATCTGGTGGCTATCTGGTGTGAATGAATTTGCTTTGCTTATACCCTATAAATCTCGCAGAATGCTATCCGAACACTGACTTACTTCCACATAATTCATATTCAAGAGACATAACATATCAGTCGAGCATAAATCTTGCTATATCCTATATCTGTTGGTACATGCCCGTATTATCGAAAGCAGAAAGATCAAAATATTTTGTATCACCCGATGTTTTTCTCCGAAGGGACGATATATAAAAACCAATTTTGGTATAAATCTCCTGTTGGACCCGAAAATATTGCGAGGACATTTGTCAGGATCTGTCAATTACGGCGAGTTTTCCATTTTGGTTTTCCGTTTATTGAGCTCTGTTCACCCTGTTAACGTGCGTCTGGGGTGTTGTAATGATATATCGCTTCTTCTTGCAGCACTTTTGCACTGCTTGTAACGTTTTCCAGAAATTGTAGTGCATGGGCGTCGCACACTGCTCCCAAATCAATGACTTGAGTTAAAGAATCGATCTAATGTTTTTTCTGTATACAGCTTATGGAATTGAACAAATTTTATAGGTCACAATTTTGTAAAATATGGCATAATTTTTAAGAAAAAAAATTGTATTTAATGTTTTTTATGGAAAAGAGCACATTTTTACCATTTCACAGCTCTTTCATCACGAATGCAAAGTGAAACTCAAGAGGACATTACAGTCGACAGTCTTTTCATAAACACTTATTGTAAAAGTCTGCGAACTAAATAGGTAGACACTTTAATTTTTTTTTAAATCATAACTTAGGGTTAGGTAGGCAAATAGTCCATCAATTCTTTTTACTCGTATGTACACAGCTTATGCTATTACCAACAACTATTATAAAATCACATTTTCACCATTTGGCAGCGCTTTAATGGCGCGAATGCGAAGTAAGACTCATGATACATTGTAGAGGGCATTACTGTTGACATTTTCTTCAAAAAAACCTATTGCAAATGCACTGGTATTAACATTTTGAAAATTATCTAAACTGAACCAAACTAAATATTTTTCATGTAAAGCATAAGGCGTCCAAGAATAATATTTCTTCGTTACTATTATACATTTAGGTTCAAAAAATTCCAGCACAGATCCAGAAGCTGTATAATACTCGATTTTTTTTCTCTCTTTGCGATTAGATGTCGGTGTTAGACACGTTTTTTCAAGCTCGTAGATAAGAGCCCTAAATATTTAATTTCAAAGATTTATTGATTTCATATCGCATGGAGACATATTTTCATGAACTTGTTTTGTTGGGTCACAAAAATATACATGAAATAACAAAATTTTTTGAGCGATTGGGGACGCTACTTGATGATTTTTGATGGAAACCGCAATGCTGTAATTGCAGCGGCTGCCGTGATTCAATCGTTTTTCGTTTTTTACTGAATTGCCTATAATTGTGCATAAATATCGTTACAACTTTTTTGTTTTTAGAAGTAATGGCACAAAATAAACGTAAAGCCGAACCAACTGTTTTCTTTTTTTTTGTGAGCAAAACTAGGTTTTAAAAAACGTATAGATTTTTTATAATCGAATTTGAAATTATTTATATACTCCACATGATTGTACGAATTTGTTTGAGAATATTTGCACGACCTGTTTATCTGATCTGATTGAGTATATACATTACAGAACGGACTGTGTGTCATTATATCTAGAAAGAAAAAAGTTATAACGATATTTATCCGTAATTGTAAGTGATTCAGCAAAAAATTGTAGGACATTCACCAAAAAAAAAAGATAAACGATCATATTTCGGTAACAGTAGCACTTAGAACATTGCAGTTTCCATCAAAAATCATCAAATAGCGTCCCCAATTGCGCACAATTTTTTTTTGTTATGTACCAAATACCCTGTATGGACAGGAACATTACTTTGCCTCTTAGAAACAGAAAAATAGGTCTGTCCATTTGCCTGGTGAGATACATTTGTATTTTATCAACTTTTACTTATCTTTTTAAATTACAAATATACTGAAAATAGGCGAAGGTCTTTCCTCAAAAAGAATAAAATTGTACGTACTTTGTAAAATCCCGCGTATGCTATCTTCAAGCTCTTTAAATGACTTTGGGCCCCATCCAAACTCAGCTTCTACGGTAAAAAAAACATCAACAATATTAGGACGAGTCTTTAGGGGCCTGCATCTTCGTGGGATATTGTTTACAGGAAATTGTAGCATAATTTTTGTGTGTCCGTGTTTTCGTAAGCAATTTTGTCTCAGATAGCTAGCTGTCAATAGCTGCTGGAATAAAAATGGCGGAGAGGAGTTCCTGTCTCTTTGGGTACTTGAGACTTTCTTCTGCTGTGCGTGCTCCATGCTCAAGCAAACTGTCAAACGCGTGTAGCTTAAATAATCATTTGGTTTTCAATGATTTCCCAATTTTCTGCGCAATTCTCTTGATTTTTCTTTTCGTAAGAACCTTCTATACTGCATTAGGAAGCTTTAAAAAAAAGATGAATGAAATCAGTAAAGTCGTTCTCAAGTTATGGCGTGACCACGCGAATTAGGGATTCATTTTTATATATATAGATGTAACCGGAACATAGAGAGAACGTAGAGATTCACTGACATTAGCGGAATGACCATTAAATACTGATGGTATGAACCACACATACGGGTCACGTGTTAAGTACGGCTCGTTCTCATAAAAAAAAGAAGAGTCACAAAACAATAACGAACATGAGTTACATTAATATGAACATCTTGTGTCTACAAAGAGCATTTAACTTTGCCAGTGATTTCCTAACGTTATTGTTATTACATAAATGCATCTCAAACTCTCGCTTCCATCCAACTATCTCAAACTTATACAGCAAGAATTAACCTCTCCTATATTCTAATCCATGTAAACATCCTCGAGCAAATGCACTTAAGTACTTCGCTAAACCTTGTGAAAATAAATTTTCTGTTATTACAGCATCTCACAAGGACGTATGGAGGAGGGTGGTGGTATTTCCAGGAATAGAAAACTCAGGCCTGCTTTCGGGCTTATACGTTGGATATTTTCGAATATGAAAAATGGCGTAATGTTTACATTGTTGGAGGTTACCCGGAGGAGTATTCTCGCTTAAGAGCTTTTCAAAGCTGAATTGCTGCGAAACAGAATTTCCATTCGATCGAACTACATGTATATGCACTGACTTGGACGCTGATTCTGACAATGTGTACAATGCATGGTGGTTTAGAGGGATAAACTTCAATAAGTGTACTTGTTTGTTGGTTTATTTAGGAGCAGTTGTAACAGTACTTGTTGGTTTATTCATGAGCAGTTATAAAAAATACGATAGTTTTATCCTGAAGCGCATAGCGCCGAGGCATATTATGTGCAAGGACAACGATAGCCAAGTCAAGGGGTATCATGCGGTGATGAAAAATGGCATCAAGTAGATTGAACTTCTAGTAAAATTTTCCATGTAAAACCAGCAACTTTTAATCTTACAAATTAAATAAAATTATATTATATAATTAAATTATATTATCAATCTTACTATTTGTGCTTTTTATGGAAAAGTACGTTTTATCAGTACGTTTTGTCGTATACCTCTTTAGCTCAAACTTTGTTATATGAAATAAATCTATTTAGGCAGCAGCGGTGGCCGCAGTAGTAGACTATTCGGTCTCCTGATCAGTCGCCGTGCGCTGTGCGGGTTCAAATCACATTCCAGGAGAAATTTTTCTCTTGGCTATGGATGTTGTGATTGTCCGTATGTGGTAGATGGTCTCTGACTGTCGAACGCGGAGGTACCACCCGGCGGATCTCGTAGGCGGAGCCAGAATGTGTTCCCTCGCCAGAGTCCGTGTGGCGTCCCTCCTTTCCCCTGTATCGCTCTATAGTCCCACGGTACGTAATGGGTATTAGGCCTTAGGCCTTCGTGGTAGTTGAAGTATAAAAAAAATATGTTTTTGGTTCATTTACAAATGCATGAAAAATTGGTATTATGCCTAACTGGTGCGTAGTATTACCGCTTCTGAATTAAAGAACGTCTTCACTCATAAGATAAGATTGACAACCCCTCACCCATTACAACTCACAACCCCCAAGTTTCAACCTCACCAAAGGGTCAGCGATGTTGGTTTTCGATTTTTTAGCCGTATCACTTGATAAGTTTCCGAACCTTGCAACCGCAGTAACTTTGTAACAAAATATGATCAAAATCATACTTTCTGTGTTATAGAGTGGTCAAGGATTTGCGAACGGACACACCGACACTAGAAACGCAGTCAGACTGGCAGATAAACATTTTGCTTTCCTCGCCGATTATCGTGGAAGGCAAAACGGAGAATAAAGTATAACTCTAATGAGGGTACTCGCCTGATGTCGTAACTACAATTAAAACAGTATTTGAAACTTCTTTAACAATTGAGACAAAAATGTGTACTAAACCAATGTGAATTTTTCAAACTCAGGAAAGCTCCATATTATCTGTTTAAACAAAAGCAATTAATTCCAATTGGAGAAGTGCTCCGACAGATGCATATTTCATTTATATTGTTTCCGGACTCCGTCACTTTCATCCAGGCTCCTGCCAAAAAATCGTTACCTAAAAGTTCCCCTCTCTTCATCAAATTCCAAATAGACCTATAATGATAACGATCCCGCTGTATCCAAACAACGCTGATAGAATGATAAGCAAGCCATCTTCAGCGCAGTATCATCCGCATCCGCCGTATCCTTCCGAAATATCCGAAACCGCTTTCATGCTTTCCCAGCCAATCGCGCACTTCCCCCACTTTACGTCGAAATATTTCTTCCATAGCTCGTCACAATTCCTTCCTCCTCGTCTCCGAAGTTTTTGATAAACATCATCGCCCCTATCCGACAGTAGATTTATGAGCCGCTCAGAAAATGTTGAAATCGGTCGAGTTGCAACCAGAGAGTTGCCAGCAAGTATAGAGTGCCCGAACCCTACGGAAATAGGATATATTATACTCGGTGACATTAGAAATGGCACGTCCAGAACAAATTATTTCTTCAACTCAATTTTTTGACAATGAGGTAGTCTTACATCAAGAATGAAACGATAACATTCTCACGAAATTTTATTGGCAAGTAATAAGAAAAAAGTTATGTGTTGGGCGACCCCGCAGAGGAATACCTCTAGGCATCGACAAAATGAGGTGTTCGATGTCTGGTTGTGGTACCTCATTCCAAACAAATCGAGCTTCGTGATTAGCTGTGACAGAATCTGTGGAGGATGGTGCATAGTGGATAAATTCCTCCCCATCAAATCCCATACATGTTCGATGGGATTTAAATCCGGTGAACGAGGTGGCCACGGCAAAACATTAACGCCTGGTTCTTGAAGAAAGTCCGTAGTACGACCAGTTGGTCTTCTTCGTGTTCGTCTACATTCTTCTATACATACACGACACACACGCATTACCGTCATTGCACTACAATTAACACTGCAGCCAATTTCGCGATAGGACAAACCAACATTTCGATGGGCCATAATTCTACCTCTATCAAAATCGCTAGCATGGTGATAATTTGTACGTCTTCGAACTCATGGCATTTTGTTATGATTAACACTAGTAAATAAATGGAAAATAACAAAAAATATATGTACTGCTCAGATCTCAGAAACTAATTTCTTCACACAAACTAAGAGATTACATTTTAACAAAGGTAAACAAAAATAAAGATAATACGTTGACATTGTTGCCAAAGCATGCTTTAAATATAGTCATTATGATGCCAAGAAACAACTTGAAGAAATTATTTTTTCTGGGTAACACTTCTAATGTCACTGAGTATATTTATGAAGTCAGAAAGGCGTAATTGGTAACTTTAACCCTTTGCAGCTATAAAATGTGATCATTTTTTATCTGAATATACTATTTTTATGATTTTACTGATCAGTTTAACCACTGACACACACCCAAGGCAATTTACCTGGATCCTGATGGAGGTATAGTAGTCCTGAAGACATGAACCAAAAGCAACCAACATGATAACGTATGCATCTCTGGTGTGGTGCCCAAAAACAACGCTCTTTGATTGCAGACTTATTCAAGGTGCAAAAACTTAGCTGCCTGTTGATAACAGGTGCAATGAAGAGCGCTCCAGCTACAAGACTTGAGGCCAAGCTGGACCACCAACCGATACAATTTGTAATAATAGGGGAGACCCGAATGTGCTACTCTATGCTTCCTATCTGGGTACAGGTGTAATCATGAGCATAGTATGTCACTTGGAAAAAAACCCGTCTGCATTTCAGGCCATCAGAGCATTTCGCAAGAGTAAATAATGAGCGAGTGTACAAGAATAAAAGGATCGCCATATATACTGACAGTCAGGTGTTACTCATAGCGTTAAGTAGTCTTAGGGCCAATTTCACCAACAACAGTCCGTTATTCTCAACCTATAGGGTAACAGACCGTCAGATACAGCAAATGAGCTTCAAGTTCCAATCAACAAATTTTAACAACCAATAGCTATGAAATGTTGAAAACAAAATACTGTCAAAGAATGAGATGACAGCTTGTCATTGAAATATCTCCAGCTTATTGAATATTAAGAAATTACATATAATTCAGTCAAAATTTAAAAAAATGTTGGATTTTTGATTAAAATTCATGTTTTAATTACTATTTTTTATTCATATTTATATTATTTTCTTCAACTGATATGCGATACTGGGTGTTTTTTCCTATAAACCTCTTGCAGATAGCCATTAAGCACCTACTTGATGACAGGCTCTACCAAAAGATATTGCTCGTTTCCAAACATCCATTCATTTACTTGCCGTTCATCAGAACCATTATGGCACCTTAGATTGATATTCCCACAAAACCATTCAGGTTTTTTGATATCCATTCATCCATAAAGTTGAATATTTTTCGTTTACGAACTGAACAAACATCCGCACTATATTCACAGCGATTAAGAAATTCCCAAATATATGCCTTAAAGCTACCAGCAAACCTAAAACCTGCAAAAAAAAACTACAAATTTGCCATATTTTTCTTTTTTCACGAGTACACATTCTAGGTTATATTTATATTAGACATTGAATACAGCTGATTATTGCATTTCAAGGAGTGACACATGTGTGGAATCTGTCAAGTCTTGGTACCAGTCACAAAACATATACTCTGAAGGTTCAATTCCATGCTATTCAATGACAACACGGTGGCTTGTGTGGTTATCAGCGGTCATTTTGTGAGGGTGCGACAGGGTTGCCAGATTGTGCATTAATATCCCGTTTCACCCTCCTGGTCCCAGTGGAGTAAGTTCCGCCAATGAAATATACTCTACTATGCTTTATAAGACTATTGGTGACATTTTTCTCATAATCATTCCACAACACTTGAAAAAATGCAAATGAAAATTTAAAATTATTTCCATGACGCTGCAATATAGCTCCGTCGGTACCTTGTGTTATACATCTTGACAGTAGAGATGTTCGATACGATCCTATATTTAGAAGTATCAATTCATTTCACGAGTATCGTCATATTTCGATCCGGACTGTGTCAGAAAGAGTGACTGCCATTTGGCTGCGACATTACCCTGCCAAATCAGACATATCTTTCATCATTTTCAAAGAAATTGTACAAAATCTTCAAATTTGTGAAGTTAGCGAGTTTCACTTCATACGTTGTTACCAGACATGCCCAAATCATCAGTAACTGCTGTGATATTCATCTCGACCACTGCATCCCCACGGCTAGGCGACCTGTATGTTAAATTTGTATTGATAGGGCAGCGGGTTATGCTATAAATCATATGTCACAGTTTTTGTGCACTGATTGCAACGGTTAGATGATACCAAAAATATTTTCATAAATAGGAGATTTCTCCCATTCCGGATCAAACAATCCACCAAAGATGCTTATAATCATGATACCTAGTAAATTTACATGAAAAATCCTCTGTATGTAGGTATATAAGAGCTTTCTCATATTTATTCATCAATTTGATGATACAACACATCTGCTAAAAATGATCATAAATCAGGATAGTAAACTATGACGAAGGTCCACTGTATGTAAGAATTTTCAGATACTTCATTTGCAATTTGACTACAGACCATGACGGTGTTCTCATTTTTCAAATATTCTTTAAGAAGTGTTATCAGTCTAGCTCCATCTATCATAAGTACTATGTTTGTAAACCTACTTTAAATTCAAAAGCAGCAAATGTAAAAGATTCATGTCGCACCCTTCACCACGGGACGTGGTCGTCGTTAGACGTGGCAACCCTGCGAGTGACAGATAGATAACCCCACCAGTGAATAAACATTCTTACACATATTATCTGTGTTTTAGCATGGAGAGGATAATGTTTTTATTGCTTTGAAGACATTCATTAACCCGGAAATTAATAACTGATTACTATTATGATGTAAAGGAAGATGAGGAATTGGTTGGAATGTATTTTATATTCTATTTTCTTGCAAAATACAGACGATTCCACACTATTCACCAGGTATGTAATGATAACAGTATATTGAACTTAAATTCCAGATTGCCATCCATTAACAAACGTCCAAATCTGCTGCCAAATTGAACAGCTAGAAAATCGACCTATTATTTGCCGCATTCCCGTTGGCTTTTGGGGTTAACTGATTGTTAAATGTAAATTTATAACACAAATCAAAATACATGAAAGTTGACCTGTTTTCTCTGTACAAAAGCATCATGTTGGAATCAAGAAGTGGTTTTGTTTATCGAATTTTCACGATTTTATTCAATATTTTAATAGAAATTGGTCCATAATATTAATGTTGGTGAAATCGGCCCTTAGAGTGGCATCCGCACTGATTTGGGAATGCCGACAAGGGCTGAACGCACTGGCGGAACACAATAAAGAAACCTTGATGTGGGTGCCAGGTCATTCGGGTAACGAAGGAAATGAAAGACCGGATTACCTCGGAGGAAAGGATCATCCATACCCTTTACAGGCTCAGAACCTGCCTTGGAGGTACCAAAAAGCACAATAAGGAACCTAGTCAAACAATGGGTGAGAAACAAGCGCACTTAGTGACTGGATGCAAGCATGGGAAAGAATTTATATATTGGGACCATGTCCAAATACGGCTGAGGAATAGCTCTGATGCCTTCTAACAGGACATAATTGCTTAGAGGAACACCTACGTAAAATAGGTTTGTATGATGGAGGATTCAGCTGCAGACAATATGCGGAAAAGTAACTGTACCAACTGATACAGAACTACTAGAGTTCTGGTTTGGGTACTGTAAATATGAGTAGCAAGGTACAATAAGCCCAAGGAAAAAAGAAACAAGTCGTTCGATAAACTCAATCATACTCAACTCAAGCTCATCATATACAATTAAAGATGACGGGAGTCCCCTACGCTACCAGTTCTTAACTGCTCTCTACGTACTGCGCAATCCACAGATAGTTGTCGCACCATCAAAACGGTCGATCCGTCTATGAGCCGGAATACCAAACTTTCCATTTCTCTGTCTCTAAACGACTACACCTATAACGTACTGATGATTGCTAATAAGCGTGAAATAACGTTGAATGCTGTTGGTCATGATCACAGAGACGGAACCCAGATGGTTCCTGATCCGAACATAGAATCAGTTTCACACGTTACGTTGAGACAAATTAGGATGAGAGGTCTATATATTATGGCAAGTCTATGGTTGCAACTAAGCATCCGCTCGCTGACAACCAGCGCTCCCTGCCGACGAATAGGGATCGTAAATAATAAAAACTTTGATTGGCTGTCGTAAACTCCCAGTGTGTCTACGAATAAATATTAATATCTTGTTTTATTAATATCTATTCTGCAGTTCTTGTTCAACTAGATGAAATAAAGTTTTACACGTTTTTTTTCCAGAACACATACTTTTATGTGTGTAGAAACAATAGAATATAATTAATACATAAAGCTCATCGTATTCTTAATTGAGTGTTTACGTTTGATATATTCAATGCGAGTAAGAAAGTAGCGAGGAGTGTATAGTGTCAAGAAAGATACTCTCGACCCGTTACTCGTATGTGTTCATTCTTTTGAACAGAAAGTTCAAAATATGCCTTATATATACATTTTTATAATTAAGAGTAATAAGACCCATTTAAATCGGGCTTTTTGACTTTTATATTAATAAACTATTTTTTGAACTAAAAGTTCGCTGCACAAATAAATCGAGGTGGCATAATTGTTTTATCATCATATAGTAGCAAATTCATGGAAAATAGGACCATCGGCAAAATAATATATGTGTATTCTTAACAGAACTGAGATGCATACTTGAACTAGGATATCATTTGGCAGTTTGAAAAAAAATCGGAGTTTTTTTTCTTTGGAGAAGTTGGCTTTGAACTAAAGTTCATTTGGCACGAATAGTATGAAAAATATATGAATAATTCTTGTTATTTTATTATAACTAGCAATATTCTTCTTGTACTACACTATTTCATTGGGCGTTCTTTATCACCAAGACCCACCGGACCTTTTCAACTGCTGTTTTGTTGTTGTTTTTCTAGTTTTCGAGATACTTCAAGATTTTTCAAAAAATCCCAACTTTTTGCTCCTTTTTTGCCGGTTATGGCTATAAAGAAATAATTTTTTTTTCTGAGCAGCTATTAATGTTGGTTGAGACCGAGTATTTATTTCATTCGAAACTAGCTTAAAAAAATAATTATTACATTTTGTTTCAATGTAAAAACCTTTGACTAATTACTTCGAAAAAAAATGTAACAGACTGAATTGGCAAATGATCTTAAAAACTAGCCTATTTAATGCTCTTTTAAAAATAGTATAACATTTTTAGGTTTTTGTAACTAAAAATTGAATAATCCCAAGCTTTGTCATTGAAGTCGTAACACTTGCGAAATATTACAAATAAGAATAAGTGCTGGCGTCTTTTGTGTCCAAATCACTAAGAAATGAGTTGTATTCATAAAACAAAGGATATCCTTGTACTTGCAAATTTTGAAGGAAATCCTCCAGATGGTATTTATGATAATTTGAAGTAAATGCTTTTGCTTTTTGAATATAAGCATATCCTTCTAAGCAGTGACATAAGTAAAAGGATATTCATAATCTCCACCTTATGCTTGGCATAGGAAGCATATCCTTCAAAAATTGGTCAGTAGCAGACTCAACTTCGTAACGAAAGGTAGTCAAACGATGATGGCGGAAATTCTGGATGTTAGGGATGTTAAAACGTGCAAACCTCGTTTACCCTCACTTGGTCGTGACTTCAAAAAATTATATCGGTTCGACGAAGCAAATGTACAATAGCTTGCGGACAGATTTTTAGTTGACAATGAGGAAACTCGAGGAGGAGCACTTTCATGTATTCATAAAATGAAGATATGTCTACGCTATCTCGGTGACCCTGGATATCAACGAGGTATTGGTCAGGAACTTGGTGTTAGTCAAGTAAGGGTATCTCGGACTGTGGATAGAGTTGTGAACAGCATATTTGCACAGTCGAACGAATGGATCAAGTTTCCAACTACCAACCATGAACTGATGGAGTCCAAGCGGATATGGCAAGGCATGTATAAATCTCCGACAGCAATTGGTGTAATTGACTGTAGACATATAGGAATCCTAAAACCAAATCGCCATGGAGATGAGTATATCAACCGAAAAGGGAAACCTATTTTAAATGTGCAAGCCACTTGTGATGCCAGAGAGATGTTCACAAGTGTTGATGTCAGTTGGCCTGGATCAGTGCATGATTCCAGAATATGGAGAAATTCACAGACTAGATCACAACTAATAAATAAAGCAAATGTTGTACTACTTGGCGATGACGGTTATGGTATTGAGCCATGCCTTATGACTCCCTTCAAAAATCCTACTCCAGGTGCAGAAATAAATTATAACAAGCTTTTAAAACAAGAAAGAGTTATAATTGAACGCTGTTTCGGCCAACTGAAACGCCGGTTTCCTATCCTACAGTAGTCGTATGTTTGCCGCGTAAAGTTGGAAAATGTGCCGAAAATAATTATTGCTTGTTTTGTACTTCATAATGTTGCGAAGAGCTTGGGCGATCCTGACTTTAAGTTAGTTGAACAAGACCCAGATGAAGATGAAGGAAATCATCAGAATTACGAACTTCCTCTCTTTCAACTAGATCAACCAATAAGAAGGAACTTGAGTATTATAATAAATAGTTTTACTGATTAAGGTGTATTATAGTGTATTATAGTTTTATTTTCGTGAACATCATAAGTTACAGGTGGCTTCTGACGCTGCATCATTTCTAATTTCTCTTGTTGTAAAATACTTGTTTGGTTCTGCTGTAATAGCACTAGACGTTGCAGTTATTTTGTATTCAACGCTTTGGTTTCCTCAGTTTCGTATTTCTTTGTTGCTAATTTTCTTTTTGGTGGCAATGTCTTCTGAATTGCTGGCGCTGTAATACTAACTGTTTGCTGACTGCGCTCGGTATATAGTTCATTTCCTTCTTCTTGAACACTACCAACCTAAATGGCACCTATAGTTTTCCCAATTGTAGGATTACAGCCACCTTCCATAGCTTTCAGCAACGTTCTTTCCCAATCTAACAATTTAATTGCTCTATTACCATTTTTTTTAGATCTGTTTTTTTTTTCTTCAATCTTGATTTCACGTTGTTGATTTTTTTTAATAAGCCTTTAGTATCTAATGGTTTACCGAATGTTTATTTTTGGAACTTGTGACTTTTGCAAAATAATGAGAGCAATGACAATTTCATCTGCGATGAACTGTAGGTCGTTGCCATTATTTTCTATAGTTTCCTCATCACTTGAGGATGACTGTGTAAGCTCTGGAGTACAACTGTCAGTGATGCTGAGTGAACGATATGGAGGAGGAGGTAATCATTATGAATCTGAAAACAAGGATATGCTTATACTTCTACCTTTTTCTCCGAAGCAAGAACTTATAATTTTACCTTATGCTTCCGAGGATATGCTTCTCTTTTATGAATACGGCTCAATGAAACGACCTAAACATGTCATTGACTATCTCGCTCTCACATTCACTGTTCTCGGTAGCATTATTTCACTACGAGGTACTTTTAGCCTACCGTGTTAGTTTTCAATGAAATGAATACTATTAATAATAGCCCAGGAAAAAATCATAAGTTAGCAGTTCTTTATAGCCATAACAGACGAAAAAGGAGCAAAAAGTATGGATTTATTGAAAAAACTTAAAGGCGGCAATATCTCGAAAACTAGAACACTTTAACTAAGATCATGTTGATTTTACCTGATTGATCTGAAGCCAATCTACCTCTTGTGTTACTATGGCGTGTTATTTCTGGGACGCCCTGTTTAAGCCCGCATAAGTCACAAGCAAATGTCATCTTTGTCTTTTTTTTACTTCTGCAAACACGCACTGTGTATTTATCAATACACAAAGAATTGAATTGACCCTGCGACTCCTGAACTATAAAGAGCTGCAACTACTCCTCCCTCTAGGAAAGTGAAAAAACTTCCAACAACTCTCTGTAGCAAGCAATGGCAATTTCTCCGAGCGTATCTTTCATTACTGAGAAACAATGGAGGTCATACATACAACCTATCAGTGGCAAAAAAACTGCTAAAACTGTTTTTGATCTCATCGCGGAGCCAGACACACGTTGCGGGCGGCACATGCGGCAAAGAAGAAAGAAAATACAGAAACTTCCTCCACAAAGATTCCGCAAGAAAACAGAGAAAACAAAAGACGACGCTGGTGAGCTTCATTTTAAATTCCAATCTATTTGAGAAAACTTTTCCGTTGTCTTTTGTCTATACGAAATAGATTCGGAAGTTTCAGCTATCGCAGCATTGACTGGTTATGTGAATTTGCTTCTATTATGCCCTGAGGGCAACTTCTTTCTACGGATAGATTTCCGTGATATGATGCCAACGAGATACTGATGGTGTGATGATACTTCTAGATAGAAGAAATTTAATATTTTTATTTTTCCTCATATCACTCAATAATAGGTGGTCCGGCAAAGCTCACAGAACCGGTTTAAGGGGGAATTGCATAATTATATTAATAGATATCATCCCTTTGCGACTTATTGATCTTATCGGATGGCCAGTTCATAGTGAATTCACTTGGCACTTGATGGTATTATACTGAGTGAAAAAAAACGTAAACACCTACGTATGTTTATGAGAATTCAAGAATTTTTTACATATCTGTTTATATTGCCATGAACAACAAGTTAGTGATAAAATGGTCAGGTTTTTCTGTTAAGTTTATATATGAGCCATTGAAAGCCAGGATGGTCCAAGTCACAAAAAGACGTTTCCGAGATTTAAGGCTTTAAAGTTTAGATGCGGCTGATAAATGTAGAGTAATAAAACTGCAGTAAGAAATCAAAATACCTTTAAAGGTAGAATCAATTTAAGTATCTTATCATAAAATACATGAACATTTTGTGTTCATGTGTTTTTTTTTTCATATGTTTAAGCTTTAGCCCACTCTGCCTTAAAACGGTTCTTACCTTTGGTTTCATACTTGTATAACGATTATAGTAAAGTAGAGTATTAAAGTAGAGTTACACAACATTATATGAATTGATAATTTTATTACGAAACGACAGAAATCAATCTCCATACATTAAAAAGATAATGTATATTTTCTACACAAAAACTGTACTGTAATGACGCGACCTTATGGAATTTCTGGAAATTCTCGAGTCTCGCCTTCTCCTTCTTCTTCTTCAGTAACAAGCAGTGGTCCGGTATCTGGCAAAGTTGCATCTATCTTCAGATTCTTGAAAAAACTGTGATGAACTGGTGGTATGAATTGGAGAAGCTCTTCCATGTTTTTCTTCTTTTTGTCGTTGACAGGAAGAGGGGATTCATACAAAGGAGGTAGGTTTATATTTTTGAAATTTTTGGGTGCGCCTTTTCGATTTGGTAATAAATTTATAAAATCATATGGAAATTCTTCATTCAAAGTTTCTTTATAAAAAATTTTGTAAGGTTCTTTTTTCTCAAAGTGTAGCCACTGGATCTGGAGCCATGATACAGTGGCAATAGTACCATTTTTCTTTCGTCTTGTTACAGCTTTCTCTAATGTTGTTGATGAGAAAAAATCAGACCGTTCTATCTCACAGACGTAAAAGGGTTTCCTGGGTCTGCATGTTCTTATTGTTATACCAGTCTTCTGGCACGCACTTGATGTTATTTTTTGCCCGCTTGACACTGCTATTGAAAACCAGAGTGGGTTAAGTCACACTTGTCCCATTCTGCCTCATAACGGTTACAGCTTTCCATTGACATATAAAAACACACTGGTGCCATATGTGTGCAAAACGAAAAGATACATTTTTCAAAACTCTCCCAGACAAAGATTCATCCATCCAGAACAGTATACACATAGAACCTCGATATCTGAAAATTTGGACTTGGACCATCCTGGCTTTCAACAGCTCATATGGTGGCTGCGTGTACTGTTTGGTGATACAAAAGGCATTCAGTTTTCGTACATGTACGGTGACAGTGAAATGTTAAATTTCGGGTAGCTTATTTAGAAGCCTTTTTGTGATTGCTCAAAATGCCTAGAGTGCGTAGAATGCGCTGGTGTCCAGGTTAAGTGACCTTGAGAGGGGTCGAATTGTCGGCTTGCATGAAGCCAATCTATCGATAAGAGAGGTTTCTAGGAGGACCAACAGATTCTTACGCAGACTGCAGTGTGAACGAAGGCCGAGAACAGCGAGCGAGAGTTTCTGGCCGTTCCAGAGGGACCATAGAGCGACAAGACCGCCGGTTAAGACAGATTCAGTAGTACTCGAGCCATCGCTAAGCAGTGGTTTTAAGAGAATGGAAGGTGGTATTTAGTGACGAATCCCTCTTCTGTCTGCGGATGCACGACGGTCGGGCAAAAGAACGCGACGTGGTGAAAGACGTGACCCACAATTTGACAGAGAGCGTCACCGTGGGAGTAAAGGTACGGGGTGCTATTGCTTATGGTAGCAGATCACCACTAATTTTCATTAGAGGCAATATGTCAGCCCGACGCTACATTCAGAAAGTAGTGGAGTCTCATCTGACTCTATACCTAAACACCATCCAAAACCCGATTTTTCAGCAAGACAAGGCCTGACCGCATGTTCCCAATGCATCGTTAGTCTTCATGGAGCAACATCGCATCAACCGTTTACCAAGGCCATCACGATCGCCTGACCTATCTCCAATTGAACAGGTCTGTGACATGATAGGTCGCAGGCTCTTGAATTTGCAACACCTTCCACAGACTTTAGCAGCTCTCTTACTCACGAAGTTGCAGTAGCCTGGAATGAGATACCCCAGCAGGATATCGACCACCTTATCAGCCCGATGCATAGGCCTGTCAATGAGTGTATAAGAAATCGTGGATCCTCAACACATTATTGGACCAGCTTCTGCAGTCAGTTGATGAATCAAGCTGAAACTTCAATCATTTTACTGGTAAGGGACACTGAACATTATTAAAATCGGATAAACAAACGTGGATGTTTACCTTTTTCTGTCACTCGGTATATGATGCTACCACGATAATTACTGGTTGTCTATGATTCAGCATTTTTATCAACACTGTTGATACTCAACAAAATAGCTCAGGTAGTGGGAATAGCAGGTATAATCACACGCTCCTTATGCAAGAGTTGCTTGCGATGTTGTTCTTTGTATCAAGCACAACAAAGGATGTTTTGCTGGATTTCATCAAATAAAGGCCAATAGTAATATGTATTTTGCCACCCTATTTGAATCATCGTTTATGTATTTATTCCAATTTCCCTTTCACGGGGCAGTTTCCAAGTCGCCAAAAATGATTACTGAGTGAAGTTCATAAAAAATGGCGTCATGTAGGTTGACTCTGCACTTCCCTTGCAATGCTGTCATCAGTTCATAAAGGATTACGTTCGGTACACTTCACTTTATCTGAGCTAACTGCAAACATGTACGACAGAACAATTAAATGGATTGTCAGCCAAACCGTCCCGTACAACCAGTCCACCCATTTAATAGCGCTTACGCTGGTTGCTTCCCTGCCATAAGTATCGACCATTTGGCAACGGTGCTGAGCCACACCTGTCAACCATGCCATAAGCGCCACCCACGATACTATATAACTGGAGATCGAGGACACCAGCGATGCAGTCAGATGTATTCAGAATCTGGAACTTTCCAACTTATACGTGCCTAGGATTAGCGGACAACCATACCGACGGAAATGAGTGGCATGGTTTTTCGTGGTTTATTACTTCTAGTAAGTGTAGTTTACTTCTCTTATTATCCATAGCACTAATAGGAGGTGGTATTTATTATTTTTTTTACAGCACAATTAGCGCAACGATTTTAAATAAAACGTCTCAAAATTTGAATTATGGTTACCACGTACTTTTATTTCATATAGATGTACATGTTGATAACGTTTTATTAACATACTTATTTAGGTAATTGCCTAACTCATGCAATGCACTCATGCTTACATTAATAAACCTAATAAACTACACACGCCATTACAGACCCAGAATATGTAAGCAATCATTAGGTCTGGTATACTCGTAGAACATAAGGATGGTCTGATGTTATAAGCACCTGTAAAATAATGTCTTACGCCATTTCCTATAGTGGAAATCGTTCACGACCGATACACTACCAACAGTAGCGAACAGAATAGATATGCTGAAACGCGGCATCACGGCGAAGACATACGCATAATCACCTCGGATTACGGCCAATCATCCGCCGCGGTGGGAGTGGCCAGCGGGAGGAGGGTTTCTTTCAAAATTTTCACCAAATAGCAATGATAGCTCGAAAACCGTGTGACGAAAAAAGTTGATTTTTCCAGCAATTGTTTGTACTACTCTTTTTCTAGGTCTTGAGTAAGTATCTTATTGAAAACTCAGTTTGCTTTTTTGGAAAAGACAATTTTTTTTAATGCCAAGACAAATAGTAATAGCTCAATGTGGAATATTGCCATACAATTTTAGAGCTACACTGTTATTCGTTCACAAACTACGATTGGAGAAAAAATGGACAAAAAATCCATTTATTATGAAAGACATTGTTAATATTGCTTATCAATCATCTCTTTACACAGCATGAAGGTATCAGACGAAAATAATTGAAAATACTCCTTCAAACGGGCTGTTTAATCAAAGGGACCTATGGCCTTAAGTACGGTGAATGATGTTTCGTTATCAATTTCCTAGCGGCACTTGATTATTTGATAATTTAATAGGTACCATTAGAACCTGAAGATAACAATTTGCTCAAAATGGCTTATTTTATGATGAGGTTAAAAATTAGTTCAAGTATATTAAATCCGTATCTGTTGAATAGATCCAACTAGATATTATTTAATTCGCTACTTCAAAAACATATCTAAATATCTAAATGCTGGACAATTTTGATTGCAACCAAATCGTGTCTAGCTATTATCATGCAAAGTTTCTAGGTCACTAAAACTAAGGCTGGATTTTAATCCTCATAAACATGATACGAACTTCAAAAGGTGCCTTTTGGTGGGACGTAACAACTCCTCTCACAATTCTCATAATTATTTTTAGAGAAATCAATGATTTTCATGAACTAAAGCTGATCATAATGTATTTAATAGTATTTGAAACGGTGAAAAACGCATTGCATGAAGAAAATTATAGGTTATAAACATACAGGGTATCCCGAAATTTGGGACTTACTTTTTCAGAAGCAACTACGTACGAAATAACAAAGGTGATTTGCAATAAAAAAACACCGAAAAGGAAATTGAAGAAAAAGACTCACTATTCAATGGGTAAGGAATTTCAAGTATTGCCCGGTCACATGTTTATAAATGTTTGCTTCTTCCTAGATGTGCAACATTTGTGGCTGTCTACGTATACTAAGTGACATATAAATCCGAACACCCAGTTTAAATGGTTTTATTTTAATAAAAGGTGGTGAATGTATTTATCTTGCTGTAAATAACAAGTGAAAAAATTTTCGGCCTTATCAGTTGGACATTCCGGTTTTTATACTGCTTTTTTTAATTCACTAACGCTCTAAAAATGAATATTTCAGCCGCAGTAAAGAATCAACTTTGGCGGATTTTGGTTCTTGACATCCTTTACGTCAACTTAGTGAGTTTGATAGGGGCCGTGTAGTGGGACTTCGAGAAGCTGGACTTTCTTTTCGGGCAATTGCAGTTAGAGTGCAAAGAAGTGTAGACACTGTGGTTAGGTGTTGTCTGGTACGGCTTCGAGAAGGCCGTACGCAAAGAGCAAGGGGCACTGGACGCCGCCATAGAACAACAGACCGTGAAGATCGCCGCCTAAGATTATTGGCCTTAAGGGACCGTTTCTCCACTACCAGGTCCATTGCAAATGAATGGTTTACAGAACACGGAAGACCTGTTGGCATGCGAAGTGTTTACCGACGAATGAGAAGTTTTGGCTTGTTTTCATACCGGCTACACTGGGTCCTCCCTTTAACTCGAGAACACCGACGTAATCGCCTTGAGTGGTGCAGACAACAGTCACTCTGGGATCAGGAATGGAACAGTATTGTCTTTAGTGATGAGTCTCGCTTTTATTTAGGCATGCACGATGGTCGTGCCAGGGTTAGAAGGCGACGTGGTGAAAGGAGGAATCCACAGTTTTTTGTTGAAAGACATGTTCATCACACTGTTGGAGTTATGGTTTGGGGTGCTATAGCTTATGGTTCCAGGCCACCTTTAATCTTCATTAGAGGTAACATGAACGTGCAGCGTTATATCCACGAAGTTCTAGAACCCATCTTTTACCCTATCTTGACACCCTGGCAGATCCAACTTTCCAACAAGATAAGGCCCGACCACATGTTGCAAGAGTCACAATAGACTTCTTTCAATATAATGATGTCACATTGTTACCATGGCCACCAAGATCTCCCGACTTATCCCCAATTGAGCACGTGTGGGATATGATGGGTAGGAGATTGCTCTATTTGCAACGTCCTCCTCAAACTCTAGAAGCACTTCGAGAGGAGTTGTTGGTTGCCTGGAATGAGATACCACAGGAGGACATTGACCACCTGATCAGAAGCATGCTTAGGCGCGTTAGAGAATGCGTAGCAGATCAGGGTGCATCCACACATTATTAAAGGTCAAAGGGCTTTAAAGCAGTGCAATCATTTTGAAATTTTTATCATTTACTTATTATGCTTCATTAAGTACTTATGCTAAATTTTATTAAAATAAAACCATTTAAACTGGGTGTTCGAATTTATATGTCACTTAGTATATTTTACTGTGTCCACCTAGACGGCTTTTGCACGATATCAACTGGATCTTGAAGAGGCTTCGAGTAAATTAACATCAAATCGATTACTAGATTACTGTTTTACGAATGTGCCAATTACGGTTTTTCAAATTCGACTTGTTTATGAAGTAGGTTACCCTAAGCAGGGTCGGAATGGCTTATTTAGAGTTTTTCGGAACTTAATATTTCTGTTAGCTTGATGCGTTGGGATGTGTGCTTCTAGGAAAACTTTCTTATTATTATAATAATAATAATTTGTTTTCCTTGGACAAACAAAGTTTGTATAAGAATCGTCAATATACTCGTAGTAGCTGAATACAGAGACGATAAATAAAACAAGATAATAAACACATAAATTTACAGACATTATACAAACATTTATGTATTAATGAACCTTTCAAACTATACTTTAAGTGATTAAGCTATTCCTTGTATATCTTTTGAAATAATGTTAACAATTTTAGGACCAAGTATATCTGGCGATTTATTTCCTACTTAAATATAGAGTTGGCGTATATATTGTTACTTTGCCTCGAGGCAACTGTGTATGTCTTTGTAGTGAGCACATTTGGTCTTGTTACGAAATACGTATAGCGCTAACTCGTGAATCGCCAGAGCAGGTCCGTTTATAATTTTATATATATTTTTTTTTTAATTTCTTCACAACTGTTAGTGCTACTTACCAGAGCCCTTGATCTAACAATTCGCTTTTGAACAATCAAAACATGATCTGCCGCATCATCCCCAATCAAATACTATATCTGAGTCTGGACTCCACAAGACGACCACCTGATTTTCAGAGAGAACCAAACAAGTTTTTCGACAAATATCAGAGGGAGTTATGCTTAACGTCATGGATATTTATCTTCTTTTGTGAGCAATGAAACCTAATTGAATAGGTGTCGTCAGTGTTCAAAAACAACTGACGTTTGGCAAACCAATCACTGATTTTTGCAGTTACCTTATTGCCTAAGACATTTTCCAATTCACTCGATACCATGTTGACGATTCGTCTGCGTATAGTGTGAACAACGCATCATCATACATTGATACAGAAAACGAACAAAATGGGTTCTAAAACGGAACCTTGAAGAACCCCAGTATCAACAGTGACTTCACTGGATTGGACTCGATGTAACATTTGCTCATCTTTATGTAGTAGAAGAAACATATTGTTTCCTAACATCAAGATATGACGCCAATCACACCAGATGCAGAGAGCTTTTGCCACAGAATGTTATTGACACAGTGAAAGCCCTTATTTCCATATCTCAACCAGTCACACACCTGCCTAAAAGGAAATCAACCGCGCATCGAACGAATGGATTGCTGTTGTTGACTTTCCAATAGAGAATCCGTGTTGGTTTAGCGAAATAATATTTTTCTGCTAAAAAAACATCAACCTTGCGACTGGCAAAAAGGGTACCGTTATTGGCCTGAAATTTCACATGTTCGAAGGATCTCGTTTTTTGTAAATCGGTACCACCTTTCCATTCTTCAGAACTTCTGTAAATTTCCCTAAACAAAATGACAAATTAATCAAATGTTCTAGGGGTTTACTCATAGCATGTAACACCTGTTTCAAGAGAAATCCCGCAGTTTCATCTGGACCAGCTGCATTCGGATTTTAGCAGAATTAGAAACTCATTTTCGCTGAACATTTCGTTTGCAGTATTATGTGATTTATCACAGTTGCACTGAGATCCTGTTGTGTTAATGAGTTGCGATGTTATATTTTTTAAATATGAACTGAAATTATTTGCTATATCCAATGAATCAATGATAACAACTTCATCTGCTTTTGTCTCACCTGTCAAGAAAATTCCCAACTCGATATCTGCATCTTTCTAAGCAGCATTCAAGCAAACATTCGAATGCAATACGTCATCCTACTTCTAGATGCAGGCGCATCCACCAAAAGTACAAATAGCGTACTCAGCATTCGCCCGAATCTGAAGAACGGAACGCGCTTCGAGGCGTCTGCATTGTGGTGTGTTCGTACATAACACAATAACCTCACGTCTGAATAAATCATCTATTCCTGGATTACCCTTCACATTATAATATCTCCGGGATAGGATATATTTATATTATGGTTCTGAGAGATTACAGTACATAGACAAAGGGAGAGAAATATCCAGCTTAAGGTTTATGTGATATTTTAAATATGGACCAGAAGCGTATTTCTATGATACGCAGTTAAGGCACATCTGCCCCAAAAACTTGTTTCTAGCTTTCCCTTTTTTTATAGTTTGACAGCAACATTTGGCACACGGTTAATAATTCGGATTTTTCCAAAACATTCCTTATACGTGTCCTTTGAATATTACGGGAACTGTAAAGAGACTGTCTCTAAAATCAGTTTTTTACAGTTTTCGATTGTGGCGAGAAAATATTTTAATCGCGAAGATTTTGTAAAACGATGTATATTATCTTTTTTTGGATATCACTTAACATGTATTTTATATGTCTCTCATTTACGTATGTCTGTGTCGGTTTATTAATTTTGATAAATTTTTTAAAACTAAGTTACTATGCTACTACTACGTCAAGGACGAAAAAACCTTACGGCTTCTAAAAATCGAGCAGTTGCTCATTTTTTTTGGATTTCAGAGGCTTCTATTCACTTAAAAAAAATTGTAGGGGTCAAAAATTGGAGTTTGTAGACTTTAGGGATGAGGGAGGGTATATCCGAAAATTTTGGTGGTAGTATGTTTCTACGCTTCCAAGCCAGATAATTATACGCTCCTATTAGTACATATATGGCATTAATTTATGATATATGTCCAAATTATCATATACACGTACGTTTTCCCCTTATCACGTTCAGTGCCACTGCCGTCTATTGGCGACACTGATGTCTAAACTCCTAAGCCTCCGTCGCCATAGGGCGACGCGTGTGATGTATTATTTCTACTATTATATGGTGCTTCAGTTCGCTAGTATAGTTCGGACGGGTGGATAGGCATACAGGCTAGACATTTTTGAGAACCTTTACGTACACGGTTTGTCATAAATTCTACCTGTACTGCGAGTGTCGCCATCTATCGACCAAAAAAATATTTGTATTCAGGTAAGAAAATATTCGAAAATTACGACATATCTCTCTTTTAGTGTCATTTAAAGCAGTTTTCAGGCAAAAAAAATTGAAAACTCCCTTGGCCCCTGACTACATGTAACAATATTTTACTGGCAACGAACGTGTGAAATTACTATCTTCAACAGAAGCGTCGCATATCGGTTGCTCGGCAACGTGATGAACTTATACCTATACCCCTGTGCACTAAATCCTGTCTGCGCCCGACCGCTCATCGCTGGCGCTGACTTTTGGCATGGCTAACTAGTGTGTTTCAGCCATGTTGCGCGATGGTCGAATTAGGTGGGGACTATGGACTAATTATATAGGCCTGTTTGACTGACTTGATCCTTTTTTTCGTTATACAGAGTGATTCACAAGTCGTGGCCAAAAATGAAACATCATACACAGGACCGCATTTTATGTAACATTTTTTCCTCGAAGGCTTCAAAAGAGTGTTTAACTTCAAAAATAGAAAACATTTTTTTTATATCTTCAAAACCGTCCACTTTAATGACCTAAAATTTGGTATGTGGATTTACCTAAGTATTGTCCTCATTCAAAAGTCTTTACTTAAAATTAACATGCACCATTGGTGGAGATACAGGGGATTATTGACATTATTTTTCGAAATAAAAATTGTACGTCACTGTTTTTTCGAATTTTACCTTCAATTTGCGGCAAATAATTACTCCGGTATTTTTTCCTACAGTGCACTGTTTTCGTAAAAATATAAATAAAACAAATTAGATCATTCTTCAAACTTGACTTTTCCTGGGAGGTAGTTTCTCAAAGTTATGTGTTATATGGTTGTTATCGTTACGACTACCTTTTTTTTGTGAAAGTCAAGTCAAAAGTTTCTTTTTTCCATTTTTGAATGTTGTGTGAATTTTAAGTAAAGACTTTTGAATGTAGACAATACTTATGTAAATCCACATACCAGATTTTAGTTCATTCTAGTTGACGGTTTTGAAGGCATTAAAAAAGCTTATTTTTTACTTTTAAAGTTTAACACCCCGTATCTTTTCAAAGGACCCCTGGAGGAAAAAATCTTACATAGAAGACTCCCGCTTAAAGATGTTTCATTTTTGGTCGCGACTTGTGAATTACTTTGTAAATGTTCATAGTAGATAACTTTAGATAATTTGTGCAGAACGCACTTGTAATTCTTTATGAACTAATGACAGCGTAACGAGGGAAGTGCAGAGTCAACCTACTTGACGCCATTCTTTAATAAAGCACCCACGAAGACAAATGCAGGAATATCGCTGGAGCTATAGAGAGGTTAAAGAAATCTTGTTGGTACGAGTTTCTCAGGTCTGCAGATCTCAGGAAAGCTTCTTTCGAAACACCAACATCTGCATATCGCAAGGGGCTCTCTTATATACCGGGTGTTCCAAATTCGAGCCTCACCATTGAGATCTCGGAAATGATAAGAGATGCGGAGTCGCTTACATGGGAGCAAAGTTGCCTATTTAGGTAACTAACAAAATGCCGCTTAGGAAGCTTCTAAATTCAAAGTACTAGAGAGACAGAAAAAAACAATTTTCCCGGAATCGTTTTAAATTTTTTTTGAACTTATTTGTAGCGGAACTCGGAAATAAATTGAATATTGTCACTTCTTTCGTCTACAAAATGGCAGAATTAGAATTTCTTGTCCTCCAGCGTCAACTTTATTTTTTCTTATAGATGCTATATCAGATTTTTGCGCAGATGAATAGAGGTTTTAATTCTGATTCCAAGAATGTATAATTCCTCATACTTTGGGATTGCCAGTTATTTATTTCAAGAAAAGCAGAACTGTAAACACCCTGTATAAAGAACTAAAGTTAAAATGAGCCGAATCCTGGTGGGCCCATTTAGTATGTCAGAAATGAGATAGCATCATGAAGGTAAGCTCCGAGCGATTTTTTTACAATCTTGGTGATAAAAAAAAGAAATACATTATCAATCGTTTATCAGTGTAAAAGAGATTTGATATTGTCTGAGGAAATGCCACCAGTTACTCAAATCACCACTTTAAAACCATACCAAGTATAGCCAGCACAGGCCGGATGGCAGGTCCCATGACATGTGGGCATTATTTAAGGTCGGATGCATCTGCAGTACAAGTACAAAAATACTGTGGTGAAAAATACTTTCATATATAAAAGCAGTCACCCTGGTCTTCCCTACAGTTCAGCAACTGACGGAATATATTTGTGGCAAATCATGACCTCGGTAGCTTAATACTACTACGATTCGGCAAAAAATTACTTGTATCCATCCGTCCGCTGATGCATATGTATCGCATTCCGTCGTCTTGCTATAAAGATATCAACCTGGATATCTCCAATAGGATTTAATTTCTCCAAGTGGCGTTTTTAATCAAAGTCTTTATCCATCTCGTTCCCCTGTGCGCTAAATTATATCTAATACAACCCCTAATAATTTCCCATCAATTGCATCTGCATAAAATTCCGAAGCGACTCCGCTGCATCCCGCCGGAATTATTCATTACGATCCCGGAGGCTGAGGGGAAAGAGGGTGAAGGGAGGCGATTGAAACTCCAAAGTTCACCGCAATCTAATTAAAGTTTCCCAGGAAAAAAGCATAGCAAGATCGGAAGAGGATTTCCATCTGGACTGATCACTTTTTGCGACGCTTGGTCGTCGACGGTCGCCCCGGACGGTGTATATATGGTCGTTTTTTACTGTCCAAACTTCCCGTCCAAGTTCATTTGGAAAGTTTATGTTTTTCTGTCAAGGTTCCCCTGCATGCCTATCTATTCGCAATGCCTTCTTGCTACTGTTCCCACAGGCCGGCGAGAAAAACTCATCAAAGTTATATGGGATCTTCATCTGAAAAAGGTGTGAAACAAGATGAGTAACTAGTAAGAGGGATGTCTTTTAAATTTTGCATATAGAAACATAGTAGGCCGCGCGGATCGAACGTCAGTACTGAATCTTACCCTCACTCTTTACTAAACCTAAATTCAAAGTTTCACAACAATACGTGCAGTGTTCTCACTACAGTGAATTTTTAAGTGTCACCAAGTCATCAGAAAAATGGAACTCAACCGAGAACATTTTCGCGCCATAATTTATTACAACTTTCAGAGACAATTATCGCAACATACTGGTTGCTGAGTTACTGTCTGTTTTCGGCAACGAAGCGCCACATCAGTCGACAATTTTCCGTTGGTATGGAGAATTCAAACGTGGACGGGTGAGTCTTAGCGACGATCCCAGGGTGGGTGCACCAAAAACGGCAGTCACCCAGGAAAACGTCGATGCTGTGCGCAAACTCATCATTGAAGATAGACATGTGACATATCGCGAGATTGAGGCGTCCTTGAAGATCTCAAAGACCAATTCAAAAAATGTTACATGATGAATTAGGAGTAAGAAAATTAGTTTCTCGTTGGATACTCCACCTGTTCACTGAAGAGCAGAAAGCAGCCAGGGTTAATTGGTGTCAAAAGCGCTTGACCGTTTCAATTCCAGAAACTCAAAAAATGCGTACAGCATTGTTAGTGGTGATGAATCGTTGATTTACTGTTATGAACAAAAAATAAACGACAGTCGGCTGTTTGGGTGTTCCAAGGTGAAGAAAAGCCAACAAATGTCATCCGTTCTAGAAGTGTTTCGAAAAAAATGGTCGCATCATTTGTGTCTAAAGCGGGTCATATTGCAACAATTCCTCTTAATGAGCAAATAACTGGTATACCATCATTTGTTTGCCAAAAGTCATCACCGAGCTTCGAAAAATCAACCACGAACGAAGAATAATCCTCCACCAAGACAATGCATCGCACACAGCCCAAAAAACAAGGCAGTATTTAACGGAAGAAAACGTGGAATTATTGGACCATCCTCCATATAGTCCCGATCTAGGTCCTAACGATTTCTTTACTTTCCCGAAAATCATAGACAGACTGCGTGGTTAAAGGTTCCAGTCACCAGAAGATGCAGTTGACGCATTAAAAGATGCCGTTTTGGATCTGCCAGCAAACGAGTGGAATGCAGGTGTGTGTGTATTAATCTTCGTGGAGAATACTTCGAAAAACAATAAAGTCATTTAAAACTACCTACCGTGATATTTTATTTCCATATGCAAAACTTAAAAGACATCCCTCGTAAACCTATCTGTTGGCTGGGACTGGAAGTACACAGTGCATGTGATATTTTCCTATAGGATAGTGGTGACTGAGACTGTCTCTGATCAAACAGGAGCTATGGCGATGGCTATTCTCTAGGCGCTGAAGAAAGAAACTAAACCCAAACAAATACACGCATATTGCTCGTGAGTGAGTGTTTAGGCGCAGGAGACATTACAGGACCGCATCAAGATATTATGGGTAGTCATCAAAAATTTCATACAAGATAATTATTATCTTTTACAGTAAATTTCAGTTAGAGATTCACAAATGAGTTAACTACACTTTTTAGTTATTAGTAAGTAAGCTGCGCGCACTCATTCAGAAGAGGAACTTGAATCTTCTGAATCGTTTAAATGAATTATTAGAGGTTCAATTTGGGTATCGATGACATTGTCCAAATCCCACATTTTGACCTCAACCTTCTCCCGAACGTGGCGGATACAGTTTTTCCATTCCTCTGCCGTAACTCTATTGACTACGATGTGAAAGAGATTTTTAACATCAGAAAATTTATAAGTTTTATTATTCGACGCCACGTATTGCTTTATGTTGGCCCAAATCAGCTCAATAGGGTTCAGCTCACAATGGTAGGGTGGCAGTCTCAAGACAGTTTTATTTTGTTTTTTGGCCATTTCGTCGATCATTTTAAAATCGTATTTGTATTTATGTCTATTGACTATACTTATCAATTCACCCTTGACCATTGTTTCATCAAAATCGATCTGTTTTGAGGCCAGCCATTGTTGTATGTTTGCTTTTTTAGTTGCCATTGTGGGAATTTTTTCTATTTTTCTAGAATGGTACGGGGCATTATCCAGTACAATAACAGCGTTATTCTCCAGCTTTAGTAACATTTTGGAGATCCAATTTTCAAAGGAATTGCCGTCCATCTCCTCATGATAGTCCCCTGACTTTTTTGATTCAAAGGCCCACAGTGCTTCGGGAACAAAGCCGTCTTCACTACCTACGTGACAAATGATCAGCCGTTTGCCTTTTCCTGGAAATAAATTATTCCTTACACTATGGATTGATTAAATTTGAAGGAATGAGGCAATTGAGTTCATTTTAGCTGAATTTAAGAGTCACGGAATGCTGATCAAAAACTGAAAAACGTAGAAAATTGAAGTTTGCAACTTCTCAAAACCCATTCAAAGCAAATTGACTGCACCCAAAAATGATAATAAATTTCAAAATAACGCTTAAAAGAGGGTCGAAGTTTTTTTCCTAATGACTACACTGCGAATGCACCATTTTTGTAGAATATCACACATTATCTGCTATCACAGCATATTATTTGCCCGAATTTATCAAAATTAAATTGCCGGATAGATGAAGGAGCTTACCTGCAGGATTTTTCAATCCAGCCGAAAGACCGTCTAGAAAAGCCTGCCTTGATGATGTTACTGATTTGTCGACCCAAACTTTCGCTTGAGTATGTCCAGCATTCACCCACGTTTCGTCCAAATAGTAAATTTTTCTTTTTTCATCGCGAAACTTCCGAATCTTCCTAAGGTATTCCCTTCTCCATACAACAATTTCTTCTTTCTCTATTAACATACTGTTTCTTCCCCGTTTCAAGAATCGAAAATTAAGTTCCTTCAAAAGTTTTCGGAATGTGGTTCTTTTAAATGATGGAAGATCCTCATCAGCATTAACTAATCTTAATATCTTATCTACTGTAGGTATCTCATTTCGGAAGAAAAAATTATGCACTTTCCTCCTGATGGCAGTTCTGTCAAAGTCATCTACTCCGTCCGTTATCCTTTTTCTTGCAGGATACGGTTTTGGCTCAGAAAGTGAGTGAGTGCTCCTATATTCCTTAATGATCCTATAAACACTGGACCGACATACTCCAGAAATATGTGCTACCTTACATATAACTTCGTCCACGACCAAATCGGGTTTTTCTTGAATTTGGTTTTTGTATATATTTAATATTATTTGTTTTTCATTTGCACTTAAATGTAGCTTCTTAGCCCTTTTTTTGGGTGGGGTTGCGCTGATGTCAACCACTTCGTCGGCTGTATCTGTGTCAGACATCGTATCTTAGGCAATATATAAACAAAACGTTCCACTCGCGAAAAACGAGTATACGCTACTGAATGCGTAATGCGTATGCAATGCAATCCTGTGCGTGAATTAACTGTTAGATGCCTGTCGTGTCATCTACAATCACGTTTACAAGTCCAAACCTGTGCAGATTCGTAGAGCGCCGACGACTGCTAGTGACCTTGAATTTGTCTGTAGATCGATGTTACTCCAGTCAATTTAGGTTCAAAGTGGATGTTTTCTAAACCAATTTGTTGTTCCTACATCAAAAATATATCGATGATGTTTTGTACTGGGAGCTCATGAAAGATCATGGTAACTTATTTTAACAGTCATCCTTTTTCTAGTCTCAAGATGACACGAAAAAGGGTCTGTGGATTGACTAGAAATACACTGCCGAGGATGTTTAGACCTAAAGTGACTGGAGTATATCCGTGGATGCTTTCGAGGGATCTGTTCACGTGCTGATCACTGTTTACGTTTAATGTCTTTCTTCAGCGCCCAGAGTATAGGATTCTACCCGAGGCGTAGGAGATCCGTGGCGATCTAAAAATACATAGAAATATGACAGCAAGACTGGCATTCCAAGGCAATCGGATGGGAAATGAGATAATTCAAGGAGTTTCGAAGACTTGAGAGAATCCAGGGAGATATTCTATCTCATCGAGAGGATCCGCGGCAAGCTAAGAATGAAATTCTAGTCAATCAAAAAATATCCAAGACAATCCTAGAAAATCCGAGGCACTTCGAGGAGTACCGAGGCCATCCAATGAGATCTGAAGTAATCCCAGCAGATACGATGCAATTCAAGAAGATCCGGAGGCAATCCAATAACATCCGAGGGAATCCTAAAAGATCCGAGGAAATTCTAGGAGATCCGAGGTATTTCAATGAGATCCAGTACAGTCCAATAAGATCTGAGGTAACTAATCCAAGCAATTCAAAGATATCCGAGCCGATCGAAGGAGATCCGAGGCAGCCTAATGATATCCAAAGCAATTCAAAAGTATTCGACGAATCCAAGACGATCCGCAGCCATCCAAGGATATCCGAGGGAATCCTGGGAGATCCAAGACAGTCCTAGAATATTCGAGACACTTCAAAGAGATCCGATACAATCCAGTGACATCTGGGGCAATTCAAGCAGATTCTAGGCAACTCAAAGAAAACCGAGGCAATTCAATAATATCCGAGAAAATCCTACAAAATCAGAGAAAATCCTAGGAGGTCCGAGGCACTTCAAAGAGATCCGATACAATCCAATGGGATCTGAGGTAACCCAAGCAGATCCGAGGCAATTCAAAGCTGTCCGATGGATCCAAGGCGATCCGCGGCAATTCAAATCGGAGGGAATCCTGGAAGATCCAAGGCAGTCATAGGAGATTCGAGGCACTTCAAAGAGATCCGATACAATCCAATTAGATCTGGGGCAATTCAAGCAGATCCTAGGCAACTCAAAGAAAACCGAGGCAATTCAAGAATATCCAAGAAAATCCTAGGAGGTCCGAGGTACTTCAAAGAGATCCGATACAATCCAATGGGATCTGAGGTAACCCAAGCAGATCCGAGGCAATTCAAAGCTGTCCAATGAATCCAAGGCGATCCGCGACAATTCAAATCGGAGGGAATCTTGGGAGGTCCAAGACAGTCCTAGGAGATTCGAGGCACTTCAAAAAGATCCGATACAATCCAATGAAATCTGAGGTAATTCAAGCAGATCGTAGGCAACTAAAAGAAAACCGAGGCAATTCAAGAATATCCGAGGAAATCCTACAAAATCAGAGAAAATCTTAGGAGGTCCGAGGTACTTCAAAGAGATCCAATACAATCCAATGGGACCTG